>OV121097.1:22579233-23179233 GCA_921293015.1 Phorcus lineatus | reverse complement strand
TTGGGGTAATTAACACCAAATGCCGACTTTCTAACATTTTATGTCTTCAGTAATCTGCCGAAGTCGGTAAATGTTGACACCCATTCTACGTATTAAACAGTGCCGTTACATCGAAAACTTTTTTCTTACTATAAAATTCGGCTATTTTACAAGGGTTACGTTGATATAAGGTTTATACTTCACCTTATAGGCCTGATTCATATTTCTTTTTCCAGGAATGACAAAACAATGCAAGTTGAAATCACGCTAATGACCTAAATATATTTAGAGAAAGAGACCTTTACTACACCTTAGAAATTATGGGGCTATTGTCAGGTTTTAATATTAGACCTACATGAAACACAGATTGCAGGGCATTATAAAGACCCTTGAAATGTAAATAACATGCATATTCAAAATTTAAAAAATGTATTATGGATATATTCAATTGTTGTTTATCTAAAGACAAAATCTAATTTGATGGATGGTACTGACACTATGAAAGCGGAACCGTTGCGGTCTATTGAAATAAGGGAGGTAACTCTTGTAGCTTTCTTGTCTTTCTCCAATGCTGCGGTATCAAAGGGAACTTATGGGATTTGATGAAGTTATGACAAGAATTTAATCTCTAAATACAAATTGATAATATACAAGTTATTGAAAGGAAAGAAACGCAACAAAGAGGATTTCATATCCCTTTTGATTTCCTTTTGTTGACTCAATAACATTTGGTTACATGACTTAAAAACATTAAAATTATATATTTTATATTACTATATGAGAGTTGTCAGAGGCATAAGTAATAGCATGTTATTTTTTGTTTAAATTAAAAAAACCTAACAATCTTCTCTTGAAATACTTCTGACATATAAAGCATATATATATATGCAATCTTTAGCCTCATGGTGAGAAGTTTTGCAATAATCATAATAAATTTATTCCAATAATGGTATTATATGTTTAATTTATAAAACTGCATACATAATGGCTTTGAAACAGAAGTTTGTCAGCCTTACATCATTGCTAGCTTGGTCAAGATGTTTGAAACTAATAATAGCTGATCCTTAATTCAAGGATTTCTGAAGTCTATATGTATTGATGTAATGAAGAGTTCTCTTCAGCAAAATTGCCCAATGCATTGTTGGTCTGTTTTATAGAAAGACTTGTAAACCACATAATTGTATTTTCACTGGTGAAATATGCCTTTGATTGGTTAAAATCATAATCTTTTTAATGAATTACAAATTATGTATCTTCCGTCATATTATTGTAAACATTCTTCAATTGAAAAATATATTTCATTTATGTACATCACATACATACCTGCAATTGTTAAATGGCTCTTTATATAAAGAATGGTCTGTGTATGCTCCATTGATTTGTATGTTATACTATATTCATGTATGTTTTGTTCACTCTGTCATCATTTATGAATTTTGAGAATAAATTTGACTTGACTTGATTTCACTATGTGAAATCACATGCAATTACATGTGATTCTTCTAAGTGAAAAAACACTTTGACATGTCATCATCTGTGATGACATGAAACAATTAAATGACGTCACGAAATGACAGTGGTCAGCTTAGCGATCTTGTTCCTCCATTCACAAAAATAATGTCATTTATGATGTCTAAGGAATATAATAAAAAGAACAGTACTTATTGAATACTATGTATATCTCATCTCATAAAGTAGAAAAATCTTCACCCTTGGCTACCCCTATTATTATTACTTATAAATGGAGATTTCTACTTCACTAGACAAAATATACATTGTATTTGACAAGAAGTGTCAAATATCTTTATTTCTTTTTTTCAAGTCAGTGAAATATACCTTCCCAAAATGTTGGATGATGAAACAAAACAAAAACGCTTTCATTCTGCTAATATTTATTGGCTTTTCCATCAAGTACGAATACAGAAAGGAATGCTTTGTGCCAGGGCACAGATAAAAGCAACGCTTATATACAGCCTTTGTTTCACTTTAGTTACTATAGTAACACGCTGCATAATATAACTTAGTTACCATGACAACAAGACACACCACAATTTTGAAATTTCTTAAATAAAAATTTTAAAAAGTCAACCAATGTTTAAAACTGTTCCTACTAAAACTCGAAAAACAAACTCTCTTGAAAAAACATGTTCGTTCGTAAATAGTTTTTACATATTTCAATAAAATGCAAAAAGTTTAGCACTTTCTTTAGGATATAACATTTGTATGTAAAATACCAAAATTCTTTTGTAAGTTGTGAAGTACTGGTAGATAAAAACAGCAGTGGGTTCTTGAAATATTCTTGGTATCATCTTTCAAACAACTATTCTACTGGCGATAACGCACACAAGTTACGTAGTGTCAAATATAACCAAACTTTGGAGTTAAATTGTAAAATAATCGAGGAGCCTTGATGTTTATATGCCTATGTCTGGAAATAATGCAGCAAAAATAAAGTATTTATCAAATGTGGAATTAATTTTACAACATCATGTAAGTTTATCTTCTCAGAACACATACATTTGAAATTAATCAAATAAAGTTAATTTGTCTGCAGAATGAAAATGAATAAAATTCTTGTCAATTCTTATTTTACTTTGAGTAAAACAATCAGTTTCGATCATCAACTGTAAAAAAAGACAGACAAGCAAATAATGTCAAAGTTTTCTGGAGAAAACACTTGTGCACCACATTTACCATTCATAAATAAGGCTTTAAAATTAAATTGTTTTCAGTACAAAAGTAAATCTTTTAGAAATACTAAACTTCCTTTTTTAAACTGTCACTGACTACCATAACAAAATAATTTCTCAAAATGCAATTTATACACATAATGTGAAAGAATACACGTTAACTATTATTTCATGATTTGCTTTCTACAGATAATAGATCTATTTAGTGATTGTGCACATCACATTATTACTAAATTTTTTCAAAATATGAATGAAAACCTGAATACATAACTAAAGAGCACATCATTACGCCTCAAAATTTTGGGGTTCAACCAGGAGTTTTTCCTGTTTCACTGGAATGCTGGGTAAAAATTCTTCAAGGGGAGAAAAAAATGGTTAAATAATGCAGACCTATAAACTAAGAGATAGTAGACCGGCTACTCTTTCTAAGAAGTTCCCTTTTCACAATGTGCATTAAAACTAAGTTTCAATCAACGTTTTCCCCTTTCTTTTAATTACCAGGCAGTGAATATGACCTGTTTACATGACAAAAAGGTCATTCTTAGATATATATACAGATTTGCAGTATTACATAAAAACTACAAATAAAAACATGAAGAGATTTACATATATACAAAAGCAAAACATTTGTGTGGTTAGAAGATTTTCACTTTGACAGTTATCTCCCTTGAATAAAGGGAGACAACTACTTCTTAAATTTATTTGCATACCAAAGAAATTTCATTTGGAAAAAAATTATACCGTTGAAATTAATCAAGATGTATTTTTTCTGGAATGTTAAAAATCAGATATTCAAATATAAAAAAAATATTAGTTTTTGAACAAGAAATCACAATTTGTGCATCAAATTAACTTACTCTGATTTTGTTTCAGCTCAAATTGAAATACTGGTAATGTAATAATCATTTGGTATCATTTATAGCACTTCGCAAATTATGAGTTTGTATTATAATCCAAATTTCTTATAATTTTTAATCATCAATTTGTGCGTACAATGTAATTTGTCTATGGATAAATACAGAGACAGATATTGAGAGAAAAATAACATTTTGAAAAGATCATTTCAAAACAATTCTTAAATATAGTTTAATTACTTTGTGCAGAGTTGAAAAAGAGAGACAATAATTTCTATTGTGTATGGATACAATATGATAACAAAGATTAAACAATGGTTTTGAATACGGAGTGAAGATAACAGACAAAAATAGCAAAATAAACAACTGTAAATAAAAACTGGTTACATTGGTCATCTGAAAGTTGTGTGCATTTGCGTACAAAATATTGAAAGAATACATCATGAATGTTTTGAGAGAATCACTTTAAAAGGAATGCGGTAGCAGATAAAAGAGGAATGAATGTAGTAAGAATGCAAAGCTTTTTCCATATAAGTAAATAATAAAAAAAAAGGATATTAATTATAAACTTTTGTTAATATCAAGCTTAACAGCCTATTGTTTCATATTGACAGGAAACATTTTGTGTGTCTGTTAATTTGTTAACAAAATTAGATTTCAGAGTTTTAAATGTTCAATTTATTTGACATAGGTACATATAAGTAATCTTTATCAAAGCAACGTTCGGTGTGAACATAAAAAAGCATTTCTGGGACAGAAAAGAGTTAACTAACTTTGGACATTGTCATCTATTTATTAATGTTAATGTTGATAACAAAAATTGATTTTGACAGATGTCTTTCTCCTTATATAAGATAAAAATAAAATAAGCGAAAATAATATAAGAAGATCAACGTCATAGGTCAAAATAGTAATTAAGTTCTTAAAACGATAAGACACTTAGATCAAATAATTTCATACATAAAGATTTTTTTAAATAGACTTTTTGTTTAGGTTTACAGATTTCAATGAACATATTGACAAAAAAGGAATTATGGAAAACATGAAACATCGACAAATTCTACATATATTTACTAATAGGCCTATATACATGTAACACAAGGTGCAGAAAATATTATCACATACTTTGTATGACAGTGCAGTGTATGAATAAATACATTTATTACACTGAGGGAGAATAAGACATAATAGTATTGGCACAAATTGAATAAAATTGTCAATTTATCCAAAAAATGCTTGGCTAATCATTGAGTGACAATGGTTTATACATGTTGAACAACTGATTGTTGTATGCAGGAAATGACCCCTTGTAAGTTGACATGGACTAATTTCACGAGTAAATAAATCTATTAATCATCTTTTTGTCAAATATGTTTCATATCAGTCATTGAATATGCTACATACAACTTTTTCATTTTGCATTCATCAATAAACAATATTTCATCTTCTTCAGTGATATTCTCCTGTCAAGAATAAAAAAAGGCAATGTTTACTTCCATATCAAACATTTCATCAACTTGACACATAATCTTGACAACAGTTTCAATGTAAGTTTGACTTTCATATTCATTCACCCAGAGTTACCTCCCTTTGCCTTCTCAATACTCTTGAAATGGTATAAAATGGAATAATGGTTACCCTTATCTACATCAACCTCTGCATATGTAAATGAGTAAATTTTGTATAATCTCTAGTTTCATAAAAATACTATAGACTAATGATGATTCTATATGATTCACTGTTGTGGGATGATCCAGGGTTACTTCCCTTGAAAATAAAATTTTTCTGTGCTTTAAACACAAGGGAACTATTTCTTAATAGTTCTGACTATATGGTAGAATCTAGAGTTATCTCCCCTCACTATTTTTATCATTATCAACTTCCGGTTTGTTTATTGGCATTTCAAATATTTTTACCGAAAAAAAATCTACACTTTTGTCCATTGATCATTTTTCTTTCTTATTTGCGTTAAATAGTGAAAGTTGTTACCCAGATACAGTATTTCTATCAAAGAATAACTAAGAGTTATCTCCCTTTATATTTCAATAACATCCAACTTAATCTTTTCATGTTCATACATACATAACAATAGAGGGAGCAACTAAATCTTTGAAGGAACGAAATAGAATTATCTCCCCTAAAACATTTTTCTGTCCTCTAGTCAAAAGCTCAATGAACAAACGTCAATTTTCCTTCAGCAAATGGGGTATCCATTGTCTTTAAAAAATATTTGACACTGGAATTAAAACAACAAATCAGAGTTAGTTTCTGTTGACCATGTGATCTCTTCTTCTGCGGGAACTATCTGCGCCGATTCCTCCTCTTCCTGAGGGGGTGGAGTTGGTTTGGGTTCCTCTGGTTCGTCCATGGAAGATCCGAAAGTGTATTCCATCTGGAACTTGGATCTGTAGTTGGAGAGTCCACCTGCAAAAGATTTACCTTGGTTACCAGGTATAGAGGATTGTTCCAAGATATTCTTATTATATACAAACATTTGTCAGGATTGTCAGGAAGATGTAAGTATTTTCATGATGGTTTTTCAGAGGGATAAATGAGGCATCTACAAAACGCTTTGAAATCTAAGGAAATAACAAATGAAACATGATGTTAAACTATCAAAATTATCAAATTCTTGTTCAACACAGAAGCAAGAGTTTCTGTAAATGTGCAAGATCACAGTAGTAGTAAAAAACATTTAGTTCCCCATTTTTCTTTGAACTTTGGAACTAAAATTCTCTGTAAGTGAGGCATAATAGATTTGAAACTATCATCACTCAGAGAGCAGTTGCAAAAAGTTGAAGATTAAAGGGACAAAAAATCTTTTATTGGAGTCAAATATGCCAAAGGTTCTAAATGGTGTTGTTTTATTGAGTAGTAGTTTTCTATCCGGAAAATCAGCATCCTAATGCTTAACACTGCAATATAGCGTTAAAGTCCTTATTTGTGATCGAAAAACCGACAATAATTTAAATGTAATTTTGTAAACATTTTTACAGCAGACACAAAGACAAAGGTGGGTTGCTAGTGTAAAGTAGCTCATTTGACGTATCTAAATGATAATTGGATGCAGAATTTCAACTTTTTACATTTACATGGCTGTGTTACGATTATTAAGAAAATATAATAATTTTGGCGTTTTAGAGGGAAAGATGCAAGTTTAGGCAGGCCATTTGTACTTTACTCAGGTCATATGGTATTTTGGTTCTTATCAAAGCAACATGAAAAATCATATAATATACTCTGTGTCACGTTAACAACAGTACCTGAATATGTGATAAACAACAGTACCTTAATGTGAGATTAACAACAGTTCCTGAATATGTGATTAACAACAGTACCTGAATGTGTGAGGGCAGTATTAGACTTGAGGGTGTCGTCATTCATCGAGCCACCACCTCGAGGAGTCTGTGGTTCTTCATCAACGTCGTCTGAGGATTCCGTCATGGCTGACTCAAGCATGTCCTCAAGGATGAGAATCTCGGCCGGCTCGTTAGGATGCTGGGCCAGGTAGTCCTCGAGAAGAACTTCCTCTGATGGGTATTCAAACAGTTGGTTGTGGTTGTCGTTGAATGTGATCTTACCCTGCAATAGAAGAGATCAGTGTCAAATTTGTTTGAGGGAATAAAGGGAAGGTAACGATGAGAGAATGCTAAAACTTTTGAGGTAGTCCTCAAGAAGACCCTCCTCCGATGGGTACTCATGTGGTTGGTTGTGGTTGTCGTTGAAAGCGTTCATACCCTGCAATAGATGATGATCAGTGTCAAATTGTCTTGTGTGGAACTATTTGGTTGTGTAAAGTGTAAAGGAACCAAACTGATAGGAAACAGTTTTTGGCTGTAGCTGAAAATGATCCTATCCTGGGATAAGAGAGAAAAATGATAACATAAATGAGTAAACTTTTGAAGTAGTCCTTGAGAAACACCTCCAACGGGTATTCGAACGGTTGATTCTGGCTGTCAATGACTTACACTGCAAACATAGATTAGGATAATGATCAGCTTCCTTGCAGGATATGTTTGCAAAAAGGTAAAGAAGATTCAGATAAATCTAAACTGGCTGTTGTTGAATTAGATCTAATCCTGCAACAGAAGTGTATCAAAGGATGATTCCTTTCTTTAAATGAGATACGAATTCATAACGTTTCTCTTTAACTACTAGATTAAAAAGGTGATCTCACCTCAAAAATAAGAATTTTACATAGTTTTTGCAACGCAAGTTTAAGAAAGTCCGTAGAACAATCTCTTAAGAGACGTAAGATGATCTTTGGTTTGATTCACCCAGATACCCCAATTTTCAAATCAAACAAGCATTTTCTTACTATCTTGCCAAAGTCAATGAAGTTTCTGTTAGCTTGGCGACTTCTCTACGAAGTAAACTCTGTTAAATTCTTTTATTGCCGAAGTCCAATTTGTTTGAAAAAGGATCGACCTGCTAAACCTGGTACAGAACTGTTCCAAAAGTAAATGTATGTAATGATTTCAAGTTGGCTCAGACTGTTGTCACCCCAATCTGTATTACAAACACTCAGTACAAATTTGAGGTAGATTAACCCTTGCCCTGCTGATTTTAAAAGGAGTTTGACTTATACGCAAGCAGCATCGAAAGGTGAACATAATTGATGTTCCATGAAAATTTGAATTGACATGCCATACCTGTTACTTTTACTGTTAAAGAACTATGTTTTGGAAATCCTTCTGTGTAAGGTCCATTAGTGTTCATATGTAGATATTGTACCCATGTGACCCCTATCTTTAAAACCATCTTGGTTAATAGTTCAAGCCAGATAAACAAACCCATGTCTTGCTTTTTATAAACAACACTACTTGGCTAATGTGCAAGAAGCAGTAAGAGGGTTAAGATAGCTAATGTTCAATGAAACTTTGAAAATCCTCCTCTTAGGTCAACTGTTCGTGGGATTTGAACACAATACATAGTGGAAAATACTAAGCTTTTCAAGACCTTGCGGCTTTGGGGATGTCAAACAAAACGTGAACACACTTCCCTGTTAAGCTAACATGGTCACACTACCACATCGATGTGGCTGTCGACGGGTCATTCGTAACCTTCGACCTTTGACCTTGTTGGATTAGATTTTTGATCTTATTGACCTATCCACCACCTTCAAAATGTTTTATGTACTAAAAGGTGAAGATTAATTTGATTTAAAAAAAATAAAAATGGAAGGTATTCTTTCATTGAATGTGCATGGTGATTGTTTATCATTTATTTAGTCAATGTCCGATCAAGGGTTTATCTCACGCTGACATTTGAATTTAAATTCAAACACAAAACGATAATATAGATAAAATTTTGTGGCACGTATCTATAAAATAGCTGAGTGTTTAAATCAAATGCATTTGAAATATGACAAATAATCAAAAGTTGTTGCAACTGATAACTGAGCATAAAATTGTAACATTCAAAATAAAAAATAGCGCAACGTAAATATGCCGAAGATAGTTTATAATTTTCATATCCACAGAATTTCAGAACTTCAAAGAATCCATCTAAAAAAAATCAGGATTACCCAAAATCCAAAATCAATCTGATATTTCAATTCGAAAGGCTTTTATCCTGTAAAATCAAAAGTGGGAAGATTGTCTGCAAGTATATTCCTCAGATCTCTCCTGAAAGAAGCTGATAGGGGATAATGGGATTTACTTGGAATCAAACTAAATGGCTTACGGATATGTCCGTCCTTCAAGATTTGCCAAGACTGGTCACTGCATTTACTTAAGACAGGAACATCTTGGCATGTGAACTTGGTGAGGTTTGAATTCAGTGTACCTTGTCTGGGTTGGGTAAGGGTAGTTTTTGGTAAATTGAGTTGAGGTGAAAAAAAGTTTGGTTTATGTTTGAAGTGATTTTAAGAGAAGAGAGGTTGTGTGAAGTAAGGTGACATTAGAGATGAAGTGAAGTGATTTGAGGAGAGGTTTGGAGAGGTGATTTGGGGTTTAACATCGCTGTTGAGAGTATTTCATTTATATCACAGCTGCTAGTAGTATTGCAGAAAGCCAGCAACACCATTGTGGAATTGCAGTGAAACTGGAACTAGCGAACCATAGGTGGTACTGCGCTGAAATTCAGTGTAGTATTTTACTCAAACCTTATTGCGTGTAGAACAGTTCTCAACTGCAGACACAGTTGCCGAGCACCTGGCGGGAAACTTGAGGAGGGTAAGGTCGTGTGAAGTAAGGTGACAAGAGATGAAGTGAAGTCAATTGAGATGAAGTGAAGTCTGATGAGGTGAAGCAACTTGATGCCAGTTTAAAGTTTTATAAATTGACATAATTTGAAGTCTAAAATTGCTTACAAGAGATTTACCTGTTACCTGTCATAATTGCAGGCAACCCAATCAAGGCTATAAACTGCAGTGAAACCTGTGAGCTTTCATAGAAACTAGCAGATCAAGAGCGGCAGTTAGAACACAGAACTATTGGACCAACACCTAGATGTACAAAGTTGTTCCGAAGTGGTCAGTTAAAGGTCATTTTGGTCTATGCTAAGCATATAGGATCCGTTACAAAGGTAGGAGTAACCTACCTCTTAAAATGTTAAGGGACACCAAGCAAAATGGGTGGGCAAGTTTCCTCTGGACCTTCTCTAGGAACAACACTAGATATATGTACATGGTCGTAGATCATTACTCAATTAATCGGCGCCTCCATTGAACTTCTGATATATCACTGACTGGGTAGCCATTTTGATTCAATTTGTCAACTCAAAAGATAAGAAAGTCTTAAAGTGCTATAGAGATACATAATAAAACAATTTATTATGACTCTAGATTGAAGAATGAACTCAGAAATGAGTGTTCTCATCTACTCGGGTGCTAAATTACCAATCAAATGTACATCTCGTACATTTGATAGATATACTCTTAAAGGGTCGTATCTTATTTTCTAGAAGCCCTGAAAATGGATATCACATTATAAAAGGAGCAAACACAATCATGCCAGAATACTTTTTTACTGATGTTTTTTTTGTTTTGTTACAAATTCACTCTTGTTCACAAATGAAAATCATTTATATAAGAAAAAAGGAATTTAACTTCCTTTTTAAAAAAAATATTCAATTGGTTAAGTAAATTCAGCTACTGCAATAAAGAAAATATGAAAACACTTTTATTAGAGAATAATTTAGCTGATCCTTAAGATTTGTCTCTAAAAAATCAACCTGAAACAAATCTTCAGAATGGGGTCTTGCGTAATATTGTAAGATGCAAAAAGAAAAATCCAAGCACAAAAACAGATGTGCTTGCAAATGTGAAACATCGAAAAATGTTGTAAAGATTTCCAGCAAGTGAGGAACAAACAATAAACATTGGAGAAACGTAAACAAACTTTGATGTCAAACTAAGGGTTCTCTGGATTTTCATATTGATGGAAAACCTGTTGAAATTTTTCTCCTTCATGCAGAGTAAAAATACTTAGTTGTTAAAAAAATGTACGGTTAACTATTTTTGCTTCCTTGAAGCTGAAATTCTGACTTGTGCAATTGTTTTCAGAGGATATGAAATATCATCTGCAAAGGAAATGGTATAAAACAGCTATTGTTGAAAATCTTGAAAAAAGATTTTTTTCTATTAGATATGAGGCATTGTATGATTGATACAACTCTTCAATAACTTTGTCTCTTCTTTAAGAATGTACCAGAAATATCTCTTATTGGAAATCCCTATTGTTACATAATGGCAAAATACAGAAACTAATGTATACAATTATTAAGTTCTTAAAATACAGGAAGCCACATATACAATAACAACTCTTGCTTGATGGTTGTTTTAAACCAAACCTTTTTCAGTCCACTACAGATTCAAAGTCATTTTGGACTTAAATACACGTCCTTCAATCACCTTATGGGACGAGGTTAACTATGATAGTGAGATAGACTGAGACACGTGTTGAACGATTTTTCATTTAAATATTCCTGTTAAAAAATATCATAAGCTTCGTTTAAATATTTTCAACGCATAGATATTTTAAACTTCTAACAAATCAAGTCACTGAAGAAATATTTACCTTTTTTGGATTCTTCTTATTTGACGTTGTAGAGAGATTAGAAGTTTGAATATTTTCGTTCATATTCCATATACTCTTAGATGTGTCCTACTAAACGTAATGAGTCATATTTTGTGAATATTTTAACGAAGATATAGACACATTCTGTCAAAACGTCACAATGTGACGTTTCAAAAACACTCAATGATGTAAAACTTGTATCAAAAACTTAACAACTTAACTATGGCCTAAGAACTCAACCTTGCAGGACAGGAAAATTCACAACATTTTCTAATCACCAAATACACAGCAGGAAAACTATTATCGTTTTGCCTGAACATCATTTCATTCATGTGTTTCTTATGACTAATTTATGCATCAGGTATGTAGAAAAGTCAAAACAAATTTTTTAAAAGCTTGAATATATAATTTGACAAAAATACAAGATTAAACAGATATCGAAGCTTCCTTATTTCAAATGAAAAGAATAACTGAATTTACATTTTGAACTGAAAATTTTAATTTGTTACCTTTTTATAGCTCTGAGTGTCACATTGACCATACTTCATATGAAATATAAGAAGACAATTATTCACTATATCATACAAATTAACAAAAATAAAATTTTGAAATTTCACTAAGACAAACTCTACTTTGAAAACATATAATTATTCAACCAGTTTTTTTAAAACAAAAATGAATAAAATATCCAGTTTAAGTACAGTCAAAACACTCCTTTGTTTTAAAAGATGACAAAGACTTCACTACTAATGAGTGTCAATTTTAAATTTACAATATGCAAATTAGCATTCCACTTAAATATGGGGTACTGAAATAAACGTTCTACTTAAGTCAGACGGAAGAACGGTATTAGTCATTGAGTGATTCATTGTAAATATGTTACACTCAACAACGCAACGTTAGCTATTACGTATAATAATGTTCTGCAATTACTTGCATAAAACTCTTTCCATTTTGGCATTTTGGTCTTGAATTTCTATACAGCGGGTCATCTGCTAATGGGAAAATAATATATGAGTTATATTGGTTAAAGGAATAGTAAGCCAGTTTGTTTTTTTGGTGGAGACATTTTTTTAAATTATGCACAAATACTTACTTTTAAAACATGAATAAAACATGTATGTAAAAATTAAAAGATACCTTAAATACAAAAATCTAGATGCTCACTGAGGTGAAAGTGAAAATAATTTCTATAAAAGTTGATCAAAGTTTAATCTAATGAATACATCTTATGTTCTACTGATAATGAATAAATACGTTCTTCTATTAATAAGTTTTGGGGAAAGTAGTGATATTTCAAAATCCATATAACTCATCAACTACCTTCCAAATGCCTATATCCATGTTCTACTGTCTATTTTGTTGTATTTTTGCCAGATATTTATGTTGGCAACTACAGCGAGATTCAGCAAGGAGAAAGTTAAGGGACTTTTGTAGCTATGCATATTTTCTTGTCTGTCTTACTGTCAAATTTAAATAGATTTGAAAAGACTTTTCCCTACTCATAAATAACTGCTCTCTTTTGCAAGAGCACTCCACCAAGTCTATTTTGGGGAATATACGAACATAAGAAATTAAATTGCTAAAGATATTAATAAACTTTAATAAGAGTTGTTTTGTTCAGCTTTGTTGAAATGAATTTTTTGTTTAAATGAAATACTACCATAAAAAGAATGTTTGACAAAACATAGAATATTGACAAGGATGAATAGTAAATATTGGTTATCTCCCATTACAAACAGCTATCTTGTTTAACAAGGCAGTAAATAATACAAGTGATTGCAAACAGAAATAACAAAATACCAGGGTGAACATATAAGAATGTATTTACAGCGACCTTTTTGACTTTGAATGAAATCCCTGCTGTGGAATTATCTTTTAAAATGCAATTTTTTCTTAACCTCTTAATGAATTTAATAAATTCCCGTAAGGGTATACAGTGGTGTGCTAAAATTTTAATTTTTCCATAGATTTACGTCTTATCTTAGTGTAAAATGAATCCTTTTTATGAGATGAATTCTGCTGAATGTATGTAAAATTTGTGTGGAATCATTCCACCATTAATTTATTATGGTTATGATTCAAAATGTATTACAGTATTTTAATCATCATGTGTATATTGCTGTTTAGAGATTTAACATGACAACTTTTGGTATATTGTTTTTACAAAACATATGTAGGGAGATCAATGTGATGTTATTAGTTAAAAAAATCATCTGAAAATCTCATTAAAATTGAGATGATTTCAAAATCTACCTGTGAAGTTTTACAAAGATGTAAACAGAAGTCTTCTCACAAAATTTATTCATGCTACATCAATATAATGTGTAAATCTATGGATATTTTTTAAAACATAAAGTGATTATGGCACACTAATATAATATGTAAATCTATGGGGATTTTGTAGAATATGACATAATCATGGCACACAAATGTAGACAGCCATAACATTTTGGTCCTGGAAATTCATGAAACTGCTGATCTTTTCCCAGTAACCAAGTTTGGATCTTTAGTTTGCTTGTGATTCCTGCAAACTGAACACTAAGAATGGCTTATATTTGCTAATTCAGCTGCTCAAGTGTTAATGTCTAGCTTCATTTACTTTACAGATATATGCAATGTTGACCTGACCCACCCTTACTGAAAACATGGCCGCGCTTTCACAAGTAGATATCAATATTCTCATGGCACGATCAATGCAGAAATGTTTGCATAGGCCTCTTTTTACTTTTACAAATAGAATTAATTATTTGCATATATTTTCATGTTAACTGAAAAACATAAAGCCATTTTGTGTTGGACAAGATGAATCTGAACCCCTTTTAAGGTATAATCAATTTTGTGGGTGAAAAGTGTATGCTTGATTTTGGCATACTGACATCTAAAGACACTGATAATTATTTAGTTTGATAGCGTCCAAAGTTAGATTAATGAAATTTACCTGTACAGATGGCAAAATTAAAAAAAAAAAATTATTATTTGCAAACGGGGTTATTTAAAATTTTCATACAAGAGGTATCTCATGCATACATAATTGTCAATGTTTGTGGTTTTTCACTCACTAAATTAAATGCCAATTAGATTAAGCACAAAATGAAAAGTAAACAGAAAACTGATGATGAATATGCAATGAAATTTGCTGATTTGCAAAAACGGTGACTTACATTTATGCTTTTTCCACACCCACATAAGAAAATTGAATAGACATATTGAATACCCTTTTGAAATAGTAGATTTCTTTTGTTTTGTCAAACTACTTAAAAGACAGAGCAGCTAGTGAATTATTTACAAAACCATTGAAGCTATGTCTACAAAGGAACAAGACACAAGGCTCAAGATATAATATGTTGGGACACTAAAGAGAATATGGCAAATCACTTGAGAGATTAGGATAAACCAATAGGGATTTTCTTCATCTATTTTTAATTCTCAACACCTTGGGGAACATATCAACTTCCTGTTCAGACACATCATTGTCAATGGTAGAATGTCTTTCCTGTTTCGTGCAAAGTTTTGAAATTTTTGACATTTGATAATTTGACAGAGGAAGGCTCTACCTCTGAGAGATAAAGAACCACTTTACCTGTTAAAACCTGTCTAGCAAAAATCTCCTTAACAGCTTTTATAAATGAATGTGATATTCAGTCACAAATAAATATCGTCAATTCCCTCAGGGGTATATAGAGGAAATATTATTAACAAAAAACCTTCAGATCTTGTGATATCAACTTAGTATTCCTATATGATATCTAATGGTGTTGCCGTTTTCTGTAGTTATTTTTCATAAGTTTGTGCAAAGCAAGTGTATATATAGGTTTGGCATTTGACCATGACTGCAGTTTTGATTTTTTAAAAATATTTCTACAGACAATATGTAACGATAATGAATGTATTATTACACAAATTGAAAATCATGTAAATACGTTATTGTAATTATCACCCCCCTTCTTTTCAAATAATGAAAATATAGGTCATCAAGAGCCGAAAGCTAAGTACAAATGTCTACTGCAAATATTCTGAATAATTCAGCTAAAGATAACAAAAGGAGAATAAAGGGACGTATTTGATGAGTAATATCAACCTAAATGGATATATTGACCAACCGCTAGTCATGTGTTCTGTATAAATCATATGGCCAGATCTGACAGTTATATTAGTGGTCTGCTGTATTTCTGACAAGTTATCTGCCTTTGCAATACATTATCATGAAACAAAGAGAAGCAATATTTTTACATGACATCTACAAATAATGAGATATTTATCAAATTGACAGTATTATTATATATTTTCGATAAGACATTCATAATTGCTGAAAAGAACCTGAAGCATTGTACAAAAGCATAATGAAAATGCAATATATTTTTATTAATTGAAATCAACTCAAAGAAGCTTCAAAATCTATATATCAGACAGTCATGATGATATGTATAGTAATGAATGTTGAAATTGATTTGATAAAGATGACATAAAGACTTGCATTCAAATTGAAATGAAAACTATATAACAAGGTAAAAATAACTGTTCAATTAATATACATAAATGGGGAATGTACTTGAATAAACATTCTTCTATCACCATATGCCCATCAGGACAGCAATCAATATACTGTATATGAACAAGATATCATGAAAACAAAAAATTCTCAAATGAAATTGTCCGAAAAAATTATAATTAAATACATTGTTGATTGAGAAAATGCTTAACAGAAGATAAATCAAGATTCCTTTGACTGAAAGTCATAAAAAATTGTTGTCCTTAAAACTTATTATAATCATAATTATTTTTATTTTAATAAAAAAAACATTCAAAATCAGGTATTTATTTTACAAATCATCAATTAGATGTTAAAGCCAAGAACTTATTTTTAAAATTTCAAAATATTTTCTTCAGCGACTTTCAAAGTAAGTTTAGCAATATAAGCTCTCTAACTGTGAAAGCAGAGACATATTCAAACACAACAGGAACTGCAGGCTTTTAATGGCCCAATGTAAAAACCTAACATCTGTTGACGGTGCATGACTACGTTTGGGTGGGGTATTTAGTCAGCTCATTGAAAGCCCTTCACATATGTAAAGCTATGCGTTTTATGCCGATTTAAAAATATCGACGATCAGATCGCAATGAAACACCTGGCAAGCTAAAATGGATTTGCAATATTGCAACTCTGAATATGGCACAATGGTCGTGTGTGTTCCAATCAATATAATATCCTACAAAGAGTATTAATTGTTTGACATATGGGTAAGTAATAAAAATTGAATGTAAGTCTATTTTAGGTCCCTGAATATAAACTTCAAAAGAATAATAGAGTTGGTGCTTCAAACATAAATATTTATGAACATTTTTTCTACCAATAACAGTAAATGAATCAGTAGTAGATTTTCAAGTTTTAGAGTTTTCAACTCAAACCCACATCATTTAACCCTTCAAAGGCTAGTAAAAATATTTTCTTCTTCATCAATCTTATATTATTTACTCAGCCTATTAATTATTTTACCATTAATGGAGTAGCAGGAACTTATTTGAAAAATTTCAAATATTTTTTCAGATTTTCAACTTTTACACTAGTGCCTCATTTTAATCAGCGGTGGAGTTATGTTATACTTAATCAAAGTTTTCAAAATTAGCAAAAATACAGTAGGTTACTTTTCATGTAATGCATCAAAAACCAAGATGGCCGACCTGGTAGCTGAAGTAATGAAAATTAACTACCTTTGGCTTGCTCACACTTCTGTTCATTTCTTGTTCACATTGAGTTTCCATCAAACTTTCTTCAGAAAACTAAAACCCCAGTTAGTCTTCATAATCATTTTCACAGATGCATGACAAACTTTTTCTTTTTAAAATAAATTCAGGCAATCCATGCAGTAACCATTTCATAAAAGCTCCCTCTGGAATGCCAAACCTTTTCATTTATCTAATCACTCATCACTATGAATGATATACAATGAAAACATAATTATATATTATCTTATATATATATTTTTGTATATTTGCCATTCCCAATAGTGATACATACTATCATAGGCAGATGAAGGAATTTTCTAAGGGGAGAGCTTTCCACTGCTAGATTTGCTTATCATTGATGGCCTGGAGGCATTTTTCCACTGAGAACGGGGCTTAGAAATTAAAAAAAAAAAAATTTAACGAAACTTTTCAAAGATTTTCCTGTATTAAGAGGGTAAAAACCCCTGTCTTTTATTAAATAGGGGAAAAGTCATCCATAAAATTAATGTTTTTTCGATCTTGACAACTTAAAACCTGTAAGTGGTATGCACTTTGACAATTTTCTTAATCACCTCCCTTTGTGACCTTATGAACCCTTGCTGCAAGTGTACACAATACTGCCTTTAGGGCTTGTGATAGGAATTACACAGCCATCAAACTATCCAACCCACGTTTGACAAAGGCAAGTTCAGCCCATTGTGATACTTGCTCCAGGGAATATATTACAAGTGTGTCAGTAGACATCGGCCTACTTTGCCTGCCCATTGACACCAAGTGGATCTTAACAGACATGAATATATTTTCTGCAGTGTACACGAATAATTGCTTTCCATATCAACTTGGTACATGTTTTTTGCTATTTTCATCTTATATGTATTGGGGTTTCAATAAAGCTTTTACATATGAGTTAGGATTTTGATTTATTATGCAATGGGTTTTATATGATGTATGATCTTTCATAAAGTATACATATGTAAATTTATTTTACATCAATTCTAATGATCATCACTGCTTACAACATTGAACCATGTAACAAATATACTCAAAATTGAACTGAACATAATGTTCGGTTTTAGAAATTTTAGCTATTGATCGATTTCTTAAGTGGCATACTATAGGCAAAATGGTGGATATACATGTGTTTAGAGGAATGAAAAATTCAAAGTTTTCCTGATTGTTATTTCAACAAAACAAAGGTACAGATTGATACAACGCTGATGGCAATGCAAACTTTGTTGCAACAAATCAAGATTCTACATCTATCCATTTCTTAGATTTATATTATTTATAATCATTTCTTATTCTATTATTATTTATATAATTTACTCCTGTTAGGATAAAAGCTAGTAATGTCCAAAATTACAAAATACTAAAAATCATTAAATTGAATAAAACCAACCATGATTCTCTGTCTGTGAGTTTTATATCTAACATTTTGGGAAACATACCACTTCAGAAAAAAAATTATAATGCTGAAAATTTTCATATGAAATCAAATGAATACTTGATTTTACTGCTAAGTCTATCTAAACTTAAAATTCTAAACTCAAGAAAGCTCCATTCAACTTTTGCGATAGAACAATAGACTTTATAACAAGTCAGTATCAAGGAGACAGCAACGTCTTCAGTAGCTTGAGGTGGTAGACAAATGTGTCAAGTTGAATGTTTAGGAGTTAATCTGTTCTATCCTGGGGGATGATTCTGATGACCGATCAACTGCAGCCAAGGGGGATAACTCTGAAGTGATATCTTGATATACACAAGTGTTCTTGCTTATTGAGATTAAGCCACTTGCCCTGAGTGACAGGCCGACACTTCAGAAGACCATGTCCTTCACATTTCTTACAATACATGAAATTACGTAAAATTTATAAATACTGAAAAGGCACCTTTAATTAAAGTTGTGATTATATATATCGAGAATTGTGATATCTGATGATATTCGAATCATGATTTGCAGTCAGAATCACAATACATATTTTCTTTTTTACAGTTGTTTATTTTCCCTAAAAAATCAAGGTGTCAGTTAAAGTTTTGGGTATTTTTAATATGAAAAGTGAAAAGATAAGGATATTGTGATTGTACCACATCATACTGTTCTCACAGTTATAATAATACTTATTGCATTGCAAGATTTTTCTTTGTTTGACGTAATTAAAGTCAATTTTAAAACTTTCACATTAAACTAAACTGATATAGACAATATCTATTCAGGCCGGGGCAGATGTAAAACTCAAAACATGTCCATGTTAAACAAATTATTTTGAAATAATGTTAACCCAACAAAGCAAATCAAAGCTCCTCTACAGTCAAAATATAGACAGAAAGACGATAGAATGATCAATCAAGGGGAGACAACCCAGGGCTATATTTGCTGTACAGCTTAATCAGGAACGAAATTGTACCTGTATCCTCGTCATTCATACCTGTGAAAGGTCATGACCTCTCTCCTTCGTATCACTATCATCCCTCTGATCTTTCAGAAAACCATAAACTTGATAGAGTTGAGGTACATGCTAAACCTTTAACCTCTGTCTTTGTGGCGGCCATTGTTGAATATAATAAAGATACAGTATCAGGTTTGTTTTATGAATATTGAAATTAGAGGATTGTGAAAGACATTTAGATAATGACTGCATGGATACTCTAATGTTGCAGAATCAATTACAGTCAGTATATATTTCTAAAATGAAAATTAAAAACACACCCTAAATTAAATATATCACATTTACTATAAAAAATTGACATGTTAGATAGAAAAGAGTATGATAACGGAGGTTTTCAAATATTTTGGAAAGTATTTATTTGAAAGATTTGTGAGCAAAAGCATCAAGATACTTTTTAAAAAACAAATTTAGTATATTTTAAACACTATAATTATGATTTAATTTATATAAATGAGTTGCATTCATTACTCTTTGAATGAAGAATATGTTGAATTCTAATTTTTTAAATTTGTTCCCCCCAACATCATTGGCAAAGTATGTACAATGATAAAAAAACATGTATATTTATATACCATATACTCTAATGTTAACCCCCTTGATAGCTAAGGTAACAGTTTGGTCATTGAATTTTACTAGCTACTTAAAAGAGAGACTTAACAACAAATAAAGCCAGAAGGGCTTTAAATAATTAGACTTAAAAAGATGTAAACCCATCGATCATGTCAGTCACAATACAATGATTGGCTGATATTTGACAATGCCAGTTCATTAGGTCATGTGATCTCTATTGACTATCGACATCTCTGATCGGCAATATTGGCTTTGAAGTGTTGTGTTCATTGTTGCAGTAAACCATTGTACAGCAATTACCTGTTACCATGGTGTTTGCATTCAAGATGGAATAGCGCCATTGGACAATATTTGGTCAGAAGTGACATTTTATAAGGATATAAATAGAATTAATATAACCAAACATGGTGGATATCAGATAATTGTTCATAAGAACATATGGGCATATGGATGGATTTGCATTTGAAAATGTAAATATAACCTGAGAAACAAGATTTCATAATCTATGAAATTTTGATGTTTTCAACTCTAAGTATGTGTGAAATCTTTGGTAACCATCTGAATTCTAACTGGACACAAAAATAGTTTTACAAATAAAGGCACAATTTCAGTAAATTATTGGATCTTTAAATAGTACCATGAAAGAAAAAGGATTTCGAATGAGGTTTTGAAATACACAAGAATTAATGAAAAGATAACTATCTGTTTATGCCTAGCAATAAGCCTTAAATCAAAGGCTTATTTATTTCCTTATTTATTATTCATCACAAATTCCTCCTCATAATGACCCCCGGATTAATCTACATCATTAATAAAAAAAAAAAGTTATAAAGACTATAAAGTTCAATCTGAAGTACAATTCTTATCATATAGATGAAATGCCATAAATAAATATATTTACAATCTTCCAAACCTAATGTCAAAGAATGATGTGATCCCACATTAAAACACACCATACATATATTTAAAATCAATCTTGCAGTAAATGTTGATGCTTTTAATGACCTGCGACCATTTAAGACAACAAACACAAAGAACTATCATCTAAGACCAAAATCCTCTTTAAATCGATTGGCACTTGTGGCAAGTGGTGTTTGGTTGAAGAAAGTGATCCGTCGTTTTTCCCCCTCTACAAGAGAGCAGTGCTCTCCTTAATCACACACTTGCATTGATTTTGTACTGGCGAGTTTTGCTTGGTAGGCACTTGCGTACTTTCCAAGGCGGTTAAGAATCATCATATTATTCGAAAATAATCTTCAGGATTTCTCATATGATACACTTGAACCTTTAACAATCTAATTCTGAAATATGAGTGATCAAAAATCCATGACTAAACTTAGTAATACAAGGAATTAATTTGATTTTCTACACAAAAGGTGGAACCAAGGAGTTTGAAAATGGGGCTGGGGGAGGGTATTTAACCCTTGTGGTTTAACCTGTTAACAGGCGATTTTTAACCCCCACTTCTCTGGTATATGACACAATTCTTATATTGAAAATCAATACTTAAAATAAATCAAGTTATTATTCAAAGGCGTTTATTCATTAATTCAGAAGTTACTTGATGTAATCAATCACGAAAATTAATTCAGCTAAATTCTCCTTTACGAAAAAGCAACATAATTATAATTGAAAAATTGAATTTAACTTTCATCTCTCTTTCAAGAAAAACCACTCTCAATTTAACTTTCAATTATCTTAAATCAAAAATTCAATTCTGAAATGTAATAAAACATTCTCATTAAAAAAAAATGCTTCAAAATAATGAGATCTTAAGTTTAATGATTTTCGAACCTATAAATAAGCCAACCCACATAACTCACACCGCAAGCCAAAAGTCAATGCTGTTATGCTACCAAACATGCAAAAACATCAACAGATCGATAACTATGTCATGGCACCCATCAACCGGGCCAACTTCAAACAGTTTCAGAATCAAATGCAAATTTTATTGATGGATATCTAAACATTTTGAATAGTTGCTCAGTTATTGCTACATTTTGAGTCCATATTTCGCGTGTCTCTTACCCAAAGTCATCAGCTGACGATGAAAATGAAAACAATTTATTCAAAAACAAATTTCTGCAACTTGATTCGAAATCAAGCCAAATGTTAGCTGTTACTGATTCAAACAGTAATGTGTGTTCGATAATTTTGACTTTTCAGTACTACAAATGTCAGAGAAGAAAAACATGGCTTAGATTAAACTTTATTTCTACATGTGAATTAAGTTTTCAAGATAAGAAAGTATTCAAATAATTATACATATTTAGATATAACATCGTTTATCAAGAGGTTTTAATCATTTATGAAATCTCAATTTCAATTTATTCTTTTAAAAAAAAATTATATTAGTTCTCCAGGGAACAGAAAAGTAAAGCAATAATTGAGTCACTATTGATTTTTGCACAAGGCCTTTCAAGATAAGAAGTGATTTAAACTCTGCTGGGCAACATGGCCGCCAGTCAGCCATATTGGATAAACAACCTGCTTGAGATATGTGAACTAATTTACATAACATTAAAGTGTGTTACGACACACTGACATGGTTACCTCCCGTTGCGCTTCGTTTTGAACTTTTGATACAATGTGTAGAGATATAACATGACACAGATTCTTTTATGTTTTTTTCATAAATTTTCTGAATAAAATCACCTTAAACCTAACATTGGAAGATCAAAAGAAATGTGTTTTTTAGGTTAATTGATATATAAATCAAACATTTCTTAAAGATACGTATAATATATCAACGGACATCAGGGCTTCAGAATTTTTTTAATTCAAACTATTTTCATGATACATTTAGACAATGAATAGTTGAATACTAATTTTTCAGAATGATATACAAATTAGATTGAATCATTCTTAGAAATCTACCGTTTGAAGTAAGTTGGTTTTTGTTCTATTTCAGTGTTGTCATTTTCCTATTATAATGAATGCCATTTTTATTTTAATCTTTGGGAAAATGATGGAAGATTATGAGAGGTAAATATTCAAATGATGAAAGAGAAATATTGCTTAAAACTTTGTATATATCTTTAATCAAGTGCAGATATTTCAATAGCCAACATTTCTTTTCAACAAAAACCCCTCCAATAGTGAACTATGTTATCAGCCTATATGCTAGAAAATGTTCACAAAGTCTAATATTTTACCTTTACTTATCATGTAATATCACTGGAGCGATTAAAAAATATCTCAAAATCCAATTTTTTCTTTCAACAATCGATGAAATACATCTGAAGTAAAATTCTTGTCATCAATATGAACACAGAATTGATAGTTTGCAGACTGGTATAAAAGAATCGGTGAAGCGAGATAATTGTATACATCGAGAAAAATGTACACAAACATACATATGTACACACATTAACTCACATCGTCACACCTCAGTGACTCTCTTATTCTTTATGTAAGCCAGTGCATATTTATACCCACTGGAAGTCTACCTACAACAAGCATTCAGACATACCTATGTATACCTATATTTGATTACAGGTGTGTGGTTTAGAAATGAAATATCTATCTACTTGCATATTTTCAAAGCATTAATGCTTAAGGCAGATGATGTTGGGTTAAATGCTTATTTCAAGATTATTCTACGGATGAGAGTATTTGGTGAAGAAAAGTGCAACATCATCGTAAGCAATGATTAGCAGTGATGCTACAGAACAAACTAATAATCAGTATGTCGACAAAGTAATTATATATTTTCCAAGAATTTTTTATGATAACTTGGTTGTACTAGATCGATTCACCATGTTTACTTCTAAAAAATAACATCTTTAATGGAAATAACCTATTATTGACTTTTATTGTTCACTTAAAATCATTTCAACAATGGCTTATTCAGAGACTTAACTTTCATATATACCAAAGCCATATAAAATTTTGATGAATTGAATTGAATTTGATGTTTCAGCAAAAAAATTGTCATGTTAAGATCTTTATCAAAACGTTTTGAATTTTAATAATCCATTAACGAATGGCTGATAACACATAGAAGACATTAACCAGTCACTGAAGATAGGTTTGCATGTAGTTTATTATCTAAAGCCAAAGCCCACTGAATAATTTACATGTGGTAATTGTCCTCCTGAAGAAATCATAAGAAAAGCATACAAATGCTAAAAGATTTGGAATTTACAATTAGAGGCTGTCTTTCAAACTGAACCTTTGACATTCAGCATGAAACTTGAGTCAAACACACAAAAGCAGTTTCAACTAACCTACAAGGATAATTTTTTATCTATCACAGGAGAAAGTTTCTGTACTCAGTGCAATGCTATGAAATATTTAGAATGCATAAGTTTCCCTGTTGCCTGATGTCTTCTTAGTTAAAGTCATAGTCTCATTTTTGTAAGGCAACTAAACTGAACTAATTATTATTCACGAACAAAATCTGATCACCAACACAAATATTTCCTGTCGCATTTGCAAATATTTTCATTTATATGCCCGTTTTACAGTTTTGGATGAAGCAGCTTATTGGCGTATGCCGTTTCAGAGCGATGAGGTACCGAATCAAGTGCAATCCCATCGCGAGTACGAAACACCGGAAATCTAGTCATCGCAGCGCCGATACTTATGACAGACGCATTCTTCACTGAGTTTACCACCTTTTTTTTATTTCTGTATTTGAAAAAGCGTAAGCTATTAGCTATTTTCATTGAATATTCAGCTGGGAAATTTTATGTGTTCTTCGTCACGGCCTTAGCGAAATGACGTGGTAAGGACTAACGCTCACAAAAAACATAATATTCGGGTAGGGTAGGGTAGTTTGAACTTCATTATTGAGGGCTAGAATGCCTGCAGAGTTCTGAAAATTGTTGCAAACGTCAGGAGAAAGATTTTTGTGAGTGGTGAACTATTTGTCCGGCATTTATTACAATTTGCCTTGCAAAAATGAGACTATGACTTTAAAGGGACACAGAATATGTTATTGGAGTTGAATTTGCCAAACTTTATTAATGATGTTAATTTATCGAGAAGCTTTGGTTGTTTCCAAAATCACAATCGTAGAGCTTAATATCACTTCAGTTATAGAGATAATAAACAGGCTTAAGTTGTAATTTGTGATCGAAAACCGGAGAGTGGTGCACATCAATGACTTAACGTAATTTTGAAAACCTTTCTACCACAGGCAGTTGCAGTTGACCCTGCAATGACCTTTCCAAAACACTCGTGCAGAACAGAAGACTTACATAAAGTTAGCATGACACAGAAAATGACATGAGTTGTCAAATGAACCCAAATTTTATCAGTATAAATGCTTATCATGCATTAGGTATTGACACTGCAATGACCTTTCCTTGGGGTATGCATGGAACAGAGAAATTATATACATTTCATATGACACAGTAGATGACATTAGATGTTAATTATATCAACCTCTTGCTAACCATGCTTCAAGTATTGACACTGCAATGACCTTTCCATAAGGTAGAACATAAGAATGATATAAAGTTATCATAACACAGAAGATGTCACATGATTTTCCCCTTTAAGAACAACATTAGATACAAGATGTCATGGATGATTGCAAATATCCAGACATCCGATATGATTTACATAATTTTATCCTACAAAGAAAATAATCAATGCATCAGTAAAAAGTATTTGTCAAATTCTTTACAATGTTTTTCTCAAGACCTTCTTTTCTTCAGTCCAGAAGGATGAAAACTTCAGCTGAATCAAGTTTTACAAAAGACAACAATGAAAGATATGGACAAAGAACACAACCCTGCGACCCATTTATGACTAAGGGTGAAACGATTCACCGATGTTCCGATGCATCTCGATACATCCACTACGATACGATTCACGATATAGAAATGTTAAAAATCGATTTGTCACGATTCGTTTAACCATGCATGTCATTTTCAAGATAATTACAATGAAACTAATAAAAAAAAAATATCTGATTGTGGTTACGTGCTCTAAATCTAAAACCTTTAGTTAAAGACGTTTGGTCTCGCTCGTGGTTTTTGGACCGGTGTTGACCGAAATTAGTTGCAGTTTATCTTTGACCATGTTAAACGTTTTGAAGGGCGACAAATTTAAAGCATAAAAATGTGAATTTGAAAAAGAAGCTAATAATTAGAAAAGAATAGATCATGGATGTTATGTCGATATTCTTAAGAATGTGTGACCGAAATGAATTCACCTGATATAAAGGTATTAAATAAGGATAGTTTTTAACATAAGACGCTTTGAATTGCGAACACCGTTTGGAGTTGTCAGATATCGGCAATTCAAAACAATTGAAGATATCTTGTTTTGAGGTTGAGAAAGAAGATGTAATACTATTTATTATTATCATAATTTATATTAAAAATTCCACAGTTGAATTTAAAAGTGAATTAAAAAAATCAAATTGCCCCTCGGCCTCATAAAAAAGTCAGTGTGCGATCTGTCGCGCACAGTTATTTTGACTCATATTTCATAAATAGAGATATAATCCCTGCAAAAAAGCTTTATTTTTCCAAGAGTATTGTTGTAATGTTAAAAAATGTTTTTACGGCCTATAATTAACTTATAAACAATCGTAAAATCATATCTCGCGGCGAGTAGTTACCGTAGTCTAACAATTAGACTCTGAAATGAAAAATGCATCAGTCAATCGAAAAATTTAAAAACTTATTATAAATGAAATGAAAAGGAGACTGAAAATCAAGCTTTAAAGTCTTTTTATAGACTTGCTCAGGCTTCTACCTTATTTCAGGGTCTGGCCTACAGACTATAGTTACCGATGCATTTCATGTCTAAAAATAGCATCAGAATGAAACACCATCTGTGATTGGCCCTCCTGTGAAGATCACGTTATCTAAGCCTATCATAATGCTTGATACAAACATCTACCAAATCGCTGTACATTTTATTTCTCGTGTTTTGATCTTCTAGCTTTCAAATTTTAATTCTTAACACATGAAGGTAGGACCGTAGGTTTCATTTGAGAATATGTTATAATAATTGGTTCCATCAATACTGTTCTCATCAATGCTATCGTCAGTGATATTTTGTTTTGGTTCTTATTTTGTTGATCATATTTACGGGACCGAATTGATTATTGAAGAATTCATATTCAGACTCAGAAACGTGATATCTAGGCTAACAGGACCACGTGCGATCAGCATTAATTTCTGTATAAGAGAATTATTATTCCAAAATTAATCTTGAGATGTAATCTGTTGAGTCGACTTGAATGTTGAGGTGCAGTTTTATTTATTTTAGATATTGTTTGAAGTCTTTGGATAATATATATACAAACATATATATGTAGTATATATTAGTTTTGATTTGACAGGTTTAAAGTCTATTATCTAATTTTATACAATTATCTCTTGATAATGTTGTATATTAAATAGTGTTTTGTAAAGTGACAAAGAGAGTCAGAGACTAGCAGTCATTTCGTTTGAAGTTCCTTTCTTTGGATTTAAACTTAAAACTAGAAAACAATAAAGACAATTAGACTTTTTAAATGCTCTGTTCTTTTATTGAGATCTTCAAGCCAAGTTCAAGAATAACCATCATGCATTATGTTGACTGCTGAGTGTATCGAGATACATATCGTATCGTGAGCCAAATATTGAGATACGTATCGTATCGTGACTTTCCTGTATCGTTACACCCCTATTTATGACTTCTCCAAATATTAACTGTTCTGTTAATATTTACCTGTCCTATATGCGAAATACTTGTGAGTACATCCCCCCTTTGGAAAGTTTTTAGGGATGCAATTGAAAACCCAAGTGAGCGTGGGGTAAAAGAACTTATACCTATAGCTGCAGGTAGAAAAATATTTCTTTGACATTCTAATTTAAGGATTTTGTGGCCCATACCAATCCAAATAAATAGTTCTTTCATAACATGTAATTCCTGTGAATTAGCCACTCACTGATAGACTTGCATTTATGAATAGCCTAATTCAAATGTTATTTTACAAGATTTTGTTCATTGCCTGAAGGTAAAGATAGTTCTTTTTAAACATAAGCATTACATCACAATCTGCTTAGTCCTTTGAAGCAAAGAAATAATTACTGGTAGTCTGCAATTTCATCTCTAATTGGTCGCTGTAAGGTTAAGCCTGAGCAGTTTAGAATATAAGTGGAGGTCTTAGCTGTAACTCACATTCTTATTGTCATTAATATCACGACAATTTCTAAGCATGGTATGATGTCTAAGCAGTCAAGAGATAAAGACTATTTTCTGTAACTCACTTATAAAACAACTTAAGGTTATGAATCAAAGATGCAATTACTGAACATACAAGAGACAAAGAAGACTTCCAAACTAAAGAAAAAGTAACAAAATCTTTACCTTCTTTCTCAGATAAAAATAAATCAAAATTACAATACCTTCATATCATGTCAATGATAAAAGATAAGTAATTTAAAACTTGAAAATTAGGATCATGAAATCTAATCTAAATCAAATTAACCAAACACGCATACTAGTTTTAGTTTTAGAAGATGATGCAACCTATCTTACCACTCCAGATCTATACAAATCTAACCATAACTTAACAATTCAACTGTAACCAAAACTTAAACCAATCTCTAAAACCCTAGACTGAACAACAAAAAGTGACATACCATTGTCAGCTGTAGAAGACGAAACAACTCTTCTTTGCCTTGTCTATGTTGAGTACCTTATGCTTCTATGTTGACATACAAATTTGTTTTGACATTTGTATTTTCACCTTTCTACCTGAGCCAGGTATTTCCTGAATGCTAATTAACCGACAGGTGAAAAACTGCAGGAGACAAGGAAGAGAATGAGTTTTTAAATAGGTGAGGTCAAAACTTTGAAAACTTGAGGAAACAGAATCAAAGGAAACTCCCTCTAGTTGAAAGCTTTTTATTTGCTGGTCTATCTTCTTGTCTGATAAGCAAAATAATAAAACACCTTATCGTGTGGTTTATAACTGTCAATTTGTCAAATGTCAGAGTTACTATCATTTAAGGTCTACTGATAGTGTTTCCAGTAGTTACTTTACAAACTGGATTCAGTTATACAACGTTTCAATTCATAAAAAAGTCACATTACTTTTGAGTTATGCTCACATAACATGGACAGTTAAATGGATTCACTGGGGGCCAAATTGGGTAGAGGAAGTCTGGGAGGGATTTGAGTCAAAAAAGACAAACTTTAGGAATGATGTCATTTCTTTAGATTGCATTAGGGGGTAAAAAGTTAGAATTTTGAACAAATATTATCATGACATGCTTTGACAAGTATGAATGCAAGAAAGTTCCAAGAAAAATAATTAATTTAAAAAAAGATATCATTATACAAGCATGTGTTCCATGAAACTTTTATTAAAAAGAAAGTTGATACCTATCTACACATTCTACTTAAATCTCATTAAAAAATTATCATTCAGTCATAACCACAACCAAAGACAAAAGCAACCCATCTTCTTCAAAGGACAACAAGTTCATTACAGGATCAAACTAATTTAGTGGTTAACAGTTGAGCGAGGTATTGCTTAACAAGCGCTCGTTAAGCATGCTTAAGCAGCTTATGTCGCTCCACATGCTTCACAGTTTAAGCCTGTGGTAAGTGTACTTAGTTTGCCCATTTGCCCTAAGTACAGGATAAAATCGCTAATCTTATTACGGGCATTTAGAAGGATTTATCTTTGTGTGGTTTAAATTGTAACAGTATGAATGAAACATTTTAGAACATGCTGAGAACTGGTTAGACTCACTTTTTGCCTCCAAATTTATTTTTAAAAATTAGAAGAAAATTTACCTTTCAATATCAAGGGTGTGAAAATGCAATTTTTATTTGTTCCAATTCTCCCAATGAAATATCAGGGTATGCAAAAGATATTTTCTTCATCTCAAGACATCTGATTATCCATCGTTGTAGATGAAGAAAAAACTGCTTGTGGCCATTTTAAAGTGAATACCTTTTAATCAATTAAGTAAGGGAAATGGATTTGCATAGCTTTTCCAGACTTTGTATATTCGTATATGAATTCTTGCATTGATTGTATATTAATTTCTTGCAACTGTTAATGTTTAAAACATTTTTTTCAAGAGATCACTTTATTTAACTAAGAAATTGTGCTACAGTGCCTATAGTAACCAATCCCCTATTCTTTCTTGTGTTAATAACTGATCCTTGATTTCAGGAACCCAAATTTAAAATTTGAATGACAGAAAGAACAAAACAAAACAAAAATTAATAGCTTTTCATTTCTATATGCATATACAAATTGATCCAGTCCAACAACATGAATATTCTTGTGAAAATATTTCTTTTTATTTTCTTGTACAGGGAGCACTTGTCCATATGTCCATGTTTGTTGGAATCATCTCACCACAGCAACATAAGAGGCCTCTAGCAAGTTAATAGTTAACCATACTGTTTGAATAACAATATATATATTGTAACTGTGAAATACAAGTCACATTATAAAAGTTTAACAGAACAAATCGACCAGTGTGATTTCAATAAAATGAAAGACCAGAGCTGAAGTTTTGCCACTAGCTGTTGAAATTTTTTGTGTCAATGTATTCTGCGTAGTCATTGAAAGGACTTTTCTGGGAATGATTCCGGATAAGCCACTGGTTATCCAAGATTATTTAAAAACCTGCAGAGTAAATGTTAAGGTTATAACAAAATAATCTGCCCTTCATTCTATGAATGATTTCTCATATCTATTTCAACATAGTTGAGAGGATTAGATGTATGTACATATATGTATTCAAAGGGTAAACATAACTGGTGTTTGGTTTATTGTATGTGCACTGGTGCTAGATGGTAAGCAGATATTGCCTCTGTAGGATTTTCATCTCTTGTAATATCTTGAATTTCCTGACTGAACAGGATAAAATATGATATTAACCGAAGTCTCCATTTCTAACTAAAGTTATCAAGAATTTTGACAATAATATCAAAGTAATTAAGGAAAATTACTTCCAGCTAAATCATGAGACTGAATAATAAATAATCATATGAAACTAAGGAAAAATAAGTCTATAAAACATTGATAAAACTAGATTAATATGAGGCAGATCTGACTTCCTTGTTTCATGTAAACAAATACAATACAATAACGGTTGTTATGAACGTACAGGGAAGTACTTCTGGTAGGGATAAAGTTACCAAATCCTTGTCATAAATATCTTACAAACAATTCACTGTTTTCCTTTATCCTGGTCGCTATCAGAATAAAAGAATTGACTTTAACAATTCAACTGGAAATATAATTTGAAAATTCAAATCTTGCATAGAATATTTTCCTTCTTTGGGACGCAAGCCAAGACAGGGGTTCTACATAGACTGACAGCCTTTCTTTTGCACAAAGAATTTTTTCAAAAGTCAATCAAAATTGGTAGTTAATTGTTTTACGAAGAGATAAGTAATTGTTTTTTCATAATTTTTCTTATTCACGTAAAATTGTAAGTGTTTTGGTTATTCAATTTTGAATTAAGTAGTATCATTTAATAAAGTTTAAATTGTTGAAAATTTATCAATTTGTCATAAAATCCATTCTAAGCACCCTTTTGATTGGACTAGTGAAAAACCTGAAATAAACCTTATTAAGAGTTTCACTGAAACTTATTTTGAAAAACAAGTTTCGACAAAAATTCTTCCCTTTTCTAAGGAATACAAATGGTTGAACTACTTTACATTTTGGGAATATTATAAGGTTTCAGGTTAAATATCCTTTGAAATACATTTATCTTGATCATAACAATGGTTCAATATGTTTTCCAAGTTTATTCATTTTATCCACATTTATTCATACCTATCAATTTATTTGGTCCCTAATGATAGGTATATTTGGGGTAATAGATGGGTATTTTATTCTCCTAGGAAGTGTCATAGAAAATCCTTTGTAAGGAAACGTCTTACAAAATGAATGGAAATGACTTAAGGCTAAACGAAATTGAAGCCTGTATGACTTTAAATGAACAAAGTTCCCTCTATTGGGAAATATGGTCATTGAATAGTCATCAAGGGAGGTCATTGTAAAATTAACCCCTCAAGCCCTATATTGATTTTCGGTAGACTGTCTTAAAGGCGAAAGAAATGGTAAAAATATCCTCAAAGAATAAAAAATAGGTCTTTTAATGACAGGATAATTTTTTGGAGGTGAGGTCCCTTATAAAAATAGTTTTATAATGATATCACTGCAGTTAAGAAAAGCCTGAGGGAGGGATATACAATGGCTCATTAATAACGCTAGTAACTGAGTGGAGAAAATGATGATAACATATGAATTTGTCCCTTGATTCAATGTTATACCACTTATTGTTTACCAAATTCAATGCTAAATCAATCACTCATGTTTCTATAATATGAAGTCGAAGCAACATAACTGACGTTCAGAGTGATGTCCCTTTGTTTAATGAAGGGAGACCACTAGGCCTACACTATCGACCAAGTAGGAAATCGCTCTCATTCAAACAGCATAGGATCGAGCCTCAGTCGCATTTGCCCACTTAGATATTTAGTATAGGTGCACTGTACATAGAAACCCGCATTTTACATGGTAATTTTTCTTTACTTTCTGAACTTTAATATTTCAATTTCTGTTCATAACTTTTACACAAGAAAATTATGTGTAGGCAATTGCCTTTTTGCCTATAAGGCTGCTACGTCCCTGACAATAATCATCTCAGTGTGAAGAGTAAATTCTGCGTCAATAGTCAATATCACGTTATTCTAGCTATCCTTTTAAGAGGTATCTTGGTCACTGATCCTGTATTCTCAATAGGTCATCTAGAAATCTGACACTCAGTTATTTGTACATTTGAATTCCAAAGATTTTTCAATTCAGTATTGTATCTCCTTAACACAGGCAGATCATTTCATGTTTCCATGGGGATATGGGGGGGTTGGGGGAGTGGGTGGGGGAGTGGGTGGGGGAGTTGTAGGTATTTTGGTTGGGTTTAATAATATCTTTTGGCTGAAGAGGGAAGGGGTTCACTGGAGATCCCCTTTGTGCAAATGGTTGTTATAAATATTTTTAACTGTTACTGCAATGGCTTACCTTGTGTCTAATATGAAGATCAAAACAATTTCTTATCACTTTTGAATGTTATTTATCAAAATATTAAAGTTGGATACAAATACAAACATAGTCTTGATGTTTATTTTTTCATCAAATCTTGGTACCATTAGTTAACATAAACACTAAAAGTAATTTTGTATCCACCTAAAAAACTGAAACGGCTATACATTAGAGAAAAGATTCATGAAGCATCGTCCTTAAACTCGTCCTTGCTGAGGGCACCTTAGGATGCCCATCAAACAGAGAAACATTTGATAAAGAATAAGTTCACATGCAGACGAGAATAATGAAATCATGACTTAATCTGAAGAATTAATATCAACTCTTTACTGAAAATGATTTATTTCTGTTATTTTGGAAAAGCTTGATACTGTTGAGTATTAAAAAGAAATACTATTTTACTGATTTCAAGTCTCATATTGTAAAATGTATAAATACATTCACAAAATTTCAAACATCCCTAACTTATTTTGTCTATTGCATTTATATTGATGTAAATGACATCAGTACCTCACAAAAATTTCTGTAGTCATCAGAAGTGAAAGGGTTAATTGTTCAAAAAACTATTTCTTGAAAATATGACATACAGAACTCGGAGAAACCACATATCAAAGAACTATATCATCCAATATTTCACAAATTATTGACCATAAACTCATGCAATTCATTGAACTATTAATAGCCCATTCCTTTTCAAGTCGGTCAAAATAGAATATCCTTCTTGTCCATTTGTATAAAATAGCGTCACCCAACCACAACAGGGTTTCCAATTGAAGGTGTCACTCCGAGAGGGAACGATTGAGAGCGACAGGTTTATAGGTTTATACCTACCACACTAACTAGGTCATCAGTTGTCCTCGCATAGAGGGTATCTACGATATCGAAACTTATTTGACCCCAACATCTTTCAAAGTTTGGCCTGGAGCCAAGACGTACTGTCAATACTATTAAGTATTGTAATGCAAGATACACCATGTAGTTGCAATAAAGATTCATTTGAATATATTTTGTTGTTGAAATTTTAAACATTGTTTATGTATAGTTTTGTTATTCTCTCCCTTTGCAGATGAATATACACACATTGGACAAAACAAGATAAGACTTGAATGAACGAATGAAATTTTTTAAAAACAAAATATGTGCAAGTTTTGGAAGTGAAAACCTGGTTAATTTCAGTTTTTAGTGCTGAATTTGCTTGTAGCCAATTAACAGAATTAACTCATCAACAAAGGAACAATCTGAGATTAGCAATGAAATTGGGTACCTGACTAAATGTGAATTCAAACTCAGCAGCTTTTTGAATGTGTAGTAACTACTTTTAGTAAATGCAAATTTTAAGCCTCACAAACCACATTGATAAACTAAAGTGTATTCATTTGGAGAATACAACAATCATGTGTACAAAAGGTAACAGTTCATAATCCTTGTATTTGTTAAGGTGAACATATGCACATATATATAAGTTTACCATTCAACTCTATTGTTCCCTTAAGGTTGGTAACTAAATTAAACACCGTGTTTTGCTCGTGCAAACAAGGACAAAGTTTGAAATAGGTGTTCCTCATAGTGAAGATGATACGTAAAATAACTTGTACTTTACAACAGGAGAATCTACAAATGTTTTTGACGAAATTGGGGTTCGAAACCGTAAATTCCTGCTGATAGTTCAGAGAGCTAACCACTAAACCAGCGAATACAGCTGATTTACAGATGTTATTTTAATGACCAAATGATTGAGTTATACATTATTATTATACATTATATTATGAGTTTATTTTGTTAATCTTAAATGTCCACGTTGTTAAACTTCTAATTTACATTTTGAGATTTGTTTTTTTGTGGTTATTCTGGTGATTTTGACAATGGCTATACTTTCTGTTATTTTTGAATGTATATTTCAGTATGCTACACATGAGGTGTGATTTCCTCAGGAATCTGTCACCCACCATATTTAGACACTGTTTCTTTATCTGGAAACGCAATTAATATCATATCAATCATATAAACCAAAGTACCTCTATTATTTTAACGTGTGCTTAATATATTTTTTAAAATGTTTTTGTCGCTGTTTGTAATTGATTTTAATGGTTGAATGGTAAGTCAGTTACCAACCTCGTTGTCGGCGTGCATGAATTGAAACACCTAGGCATATGCGATGTAATCCCTCGATGCTTTGCCTCTCAGTATCACAATTCGCACGTGCCTAGGTGTTCCAATTCATGCACACCTCCAAATCAGTTGGTAACTATAACATATGATGTGATCTATTTCCTTGACTGATGAAAGCACCAAAGCACGTTTATGAACTTCTAATGTCCTTATGACCCAAAAACTTCCCTTCTGTTCTAAATGTGTTAAGTAAATGACAAAAAGTCAAACAGAGTAAAGGTACTATTCATAAATTTTTCATAATTTTTCAAAACATTAAATATTGTTATTGGAACAATCTCTGAATCATTCATTGTGAAGGACATTCAAACTAAACCTGTGTTAACGGGTGTGCTGAATGGTTGGATATAAAATTTGAATGTTCTTTTAATACTCTCTGATGCTATAAAGTTTCAAAACTGATAGAAATGGAAACATTTTAAGGGAACATTCCGAAATTAAAGAGAAAAGATTTCCTTTATTCTTGAAAAGCAATAATTAAGGACTGGTTAAATGAAAAATTCAAATAAATAAAATATGCAAAATGATTTAACCCTTTTTTGCCGTGGGCAAATTTTGTTCCCAAGTTCAATTCAATCCAAGGATTTCAAACGAGTAAAATTTTATAGATCAAGCAAAGCAGAATATTAATTAGTTTGACAATGAATTTGCCAAAGATAATTTGAACTCAAAATCAATCGTTGATTTATTTTGATTGCTTAACGAAAGTTTAGTAATAATGTCCACAGAACAAAGATATTTCTAGAACAACTGATTTAATTTAGTTCTTTTTTCCAATCCAGAATTTGTCACCAAATTGTTTTGCATTATTCTTTTGAATAAACTTAACGTTTTTTAATACCAAACGCCCTATTTTCTGTATAATCTCCAGATTACATCGGTGAATACCATTCGAAGTATCCAACTTACAGGAATAACACCTTGTTAATAAACAAGAAACAACTGCCCAAAGGAAGTTTGAATAACAGGTCAACATTCAGAGGAACTATATGAAATATGGATGGCTGATATAAAATTTATTGTATAGTTATCTTGAGACCAAGTGCTTTAGGGTTACCATTAGAACTATGCACATAAAATACCATAAATAATTATAATAATAAAAAGGATAAAATTATAATAAGATTCTTGTACTGATATATGTAAGTAACAGGACAGGGGAAAAAAATTTTTTTCAGTAGTTACAAAAGTAACCACACTGTTGGTACAAGGGAGACTTAACTATCAGGGAATATTGATCACACTGGCGCTTATTTTGGTTTTATTGATGGAAAGACATCTATCTTGTTGAGGGTTGGTAACGATCCAGCCTCCCTTCGTTACCTCTCAGCCTCATTCTGAGGTCAACCGATCTCACCCCTCGCTCTCCATCAGGGTTCCGATTTGATGTTTTTATGCAGCGGTGCACTGAGAATTCCTAAGCGTTCTCGTAAACAAAATGATAAAAATCAATGTCCAGTAACTGAGCTGGTAGCTTTGAGACATCATGTGTAACATCTTTTGTGTGATTTAGTTTTGATTTACTTATTGGTTCTCGGAATAGGTCTTCAAGGGGTCGGCACCGGTCTGATTTCACCAAAGAGCTGGTGACTCAGTGTAAAAGTTGTATTTATAGATAGTTAATATTGTTATACTGAGAATCTTATATTTTTATTTTGTTCTAATTCTTTTAGTGTTGGTTGGTCATGTTCATTGTATCTTCAATCCACTTTGTGTCAATCGTTTTGGATGCAGATTTTTTACATTTAGTAAATCATTGAGAAAAACAAATTTTGTCATAAAACATAAACAAAATTGATATATCAATATCATAAAATTTCGTAAGTCTGGGGAAACACATCATATAACATTTTAATGAGATTCTCTAAATGTTCCTCTCAAAATGTAATAAAGCCATGCTGTATATACATTTGAGTCTTATAGGTTAGGATTTAGTAGACTTGAAATACATCTCATTTGGAAATTGAACATTTGTAATTTCATGTGATAAGCTAAGTGGTCAACAGAGTAAGTATTATAGTGATGGCTGATTCCATTGGTCTGGGTTCAAAACCCAAACAAGTACTAGAATTTGTTCGGTTCTGACATTAAGATCCAAAATATAGCAATGTTTAATTCCTTAGACAGCAAAATTCAAGTTAAGGATGCTTTTAAAATTGAAGTGAGTGAGTTATTGTTTAACGCCGCTTGAGCAATATTGCAGCCATTTGTGGCGTTTAAAATTGAAGATACACAGAAAGTCTAGAAGACCTATTTCACACTCTTGACATCATATCACATCAGTGTGCGACACAGTTTAAGGACCACAATGGTTCTAATGGACAAACCCGAAGACCAAACATGCTCTTGATCCAGGAGACAACGACAGACAAACATCGACAAACATCACTGTCACCTCGTGCTCCTACCCTCGGACAAACACTGGAGACAAACAAAGATTACCCAAGAAAAATACAAACATGGCAAATTTTGCATTGGTATTAACTGTCTGGGAAATTCCACAGGCAACTTAAGACTGAATTTTTTGGGGTCATTATTTCCTAATGTTTTATTTTGAGCAATATTGTCAACGTTACCAGATTCAAAAATTTGTTTGTGGTGGATGAAATTTCTATTTTTATGATCATGGCCAAAGAGGTACTCATCTTACACTGTCAGAAAAAAATAAGTACTCTATCAGAACATTTTAACAAAACAATACTGTTGTTGAAATTGTCTGTTGATAGTTTTTAAGAAAGCCTTTAAAATTGTTCTTGCGCATGTGTAAGAAAAAACCTGAAGTGTCAAAAGTGGGTTTCTATTGCAACATAAATGTTTAAGATTCAAACCAGGACTCTTAAAAAAGGACAAGGCAAACAAACACTGACTTGACAATCATACCCTTGACAACGTTGCCATGACTGAACCCCACAGTTCTAAAATCTCACCTTTTGAGAGAAGTTTTTTTTATTTTTTTAAAAATAGCAAAACTTTTATACTTAATCTGCTGGTAAATCCTGCCAATTCTTGAGAGACTGATTTTAAGAAATAAAACTCATTCATAAAGGAATATTCAGAATTTGGCTTGAGACTAATGATAGGCATTGCCCAGCTTTCTCTCTCTTGCCTATTAATTCATCTACAAACCAAAACCACCTCCACAACCATCAACCATCAACCACCATCACCACCACCACAATCATTTCCACCACCACAATCATTTCCACCACCACAATCATTACCACCACCACCATCACCAACATCACAACCACCATTGCCACCATCATCACCGCAACCACCACCCCAAACAGCTTAAACATGGTTGTGAATACAACCCAATTTATTAAAATGGTGGAAATTTTGAAACTGAGGACTGATGGAACTGTTTGATGACACATTGTAGTTCGAGGGCAGGTATCTCATGACAGGAGATCATGAGCTGTGGCCAGGATGGGTAGATTATAAATCTCACAGAAGAATGTGAAGACCTTTGCATAAGATCAACATTTCTGGGTAAATAATGTCATAGGAATGTCAATGGCTGTCACCCTTTTATCATCGATAACACAGCATTATCTTATACACCCTTTAGCAGTTATATGCCATTAGTCATAAACCTTAGGTTAACTCCGTCACTGCCATGGGACTCTGTAGTTGTCAGACTGGCTACTTGATTGCTTATATAGACACAAGCATTGAAGCAAAAAGGAGGGTTAGTTAAAAAGGCAAGAAGGCAAACTTGATAATCTTATTCAGGATATTATTACAACTGACTACAGCCTGAAATTAATATGCATCAGATTATTCTGGGAGATCAGTTTACAGGAAGATCAACTCGTAATACAATGAAATGAATTGCAGTATGACAATAGTTTTGGCCTCTAAGAGAAGTTTCAGCGAAGGTTTAAACAATTGGCAAATGATTTAAGTTTTAACGGTTTCATATATTTAGAATTTGAAATGTGAGTAGTTCATTTGAAGTGAGAGTAGAGTAGCATTTGTTCAGTTCAGTCCTTCCAAACTTTTGAATAATTTGCAATTTGATGGTATAACAATTCAATTCAGGAGATAAAGAGAAAAACAAATTTGGTAACATGATGTTACCTGCCATTCATAAACAAAAGAAATCTGGAAAGTTGGATAGTAATATCGAGAACAGAGCAACACATAATCAAGTTTGAATATGGTCGATGTTTTCTAGATATGTGTTATTACCTCCCTTTAGCATCAAGCACTGTACATAAGTATATTTGTATCAAATTTCAACAATTTGATTTTGCATACTCACTGCCTTCTAATAATTTGTTTAATGAATTCCAAGTACCGGTTACCAAACACCGTCAATGTCTAACACGGTACATAAGTATTCCTATCAAACCCTAACACCTAGATTTTTAATACTTACAGCCTCTACACTGTCTTCCTATAATTTTTTCAATGAATTCTAAGTAACTGTTACAAACACCTTCTATGTCAACACAGTACATAAGTATTCCGTTTCAAATCACAACACTTGAATTTTTGAATACTAAGAGCCTATTTTATGCGGAGAAATTCAAACAAGGTAGTTGAGCTAGCCTAGACAAACAATGCATGCAGGGCTGTAAGATAACACACATAGCTTCGATGCACCTTGGTTGTAAATAGCTTTTGTTGCGTTTTGGATACGTAAGCATTCCAGACTATTTTCACACTTTAGCAGCATTGTGAATTCATACTTTTAGGCTCTATTCACTTAACAACCACAACTTACTGTGTAACTACTTCTTACTAGGGAAGTGTAACCATCACTTACTAAGGAAGAGAACCACTACTTACAATGGTAGTATAACCACCACTTACAATGGTAGTATAACCACTAGTTACTAAGGAAGTAGAACCACTACTTACTAAGGAAGTAGAACCACTACTTTCTAAGGAAGACTAACCACCACTTATTAAGGTAGTGTAACTTACTAAGGAAGTAGAACCACTATTTACTGTGGAAGTGTAACCACCACTTACTAATATAGTGGAAAAAACACTTAAGGTAGTGTAACCACCACTTACAATGGTAGTATAACTAGAACTATCTAAGGTAGTGTAACCACCACTTACAATGGTAGTATAACTAGAACTAACTAAGGTAGTGTAACCATTTCTTTCTACTTATCAAGAGAGTGCAACCCCACGTACGAAGTTAGTGTAACCAAGACTAACTTGCAACCGACTCACCTTATATTCTTTATTAATTGTTACTTAAAAGTTTGGTAAATTGATATCTGACAAAATTGTTCATCCATTCAGTGCATTTAGATGTCACTCTATAGGTCTTAAGACATCCAACCGCTTTTTTCATTAATTTGAAGAGGGAAGGGAAATGGTTGATGTTTGTATAAGATATTAATCTCTGTACCGAAATAACTTGAGAAAATTTTGTTAAATTGATTCTAGGTAAAAAAAAAATTGGGATATTTCTCAAATATATTTTTAAGATAGATGACTATTTATTGTTTTCCTTTCAGAGACATAAACAAGAGATAACTGTTTCATTATCTTTGCTGAAAGCAAATCACCTATGGTTTAAGGTGGAACAAATTTAACAAGAGTTACAAATTACAAAGTGGTTAAAAACACCAGCCACTCAATGAATTTATAAATCTGAATCATCACTCTCTTCAAAGATAAAACCTCTCATCATCATATTTGCCTGTCTGCAATACACTAATGAAACTATCCAACCTGCGTAGATAAAAGGCGTGAACGTTTGGGCGGGCAAGCGAGAATTTTTACCTCATGCACATATTATATTGATTTGTATAAGGCAAGCGGAAAACTGTCCACTGCTGATATCACCGTGAAAAATTAATCAATTTTCTGCTCAAATAACGTTTTTTTTACATGAAGTGAATGCATATTTATCTTCTATTTGTATGCTGTATATATGTTTTACTGTTTTTTTAACAGTGTCTCATAAGCCAAACAATTTCTGGTTGTTAAACATACTTAAGTGATATTAAATCATGTTTTAGTCATGTACTTGTTTAACTTTTGCCTCTTGAATAAAGTATCCCTCTCTCCGTTTGTCTGTTTGTCAACACATTTATATTATGCGAGTGGAATATAGTTATGACATTTTTGGGTTTTGAATTTTGAAATATAATGTTAGAAACCATGGAGGTACTTTTGTCATCGATTTTTTCAAGATTTAGTTTAAATTGAAAATGTTATTTTTTAAGATTATCTAATTTATTTCTTTTCAACTGTATCATTTTAAAATGAGAATCAAAATTATGATTTCATTATTTCTAAGATGGTTATTGCTACAGCAAGACGACAGGAAAATAATATTTTTTTATTCAATTCAATTCAACACCATATGGTAGGAATCTCTAATTATTAGCAGATGATATAATCTGAAATTAATCATTGTCCCTCATTTGACACATGAATAAAAAATCAGCAGATAAAAGGTTAACTTATTTGCATATAAACCCTTTTTTTGAAAACCCAAAAGTGATTTAAACTGTACTGACAGCAAAGGTCAAACATTTCGCTGAGACTCATTTTCAAAGCTTTTCGTGTCCAGCCCCCATAAAAGCTGTTAACAATTGTCTGTTGGAGAACATTTCTGGGGTACATTTCACTTAGCAGGCATGTATAGGAACCAACCTGTATTGTGCACTCAATGAAGTTCTATCACATTCTCAGGGCTCCAGATAATTATTTGGGCTCAGGTTTATTTCCCTCCTCAAAATAAAAATTGAGGAGTAAAATTACCACATGGAAAAAAATAGGAGCATTTCAAGGTTTATGGTTTTCAGATCTTCATTCCAAGTTAACATCACATTTTATCTGTAAATAAACGAGTGATTTCTCTTTGACGAAATATAAAATCGGTAGTCTTTGTTTCTTTACAGGTTGGCATCAAGTTGACTACTATTCGAGATGTAAAGATCAGACGTGTTGAAATGAATTTTTATTTTTACAAGTCATGAATACTCCTGTAAACAAATATCTTGCTCATATTTTGGGAAAGTTGTGCGTATCTGTCACTCATTGATATAATTTTTAATGCATATACCTGAATTACCCGTGCGTATTTTACGCAGATACGCAACTTATCTGGAGCCCTGCATTCTCACAAACCTTCATTAGTTCATGAAAGTTTCTCAGGTATTGGGAAAGGCAGGAGCCATGAGCCATTTTGCACATTTGTGAATAAATGGCCCATTGAAATTACAAATTTTATTATTGCCACTAAGGGGAGTGGACCATCGAGAAATCTGAAAATAACTAAAAGCCCTAAAAATGGACAATTGTCAAAGGTCTCTTTTCCAATCCCTGATCTCTGAAATTATCATTAGAATCTGAATTTTAAAAATTAATTTCTCCGAGCCCATGTTAGCAACAACAATTTATTGGGTTTTTTTCTAAATATTTTTTTTCATCTTAATTTTTCATCTTTAATCTTTATAAGTTCAAATCTAAGATTCAAACCCTTGTAATAATTCATTGTTAATTGGGAAACAAGATTCATGTTGTTTATCAGCAACACATTTCTCACGGTCCAAATACGAGAGAGGAAATCCCGGTGGTGAAACTGCACCTGTGCAGTTTGAAATTGCAGTATATTATCTATCTGTGGCAACAAATAGCACAATTTGGAGTTTCAACTACTGATAAATCTCTTTCCATTTTAGAGAGACACTCTGAGATTTTCATTGTATATTTGGAATTCTTATGTGACAAAACAGCAATTCAGCTGATGATCATTCAAAAATCTAATTTTCATCCTAATGTGACAAATACATGACAATTATAAGTTTTCAATGAAAACTGAAAACATCCTTACACGGTTGCTAAAGTATAAATGATGGGTTCCGTTTACATGAGAATTAGTTAATTATCATAAACACTATTGCTCAAATTCTATCTTATTACCAAATTACATTTGACAAATTGTCGCACCTATCATCTGGTTTTTGATCAGAAATGCGATGTCATATTTTAGTCTTATGAAAATGTCTCTATCTCTGGCTAATTTAAAACCTTGCTGCAAACACGTCAAAATTTGTGTTCTGAGTAAATTGCCCTCTATGGCAAAAAATTTAAATTCTCATATGATTTTTCATTGGGATATCATGATCTGCAGCAGCCTTTTCGACAAGCACAGAAAAGTTGGTGAAATGCGGCAAGGCCTACCCTAGCAAGTCATTTAGGCTGGCGAAGGTTTAGGCCATGTACGTGAAGATGATTTGCTTCCTCAAACCATTTTGTTACCTGATAAACTAAATCGCTAGCAACAACTCACTAAATTGTATTTTTCATTGACAAGCCTATGTTAAAGATTAGCTGACATTTTCATAGGAAACGTTTTCACTCATAAGCCTACTACCGTATTCGACTTAATAACCGCCCACTCCCCTATAAGCGCCCACCCACCACGTTTTTGACTGAACAATATGAGTCCTGATTTAGCGCCCACCTCTCAACATTGCTTACCTTGCATGCTGATTCATTGAGTGAGGTTTTTCAGTCTTGCAATAAGTCTTTTACTTCCACTAAAGTGAAGAATACAGGGTATTTCAAGACCTCAAGCCACCATCAAAATGATAAAAGTTATAAAACCATATTTCAAAGACATATGTATCATAAGAAACCACTTTCAAGACTAAACTTGAGGAAAATTTTTATCGTTTTAATTAGCGCCCCCTTTAACCAATTTTTCAAGCGCCCCAGGCGCTTATCACGTCGAATACAGTGTTTCAATTTTTTGGAGGGAAGGTTTAAGTCCGAAGATTGTTGCTACTAGGTAAAGGACGTTTGCTACTAGGGCTGGGACGGGTAACCCGGATACCCGGGACGGGTGGGTATATAGTAGGACCCGGGTACCCATAACATTACCCGGACCCGTTTTAATCACGTGACAAATAAATAACGAATTTATTGAAAGTGTTTCAGTGTTTGTTGTATTTTCAATTACAACGAAGTTGTAGCATTTTGGTCGAAGTTCATGCAGCAGCAGGAAGCCAGAAACGTAATACGAACTGTCGGCATCGTTGTCAACAATAACAAGAATTTCAAGAAACATGGTCAGCCCGGGAAAGTCGCTGTCGACACCTCATATTCTATGCAAATATCATTAGCTATCAAAAATAACGTGCATGATAACAACTGGATCAGACCTTTTCATTACAAACGCGATTCCGAAACACTAAAGCTATCCTACTTTGAACCGTTCTATTTGTGTTCGCATAACTTCGCAAGAGTTACCTCCCTTATACATTCATAGCGAAAGTAGCTGAATTGTGATTGGATATTTGGATATATTTACTTGACATGAGGCGAGTTCATTTGTTGTGAGACAGGTAAGGATATCTATTTATTATTTACTTTGAAAGCGTTAACTAAACTTAACTTATCTTAACATTATTTATTTATACCTTCAATTGTATTTTGCCTGTACACCGTTGATTGAAGGACGGTAGTTTGAAGCCGTTTGTTTGTTACAGAGGGGTGTTTGTTGTTCAAATGCTTCCACATCGATGATGTACCCCCTCCTTTGTGGCTTAGCTGAGTTGAACACAAAATGCATTTTGTTTTCGTGCCTGATGCCACCGATTCAAAATATTTCCACACGCCACTCTTGATCTCGGCCATGCCGGTTTTTATTGAAGGGGAATAACTCACAATTAGTGTATTGACGGGTACCCGGGTCGGGTCGGGTAATAGGGGGTCAGGTACCCGGGTAGAAAATTTAGACCCGTCCCAGCCCTATTTGCTACTCATGATTTAACCAAGCAGGTAGTACTTGCTACCGGCAACAAGATAACATCATACACTGTTAGGCATATATGACTACAAATTTCAGTGTAACGTCTCTATTAATTGTTACTGAATGCAATTGTCTCTTTGAGATAATAAACCTCTCCACTGTCAAAATTCAAGATCTTTACCAGAGTGTGAAGATCTTCAAATAAATATTTCGAGGACTAGTGGTCAGTCTAGCTGGTCAAATGAGGACATTGTACCTGGTCGACAAATATACCTTCTCTATTTATTTGTCTACCACTGTACCCAAGTCAAATTATCGACACCATGTAAAATCCAACTTGGTTTTGTAAAGGTCTTGTTATAAAGACTTTGTTGGGAAAAGCTTTGGTTTAAATAAATGTCCATTTTATGACTTTAAGCACACATACCTTTAACATTATACCATAGTGCTGTGTATGTTAACTGACGTGACACTTGGTTTAGAAAGGACCTTTGTTACTTGCTTACTTAGTAAAGTATTGGTTCATTGTAAAAATATTCAATTTCTGATGTGGGGGAATTTACCGCTTTCATGCCACATATCTATGCATGGATAGAGGGGGTTTGTGGTTCAAAACATCTTTCAAGGTTATTTCACTAATATCGTAGAGTATCGTTTTGGGAGAAAGCATGCAACAGCTTATGACTGTGCATTGGGACAAAACCCGTGGATGGAAAATTACATCATGGGTGGTAGATTTTGTATAGTATGGGGCGTAAACAAAGAAAAACCTATTCAGTTACTAGCCCCTGCCAAAAGTTACCAGGTTATGGGCTGGCGGGTTGGCCTGTTTCAATGACTGGCGGTACTGAATTGAATATCTGTTGGATAAAAACTGACCACAGTCTGAGAAATAAACAATTCTAAATATTGGGATATGAATTTGATTCTGCAGGGAATTTCCTTTGCACAGGTGTCTGAGAAAAACGGCTGCATAGTCACATGTCCTGACGCAATTTTGTTTACTAATCACAAAAGTCAAGACCTTCGCCAAAGGTTTTCAGGCAAGAAACTGGTGTTACCCATTTGTACAACATAATTGCAGCCATCCTTTTTCTTAAACATGACGATGTGATTTGTCTGCTTAAGACATGATTTTGTCTGCATGAAATTGCTAAGAGAACATTAGCACTTAAATACTGTCAAGAAACCACTGAATGAATTTGTATCCCAGTACATGCAATATTTTCGGGGTTTCAATCCTCAGAACATGGTCGCTTTTAAACATAATGCATTGACTTTTAAAGTGTACTTGAACTTAACTGAGTGTTAAAATGTTATCTACGGGAAATAAATTACTGAGTCCTGTAGGGCTGGTTACCTCTGTTTGTTTGATCCGACACCAAGTGCCTTAAAGGGACAGTAGCAAGTTTTATTTACATAAGTAAAATGATCTCACAGAAACAAAAATGATTTTTTTCTGTTGCAAGACAATGTCTGTTAATCAAAAGAAGCAGTTTTACGACAATCAGTTGAGCTATACAAATCCATTTCCCTTACCCGAATGAATACTGCAAAAGGTGTTCTCAAAAAAATGGCTGCCAGTAATTTCTGCTTGATACTTGATTATTTCCTCTATGACTACAGATAATCAGGTTGAGAAATGAGATTTTTTTATGTAATCTCTGAAGATAATGTATGTGGCAAAATTTGAAGAAATAAATCTTTCAAAAAACATGTTACTGCCCTTTAACATTGCACTGCCCGTTGGATATTTCTCACTTGCTTTTGACGGTCTGACAATGTGATTTGTTTGATGTTATAATTTGGATAATTTACAAAATATTTTTTTTTTTTTATATTAACTAACAGAGCAGATCAGTTGTGGTTTTTCTTTAGTTTATTAAAACTTATAACAATTTGAAAGAAAACAAAAAAGCTTAAGTGCAACAGCAGAAAAACATAAACATAAACATATATACACACACTTAATATATATTTAAACTAAACATATGTAAAAATAATATTTTATTTGCGAATGTTTATGACCTTGTTGTGTTTGTTAAAAATAGGGCACTTTAATACAATCTATTTTTGAATTTTACTTCAAAGGAAAATCTTATTTGAAGTGAAATATGTCGCATCAGGTGTATGCTAATTGCGCTCTATAACAGAGCACTCAGTACAAGCCTAATGCAGTCATCATGTACTTCACATGTTCATTTAAACTCTGACAGATGTCAATCATTCACAATCTACAAATCATCAGAAAAACTAACCTTTGCTTTTGAAATTTGCTATTGTTCTGTTCCAGGAAAATTCAAGGTTAACACTTTAAAAATAATAATTGAATTAATACAAAGAAGTTAATAGAAGATCAAAATTGAATTAAAATTTTCAATTTTGTAAATTTGCAATTTTTTAAGTTTAAAATTCAAGGTTAATCACAGTCATAATTTTGAGTTTTGTGATTTCTATTTACTATCTTATATATAATAAGTATATTTTGGAACAAATGTTTATTTCAGTCTTTATTTCAGACAAATTACGTAAAAATTTATGTTTTCATTTTCATATTGCTTTTCAGCTCTTGAAGTCCCATTTGTTCAAGACATTACTTACAAAATTAAAATAGGTAAAAACTTAATATCATTATCCCATAATTAGTTGACCTTCATATACACATTCTCAAAGCAAATAAACCCTTTCACCCCTACAAGCCAGAAATTAGGCTCAAAAACGTATTTGTTTCTGGTTTCACAGGGGTGACATCCAGATTGAAAAAATCATATCCACATTTTGTGTCACACCATCAGAGCCACACAAACATATCTTGTTGAAAACAAAGAGGAAATTGTTGAGAGCAAATTTTATCAACAATGTAAAGAACTAAAAGACAAGCTGAGCCTCTAATGCTAAGTTTCAAAAATAGAATGAGGCCGAGTATTTCTACGATCTCAGAAATTAGCAGAGGCTGGGGTTTAAATCCAGAGATAGTAAATTTTTTTGAAGACTTGTGAAGGAACAACTGTTTAAAGAATTACAAGCCGGTGCTAAATTCTTAGTATTTCACACCTTATTTAAAGTTTTGGACTTCCTTAGTTCTCAAACCAAGATATGTGTTAAAAAAATGGATGTTATAGTTTTGAACAGTTTACAAAACAAGATCAGTCATAAAACTTCTTCTTGATAGAAGATAAATTTTTAAAGACTACAGGGATTATCAACGACGATTTTTGTCAGAATATTTAGTGATCTAATTTTTTAATTCAGTTCTTCTTCTTCTTCTTCTTTATGTAAGTTTCACATATTGTATGGTACTTACATCTTCAGATTAAAATATATGGCAAACAATGGGATGTGTCTTAGTTTTTTGTAAATTCATATTTAATTTTTTAGGATTTTAACTAAAATTCTCTCTTATTGTTGATGTATAGTCTCACATTAAACTCAACATTGAACATATATCTATCAAATGTCTAAACAAAGTATGTTTATCTGTTGAAACTCTATTTGAGATAAAAATTTCAAGTTTCAAACTACGAAAATTTTTCACATGATCTTAAACATGCTTGATGAGTCATATCCTATCAACCTAGATCTAATAAAATTTTGTCAAGACCTAATGTACCTTTTCATAAAACTATAACTGTAAGAAAATGACAAGGCATAATTCAATATTCAAGTTTTGACATTTTTCAAAGGTAAGAAAACTGTACAGGGTGGGGTATTGCAAAAATTTAAATGTATTCTTGAATGGTCATTGTCATTTGTCAAGTTCTTCCAAGCCCGTCTACCCAAGGTTTCGAACCAGTTCACTAATATTTATTCACAATTGTCAGAAAACTGCTAAATCCCAAGACAAAAGGGCATTATCTCAGGTGAATGGGACATAGGAATGTTAACGATCCTGAAATACCTGTACACCTTACAGGTGAGGGCTATTATCACTTGTACAGGTAGCTAATCAACAATGATACCTTCTCAGGTACAAATTGACCTCTTTCACCGACTCACCTTTTTGTAAAATGTGCCTCAATCATTGTTTCATAATTTCAAATATTTTTTTGAAAAACCAATGGGTTCCCTACTTTAACAGGCGATTCAAAAGAATTTTTCCAAAAGGTAAATAAGTTCAAACCCTGATGCAACTACCGTGTTAATGGTAGATTTACAAAGAATATTCCAAATGACTGAAATATTAGAATTTTATATGAAACTTTCAGGAAATGATAATTTTTAACCTACTAATGCATTTATATTGAAATCAACATATGAATTTAATTCACAGTTGATGCATGTGTAACTTGAAATGACAAATTATTATGTTCTGACTTATATTCATGATAAACATGCCTTTAATGTCACAATTGTTTGCATTATCTTCACTACCGAATGGCAATGTATGCTTTGATCTAACTGACTTTATTTCATTCACAGTTAATTTGTGACCTGAAATGACAAATTAAATTTGTTCAGCTTATATTCACAGTTAAATTTTCATACTTATCACAATTCACTGCTAATATCATATTTGACAGTATGTGACAATTAAAACATACTCGATACATATCACGATATTCACATTTATACAATTTGATATGATACATGTCACAAAACACTATTTTCCAGGATCTTTAATAAAATAAAATAATATTTTTTGACTTGTTTTATAAGCAAAATAATCAATTTTAAAATCAACGATATGTATAACTTTACAAAGATCGTATATTGTCAAATCAAGAATCAAAATTCTCGATAATTTGATATATCGTCACAGCTCTACAATATATGACCTCAATGACTTTGCTTTCCCAGAAGACAGTCAGTCCCTCTATGTGAAAATCTCCGACCTTTTTACAAGCTGTAAATCTTCCCAGTGAAGTATAATCTTATGCATCATTCAGGTAACATAAAGGACCTTTAAGTCACCTAATTGCTTTTTGAGGAGGATATAAGCTCAGACTTTTCCATAAAAGTGTTTATTCAGATGATTTTAGTAAGACATGAATATAAAACACGAGTGTTAAGTAAAAGGGTCAGATTTTCAAACATCAACAATGATTGTTGTTATTTGAAATGTTGAAAGATATTGAGGATGGTTTGGTTTGGGGTTTAACGCCACTTTCAAGAGTATTTTATTCATAAAACAGCTGCTAGAGTTATTGCAAGGAAAATGCCTGCAACAACATTGTGGCTATGCATTGCAGTGAAACCTGGGAGCATCGGCTGGAACTAGCGAACCATCTGTTGTTCTGCGCTGAATTCAGTGTAACATTGCACCCAAACCTAACTGCATGTGAATAGTGCTCTTCGGATGACAAACTTGCCGAGCCCGTAGCTGGATTCTTACCCTGGACCTCTTGATCTGAAGCCAAGCATCCTAACCACTGCTCTATCCTGCCCCGAAGAAATATTGAGAAATAATTGTTTATATCTTTTTTCCTTTATAGGACTCAGATTATATATGTTTATGCATATAAGAAAGTCAAAAGTCCTTAATTGACACAAAGATTTGTTTTAAGTTAAGCTTAGGGTTAAATGATAATATAATATTCGACTCCTTAAGATACTGAACTTATTATCTGACAGAGCTTTTATAACAATGATATGAAAATGATATATTAAGCCAACTTTGAACAATGACTATACACAGTGGACAAGCTGATTGATTAAGATAAATGAGTATTGTCTAAGGGATGGGCAGTATTGTTGGCGTATTGTTCAATTTGTCAGTAGGAGTTTTCGTGACCGTTAATTCAAGTCTTGAGATAGGTTTAAGTTTAGGTAATTACTCATAACTGGCTTCAAATCAAACTTCTTATCAGTTATGGTACGATTCAGAGCTAAATATAATTTAATAAATGTCAAAATCAAATGATTGCGTGGTACCCAACAATTTGAATCTAAGAAGATACTACAAAAGGAAATTGACAGAAATTAGTCTTTGATCTTAAATGGTGAAATGAAATTGACAGATGTAGGAGTAAGAATTTCCTCAAAGTCACCCTTTGCAGGTTTCAAATTATTAAAGGAAAAATATTTTGCATTGACCTTATCCCACATTTTTCTCTGTGATTTGTTTTAGATCATTTCAGCAAATTTGCTTTTCTGAATAGTTTAATGTTAAAACTTCTTAAAGAATTGCAATTTGAAATTAGAAAGCGATTGATATTTGAATACATACTTTAAAAAACATAAGGATATAGCATATTTGGTGACAACTTGAAAAAAAACTAACACTAAGTGAGTTATTGCTTAGCGCCGCTGGACCATTTCAGCCATTGGTGGTAAAAAACTAAACTGACTGACAAAAAAAATCAACAGATCTAAACCTTTCAACGAACAAGGTATTGTTACCTGTCATTTGAATTTCAAACAAAGAAATTTCATTGGTCACTATGGCAACCCTCAAAACTAGATTGCTGTCAATGATAAACATTAATTATTCACATGAAAATATTAACTGAATGACACTTTTGATTTGTTGATTACAGAAAATAGAATTGATGTCTATAGGTTGCATTTGAAGCCTTTGGTCACTGATTTTTTTAAATTAAAAAATTGCCATTGTTCTCATCTTGCAATAACTGTTATAATTTGCATATCAAATCACAAATGAAGAAACAGTAAAAAAACAAGAGATTGTTTGCCTCATAAAATTTACGTCAATACAATTCAATGACTTAAACTCAAATCAAGAATTACAATCACAATTTGCAAAAAAAGATATCATATTTTGTAACCTTCAAGATTAACTATCAACAGTGTCAGAAAGATTAGTTGTTGAACAATTTATAACTTATTCAAACACATAAATGTCAACAATGTCAAAAAGTGCTTAAAAAGTTAACATGTTGAATAATTTATTACAATGGCTATGATATAAATGTTATAAGAACACCAGGCGTTTAGCTATCAGATATAACCTGTAGATATTAATAAACAGAGTTACACTTCGTGCCACTGATAATTCTGACAACAACTCCATTACTTCCTTGACTTAGCTCTTGAGAACTGTATCTGATTATAGACCTGACGTTCAGTCTTTAAAAAAGCGATGTCCCTAAAAATACCTCACTATCTATGTGTAAAGGAGAAAGAAAAGTGTTCCTGCTAAAGTTTGTTAGATGTCCCTTTTGCTTAATTGGTAGAGTCTTGGTCTCTTAAATGAAAGTCTTATATTTGAATCCTGCTTAAGGTGAGCTGGTTTGGGGTTTAATGTCGCTTTAAAGAATATTTCACTTATATCATGGCTGCTAGTATCATTGCATGGAGAAAACCAGCAACACTTTTGTGGCTATGCATTGCTGTGAAACCTTTGAGCATTGACTGGAACTATGGGCGGTGGTACTGCGTTGGAATTAAGTGTAGCATTGCACCCAAAACCTAACTGTGTGTAGAACAGTTCAAAGACAAAGACAGACAAAGTTGCCGAACCCCTGGCAGATTTGAACCCAGGACCTCTTGATCCGACCCATTGCGCTAACCACTGCCCTATCCCGCCTCTGAACCCTGGGTGAGGTGACTACTTAGTAAACATCGAGGCCTACATCTACATATCTACAGTAACTATTAATGGCACTGGGGAAAGAGGGAAAGAAACGATCTCACGAAAATAAAGCAAAAAAATGATGACTGTTTTTATTTCAGAAAAAGAGTTCTTAAATGAATGTACAAGATATTGTTAACCTTTGCAAATCCATTCGCCAAGCTTAGATATAAAGGTGTTCACACTAAAATGGATGCATGAAGTTTTAGCTTGGCACCAACTACTACAAATTTTGGATTGAATAATGTGATGTTTTATAAGCTGAAAAGGAAATCTTTTGCCTTAACTACAATGGGGACAATATAAAAAAAAAACCCATAAAACATAGGACAGGTGCTTATGATGAAAACGGAAGCGTAATCTTTTATCTATTGATAATAATGATAATTTTCAGTTATCTTCAGCGACGAGGCAAGAAGAAATACTGTCACTTACTGCGACTTACTTCCTTGATAATTTTGTGTCAAGAGTTGATATCAGATAGTGTCAGATGAGGAAGACAAAACAAAAAACAAAGTCATTCTCTGTAACTTATCCTTTTACATAAGTGTGACATGAATAGAAGCGAGGCCGTAAATTTCTTCTGTTTGGATGGCAGTAACGTTTTTACAAATTCTGTTTTAATTTCCATCATTGATTTGTGTTAATTAAAATATGATATGAATATCAAATGAGTCATAAACAATTCAGCTCTGAAATTTATAAGTACAACTAATCCATTTACTAAACTGTTACTGTTAGACTACATGTACCAAACAGCAGATTCCCATTTTTGGGTAAAGCACCGAATATTTATTTTCATTATCCGTTCAGTTTTCCACCACTGATGTTTGTTGATTAAAACACGTAATTTGATTAACATCAATTAAATGTTAACTTTAACAATATAATGAAATCAATTAGAATATTCTACTCCCTTAATGATATGTTTGAGTATTTGATATTGTCTATACATATCTTATACAAAACAAAATTACACTTAAAAAAGACCTTATCACATACATCATATGCCCTTTCCTTAACACCTCTAAAATGACTCAAATGCAAAATCTCCAAATGCGATGGTTAAAAAAATATTTAGAATTTTGCAGGTCCCTCCCGTTTCTTGATTATCATCTTTCAGTAGTCTTGTCTGTGGGTGGCGTTATGTAAACAAAGCCTTGCGTAAACAAATTTGTAAACAAACGCTCTACCTTGTGGATCAATACACTACGATAAACACACCGACATCCACAATCTTCGACCAATGGGAACAAGCTGTTGCTAGGAGAACCTTTTGCAGCAATTAATGTCAAATTAACCTGTGACAATTTCATACTGCATCGTTGTATGAGAATAAAATCATGTGATAAGTACAGATAAAACTGTTACAAGCTAAACGGCGTTACCACAATTTTGGAGCAAAATAATACGTTCATATCAATATAACATGGATTGTATTATGAACAATTGACACTATTCCAGCGATAATCTACAAATATGGCCTGCCAAGTCCACGGACTCGCTACCACAAGGCCTTATCAGTCAGAGCAGATTGAAGAGAGTTCTTCAATAAGTACCATAGTAAATAGTTGCACAAAAACTTTTTGTGTCCCAAGGTCCAAAAGTTTGAATTTTTATGGGTCCTTTTGAAATTTGGTGAGTATTTGATGCAAAAATGTAAATCTAACAATGCTTTTCTAACTAAAAAAACTATTGAAAACTCGCCTATGCTTTTGACATATTCAAGAAATCTAAAGGGATTTAAACCCAGACCTAAAAATTCATTGAAATATTCAGTCTAAACATAGATATGTACACAGTACAGATAAGGAACAAAAGGGAAAACTAAATAAGCCTTTAATTCTTTAATATTTCAGATTGGCATTACTTGGCAAAAATATTGACTGCATTCAAACACAGAACCTTTTGATCCTAAGTCAAATGCACTTACCACTGTCCTATCAACAAAGACATGAAAGCATGTACTGATAGTCTACAGTGAAACAACAGTGCAAGGCTTATATTCATCAATATTTCAAAAAGGTATTTGCTGTTATTGGTAGGGCTACTGTGTTTGAATAATTCAGCTTGTGGCAACGCAAGTCCTAATTCTGGTAAAGCAGTTCAAGCAGGAAGCTATATCTGATGCTATGATATTATTACAATTGACATCAGAAAAACAACAAATGGGATTTATAATAATATTACTTAACATAAAAAGAAGTAATTTGTTTGTTCTTAAAGATATTTGCTTTCTATTATATTTCCACCATGGTGTCACATCGTCCATTTAGGGCATAAATCATGGTACAAGATTCCAAATTATTTTTCCATGAATTACTTTTCATTAAAATTAGATTCATTTGAGTTTAATCTGGGTCAATTTTGCTTTGACATATTTAAGCAAAAGACAATATTTAAAATAGCAAATCCTTATAGCAACATGATGAAATTTCGGAATTAGAGTAACCAAATCCAAATTTAAGATCAGTTGCAAAACACCGTCAACAAAGGGCGTTGAAATCCTAGCTTTAAATAGCACGTAGCCTGAATGCACTGAGCACTATTCAATATTGTTAACATATTCTAATTGCTCCTAACCTTTTGACACGGCTTACTTAATACCCGGGTTGAATTCAATGTATAAGAAAAATTCTATGTATGTATAAACTCAAAGTGCTTAACAAGAAAACATTCAAATTGTTCTAAGGTAATTTGTTGAACCAAAATCAAACTAAGCTTTTCATAGATATTCCATTTGCTAAAGTGATTTTGCAATTTTGAAAAAAGCTGAATTTCAAAAAGTCCTTATCATAGTTCAACGTTATTGAAACATAATTGAAATGAAGTTTCCATGAGATGGAATTTTGAATATTTGTTTATAGGACCAATAAACAATGTTATAGATTCAAGATGATTGTTATTATGCTTTTAAGTACTGTAAGCGACACCTTTAAAGACAGTCAACAGTTAAAATGACCATAAATTATGACAATGCCTACTTTCTTCAGAACATTGACCCAAAGGAAATATTTGACCAATGGCATGTGACTTAACAAAGGATTATCCAATCGCAATGGGCGTAACAAATGAGATGTTGGCAGCACTGAATGACTGTGACATGAGAAACGACTATATAATACATTGTTCTGCTTGAATGACCACAGATCTTTATTCACCTGTTGTAAAGTAGCCAGGTGATCTCGTTAATACACCTTTGGGGGATGGGGAGGTCTGGGAAGGTACAAAACTGGACATACCTGTATCTGGGAGATGGTAGAGACAGATATTACCTAATGTCATCTTGAGTATTGATAATTGACTGGGGCAGGTAAAAGGGGAGACTCTATTAGACTATTACCATAACACCTGTTGGGAAGGGGGAGGGAAAGGGTGGGGCACACTGGACAGGTAAGAAACCAGGAATACCTGTATCCAGGGAATGGGAGACATAACCCACTGCCATTATGAGAATTGATGAATACAGGGAGACATGAACTCGTAATAGGTGAAGTTACCTGCAGTAATCTACACCTGTCTGTTTGGAGAGAGGTGGGGGAAGGGGGTTGGGTAGGGTTTCTGACAGACAGGTAAAACACTCAACATACCTGTATTCAGGAGATGGGAAATAGACAACTTGTAATTTTGAGTATTGATAATAACCTGAACAGGTTTAAGAAAGAGATTGCCCGTCATTATTTCAAACACCTTTAGAGAGTGGGTGGGACAGGTAGAAATGTTGACATACCTGTATTTAGACATTGTATTAGTATACATAGTACCTTATGTCAGTTAGAGTATTTATAATTGACATGAACAGGTAAATTGTAGATGTTTCTCACTTAACACCTGGATGAGAATGAAGCAATTTGAGTATATGTTGATAGACGCATGAACAGGTAAAATAGGAGATGACAGTTAATTATTTTCCATTACACTTGTTGGTGTTCCCATAACTTGGATATATAGTTAGATGAGATAATATCTTCCTTATAATGGAATTTAAAAACGGAAGGAGATGATAAGCTTAAACTTAAAGAGCAAGAACTATAACACACACTTTTATAGGGGGCTGAGGGTTCGAGGGTTAATTGGTCATAGGTTTTGGAAGTGGCGCAAAGCTTATCCTAGTTATTCAAGAAAGGTCCAATCATGGCTGATGCAAAGTGATATGTAAAGTTTGAAGTGTCAGCAAAAGTTTCACCTGAAAAGTTATCTCAAATTGGAAAGTCATATTGTGAATTAAACACTTTCACTACAAGAAAAATATTATTTATGATTATTATGAAGAAACATTCATTGCATAAACATAAACAATACAGTATCTATAGATATTACTGAAAATAAAGAAATAAATAAATGATACAATACACAGTACAGAAATGTTAAAGGGCAAAGTATTAATGTTTCTGAAAGAAATAGGATAAGTTTGTCTTTTACGAATGATTTAATGAATGAATGAATGAATGAACCTTACATAATTTTGAAGAGTATATACTTATACATATCAGATGCCATTTTGAAAGCATGGATATTTTTGACAGATAAGATCAATTTTTAAGGTGTAAGGAACATATATACTCATCATAACTTATTAAGGACCAGTGGACCACCCAAATTTTCAAAATATACATGCATCTGAATTTGATTGGGTCAGTCCTTTGCAGGGTATGATGTAAAAATATTGTAAATAATAAATTTCATATACTTTGTGTATGTATTTATCATATGAATGAAGTATATCTTGCTGTGTATGACTATTTTTTTTAAAATTTTACATACCTTTTTTGGTCTGCTTTTCTCCAACATATTTCGCCCCAGTCTGACTTCGGCTCCAATGAAGATGATGGTACACGGTTTAATCTCAGTAGGTTTGTATCCCTCTTGGTAAAAACCATTCCTTTGTTCATCAGTAATACCTCGTAGATCCAATTTTGGGACTCTCACGATTTGACTCGTATCAAACACCTGCGACACTTTTGAAGATTTTGAATCCGAAACAGATTTTAAATTTTTCCGAAAATTGACCATTTCTGGGTTGGTGGTATCCTTTTGTTTCTCATTTTCCTCTGAATTTATCTTACGCTTTTTCACAGAGTTTAATGCAAATTTCGGAGTATTGTCCTCTTGACTAGCGCTATTGACAACAGAGGACTGATGATGTCCGGTTTTATTTCCGTCCTTTTTCATTCTTTCCGATATCACACGTGCCCTAACGGGGCCTCCCCCTTCTGGTAAAATTTCCACTGGAGGAATGTCACTACTTGTATCAACATGAATATCTTCAGATGGAGGTTTTTCACTTGGGAAAATTTGGTCCAATTTGCTGTCATATGGTACATTATCAAATCGAGATATTTCCGGACTAAGACTTACTTCCGGTTTTGAATGCGAACTTTCCGAAGTTGTGAAAGATGATGAGCTTGATGTAAAAGATGATGAACTTGTTGTAAATGTCGGAGTTGGTTCCGGCTTTGATCTGGAAGTATCTATGGTTTTCTTGCTTGAATTGACACTCGGCTCTGGTTTCGGTTTTTCATATTTCGTTGAGCCGTTTGTGATACCATTTGTATACGTTTTTTCATTTTTCTTCTCAGGTTTTGGCTTTTCTTTCGGTACTGATTTTGAAACCGGTGTTGTCGATTCGACTTTCGAAGGTCCTGAATACTTTGATTGAATACGGGATTGTTTTTCTGGAGGTTTAATAATAGCACTAGAATCAAACACTTTAGACACAGACTCTTCGGACCATATACCACTTGCATCCTCTTTCGATTTTTTAACACTGTTCGATTTGGAGGTAATTTCTAGTTCTTGTTCACTTGATTTTGCATCGTCAACAAAAGGAGCAACTGCGATGACCGGACTTGGTTTGGATCGAGGTTTTGCTTGAGGTAATGTTGTCTTCTGCTCTGGAATTTGACGGGTTTGGGAAGGTGGTTTTGGTGCCATGCGCTTCTTCGGTTTCTCTTCTGTGTTATTTGACGCATTATTTTGAGCAGATTCAGTCGACACAGAAGGGGACACCTTACTTACTGCCTTTTGAGAAAATTGTGGTGCCTTCAAATTACTGGTAGGCGAAATCACATTAGGACCTGTGGCAGTGGAGTATATCGGTAAAGGAGGCGCTGTAGACGACTTCTCGAACATACTCCGAACACTGAGGACTGTATTCGGTTTTGGGAGCTCGTCAGTATTTGCTGCATCTTCCTTCAAACTTATAACTTGGGGTCCTGTATATTTTCCAGTGCTTGGCGAAAGAGCTGTGGTTGGTTTGGGTTCTGGTTTCTCCATGGGTTCTTTCTCGATGAGGATAATATCATCCCTAGAAAGAGGTGGGACATCGCCTATCTCTCTGGGTGATTTGTAGCTCCGTCGTTCATTTGTGTCTGAACTTGAACGGAAGGTGCTGATTGGCACTTTGAGTGGCACAAGTGATTTCCCATAACTGTTCACATTTTCAACACTTTTACTCAAACTTGTTGATATACCTGCCTGTGCTCTCCTCGACACGTCATCTCTACTCAACTCCCTTTTGGAATGATCATCTAAAAGGTTTTCTAAACTAGACGTCCGCTTGGGCCGGTAAATGTTTTCCTCCCTAGTTGTAAGCGAGGCAAACCTGCCAGTCAGTTTGGACACGAACCCAGAGCCAGGCCTGTATTCCCCGGGCTCTTCATCAAATACATCATCTCTGTTTGTCGATCTCAAAGTCACCCCCTCCCTACAGGTTGGCTCATCACCCCGACTATCACGCCGGTGGGTTCGAATCCCGTACGTCTTGAAAAAGGGGTTGTTGTGAACTGACACAATATGATCGGAGTCGTTTAGGCTGTTTTGACTGTTGCTTTGTGCAGATCCCACATGACTAAGATCGTCACTATTTGAACGTATTCCATTCATAACTACCGGGTCACTATTTATCCTAACCCCGGTCTCACGTTTCCATGCCCCAGCGCTTGAGAGAAGCTTGTCTGAAATATCTTCTGAACTATTCGCGTGAGACCAGGCAGGGATTGAGGCCATATCATACACAGCGGTCCCGGACATACATAGGAAATAGTTCACAACTAAGGTTTGATCACTTACTGTTAATCACATTCACATTCACACACATATCCAAGACCGCCCTGTGTTGTATTTTCGTTTCTTCCGCCAGGAGAGAGTGATCAGAGTCTTTAGAAGGAGGGAGCGATTTGACGTCACTCAAATCGAGTGCGGGCAAGGTGAAGGTCGTTGGCTCAATCGGAAGGTGGTCACGGCTCACAGAGCTACTGTTGTCATTTCAACCCTACAATCTCCTCTTTGCTCGTAAAATATGTACCGTGGTCGCTTGTGCATAAAGATTATTGTTAACATATCAGGGAAGAATCCTTATTATAAAAATGCTGGCAACCTTTGACCCACAGAAGTAAGCTGAAAAATCGGTGATTCATTCAGTGGCCCCGCCCTTTTACATCAATTGTTCTCTAGGTTTGGTTTCAAAGAGAAATGCGGCGACCCTTTTACTGTTTGGGACGCTCAACCGTGTACGGATAATCAACGACATTAAATCTAGGCCTACTGTATGGTGTGCAAATATGTAAACATAATATTTTCAGGCTCAGTCACGATTAAAAATTCAGGAATGTGTTTAAACAGAAATATGATTCAAGGGGAATTTGGTTGAAACTTGTGGTTGTGTCATAAGCAGAAGCGATGAGAAAAAGTTTCGTGATAAACCATAGCACTTTCTACATATTCGAGAAGAAATTCAAAATAATCCTCACATCAACACAGAAATGCATCTTGATTCGCGAGTTCCTCAAATAGAAAAGTCTTCCAATCAATTAACCGTTTATTATGCTGTCAAATATTTGTAAGTGGTAATCAAAATGTCCATAAAAACTTGCCAAAGTTGTCAACCAGGCAGAAATAAAGAAAATGAGAATAAAAAAGTCGACATCTAAACTTAAAATAATGCAAAACACATTACATGTTTTCAGAATATTTTCATAGAAAGGACATTTACGATCGTCAATATGAGGAATTAGTAATTTCTGCAAAGAAGCCCCAATTCCCATGATTTAGAAACGATCTTATAAGTGACTTTTCTCTGTATTTAAACACATGGATTTCCTTGTAACCTTGTTTTACCATAGCACGGACCACATTAATGTTCAATTCTGTACAAATTTGATAAACGTATATTTGCTAAATGTAGTTTGTTTTATTTACCCGTGTTGGCTCAATTTATTGAAAATTCTTACATGCATTTTTAATATTCATGTTGAAAATTACAGAATCTCATTGAATATTGTTCAACAATTTGATTATTTAATTCTTAGAAATCATTCAATATATAAACAACTATTCATTATTGCATATCTATAACGAAATGATATAATTACACGGCAAACCAATCAACTATGGTAGTTGCTCGTATTATATAGGGGATTAAATGCAGCGTCTTTTCAGACATATTATCTTGCATAACGGTTCTTAAAATAGCTGTTATTGTTATCGTAACATATATCAAGCGTCATGTGTCTATAGTTCTACTTATACCTGCCCAGGTGGACATGTAAGTTGTATTTCACCTCAGGCGCACCTGTGTTTAGGTGTTGCGTATGCAGGTTACGTGGCCGATTTGCATAATTACCTGTCTAGCCTTACATCAAAGAAACCGCCCCTTTATGACGTCATGTGCATGTTCTAAACTCGTCGGTAAATTAAATTGTGTTTTTAATTCATGCTCTGTTTGTTTGGTTCATCTAATAGCAATTTTTCTGGAATTCAATGTGGATGAGTTTCCATTAGGATACCAATTGGTTTGCGACTCTACATCGTCAGAAGATTGTCTGACGTTCTTTGGGAGCCTTAATGGGAGAATATACCCACACACAAAAATAATAAACAATTTGTGTCATATGAAGGGGGATTAAGAATACGCCTTCAAATATAAAATGTTTTCATTGTCGACACCATCCCATACGGCCTGCCTCAACCTACTATGACAATATTTTTAATCATAACATTTCTTTATTTTAGGCCTAGAAAGCGATTCATTTTAAATGTAATTGGCCATATCTTTGTTTGTTTGTTTTATTTACATTCGAGGTCATGTAAATACAGGGAGTGAACTTAAATATGTTAAAGAATTTGTGCCAAATCCTATGCATGGATTTTCTATGCAAATCCTCTTCCCCCGCATTGCTTTACCAGAATCTATCACTGGCTAATTTAAACCTTGCTGCCAACAGGTCAAAATTCGTGTTTTGAGTGCAGTGCCCTCTTCGGCGAAAAGTTGCATAATTATATAGTCGCTCACATGATTTTTCATTGGACTATCGCGATCCGTCGCAGTAGCCTGGACGGTAATCACAGAGGAGTTTGGGAAATGCGGCAAGGCCTATTTTAGCAAGTCATTGCGGCTGGCTCAAGTATAGGTCATGCGAGGGAAGATGATTCAAAATGAATTAAAATAATTACACAAATCTAAAGTTGAAGTTGAAGAAGTGACACAGAGCCAGTCTCCGTCGTTTTGTATTATTATCGTATGCTTTTGTACTTTGAAATAATTTATAACCTTTGTGTGCTAATACATACATCTATGCCATATTAATCAACATAACCAAACCATGTAAATATGATTTAAATGGTTAACATTGAACTTTTTCAGTTAAGTTCTTGCACATAAAGATTATAAAGTTTGAATGAATGAGTTAGATTGTGGCCACGAATAAAAGCTAACAAAAGATCGGAAATCTGAAATTCAAATAATTTCATTTCACTGAGACCTAATCAACCCTGGCTTTAAGTCCATGTATGTATTAAAAGTGTTTTCTGAAACGAAAATACTTAACTTTGCGTAAAGCGAATCAAGAAAATTAACAGAGTTGAAAAGGAGATTTTATGACACTTCGATCAGTATGTCAGTATTGCAGTAACTCTTTAGGGGTTGTTTAAGTCTTTTCCGTGGATTTTCGTTTTGATGGAGCGTGATCCGTGGGTGTCCCAAATTTAATTTAGTTAACTTTTATGCAGATTCTTTTTATTTTTTGTGTGGATGTCAATGAATATTAGTTCCCATCCATACAATTCCATTGCGTAATTTTACCATGTATTATAAACACGAAGAAGTATCTTGGGTAGGGTATAGTATCATATTTTACTCATGAACATTTCTCAGTGTTTTTCTTAATTGGCAAACGTTTTTTATCTGAATTTATACTGATGATTTTTATTATGATACGTAGATGGCTAATTAGTACAAAAAGAAGCAATAATAAAAAGAACGTACAATGATCGGTTCAGCTATGCGAATCCATTTCTTTACCTCAAATGATTATGAGGTGTTCACATAAAAATGGCCGCCAGTGATGTTCGTATGATATATTATTATTTTACTCTTCGACTACGGATAATGGGGAGAAATGTTTTGACCTTCTGAAGATAATACATTTTGCATAAACTAATATATTTGATTTGGGACAATATGAAGAAATAAATATTTAAAAAAGCGTGTAACTGCCCCTTTAAATGATATTCAATATAAGAAAAACATACAGGAACAGAGCTTCATGCCAATCAAACACACATGTTGTTATTCAAGCAAAGTTCTAAAGTTAAAGAAAACAATATCCGCAATTATTAAATTGCAGATTATAAAATAAACAAAGTATGTATGTATCTATTTTGATGCCTGTACGTGCGTTTTATATAACGCATATAAATTTACAACAAATGGCCATATCGATGTTATCATTAATTAAGCAATAAAAGGTCCACACAGCCCTAAATAGTATTTTTTGTAATTTACACAAAGCAATAAATAAATAAAAAATAACACCAAAAAAAACAAAACAAAAAACAACAGTTACTCTCTAACGTGTAGGCTACGGTGATAGTCAATTTTAACAAACAAATTACAAATAGGGTTTCTCAATCAAATAAAGTCGTTTCTGATTTTGAAAGCTTTACTAACTGTATACCACAGGGGAGGTAACTTTTGTATGCTTACGGAAGAACCTACTACGATAGAGTAACTTTAAAGCGGTTTTAAATTGTACTTTGCATGCATATTTGAAATCTAATACTTTTGATATTCTTGTAACAAATAGATTTTCAAAACATTTTTCAATTAGAATGAAATCATGCAAATGTGTCCATTTGTCAATTTTATTGAAAGACAGATCCAATGATTGTTGGTCATAATGGACAGGCTAATTTGGTGATGTCTCCATAAATAACAGTTAATAATCGTTGCGGAAATTTTAGTTTGACAAATATAGATAAGCAACCTTGCTCAAACATAGACACAAAAAACAATTAGGATATTTAACGCACCCCAACATTTCCCGGCGTATGACGTGTATATAAGTCTAGCTATCTATTCATCCATCCATCCATCCATCTATTTATTTATCTGTCTGTCTATCTATCTATCTATCTAGCGATGTTCCAAATGTTCCTCGCCGGGTACCCAGTAAACTGCTTGGTGAACAGATGGACTTTATTACAATTTATAAAATGTTTTACTTCGTCAGGTCTTCAGTGAGAAAATATAGTAGAGACTTTGTTAGCAATGTTGTTTTCCTCCTCCATTGTCACCGTAGAGAGAATTTGTCGACATGTCAAATCCAATATTTCAATGTTTCTCATCTCAAAGGATTTGTACAATGCATACACACACTCAAACAACACCCAATCGATATCAAGTATATCCTTTTCTCAATTAGAAGCGATGTGCTTTCACACAGAAAATTATAATGCAGAAGAAATTACACTAGGAAATAAGTGAAGCGCTCCTAAATCTAAATGTTTCAACGGCATTTGGCATCTATCGATGGTTAGATATATTACCTGGATAAAAACATATAAGTATTCTAAAATATATTCAGAATTAACTGGTTTTCTTGAAACAGCTCTTTATATGTGAACTATGCGTCGTATTCTTAGGTAAGTATGTGAAGCGCACGTAAAACCTCAGTACTGCAACGTCATTACACAGTGTCTTCCAACTATCAAGGCTACAAGATATTAACTTGAAAAAATATCGTTAAAAGTCTTCAAATTTATGGTCGATATGAAATTAATTGTCCCTCTGTATGGCGATATGTTACATAGACTTAATCGATTTTAGCTAACGATCTAACAAATCTACTCTTATTTTACATGCATAAAAAGTGTAGTCAAACCTTTTCAGAGTCCATTCATTACGTTGTGTATCCTTATGGCGTACATAAAACATTCGAAATTGTTATTTTAGAGAAAGACCACCTTTTCGTTCATTAACCGGATCCTCTTGCTAATTTCAATAGAAATTAACTATTTTTATGACAATACTTTCAAGGCTAATTGGTATCTGGCTACATATTTAGAGCTGATGAACAAAATACACCAAAATGGAGCCTCTGTCATCAACATTCGCATTTAAACGTTTCTAAAAAAAACTTAGTATTACTTGCTTTCTTAACATGTTATACTGCAAAATATCTTTTTGATACATTTATATTGTATTCCTTATATAAATATTTCAGGAATATGTCAAATGACAGATTGTTCTTAGGAAAATGTCCACTGCCACAGTAGTTGAGTGGTTTTGTTTACAAGGGATTATCAGGTGATTGCCTTAATTCACACGTAATTATCCCCTATCAAGGCTGAATTACCGCTAATTAGCAATGAAATGAGATATAGTCTCACTCGATAAGAGGATTATCTCAGAAACAAGTGGGGAGTGATTGTTATTTTATTGATTTTTCGACTTTGAGAAAAACATTTTGCATTTTGACATACGGACTTAGTTTTTGAAGATAGCATCAATTAAATTTAATTCTTGATTAACCTTTAGCTTTACAACTTATCAGCGGTTATATCACAACGATACACTGATTCAGATGAACATGGAATGGGTATTTTCAGAAAACATACTTTAAATTACATTTTAACTGATTAATGTTCGGGTGTTTTCGGCTTTCGCTCGGAAAGCGGGACATGGCAAGTTTAAGGGACACATTTTTTTATCTGGGCGATGTCGTCAGATGTGCTGTGTGATTGAAATGACATCACGTATCTAATAACAATAGTTTGTAGGTGGGGTTTAAAAATCTTTTAATGTACATGCTTTAAAAATATATCGATACACTACTAGCAAAATTATTACATTTGATACAGGAAAAGGGAAGTTTTCCACAAACCAAAACATAGAAGCAAAATTGCAATGGTATAAAAGGGGAACAACCTTCATTTACAGATAAAAAGTATAACAAGATATTTTGTTACTTGTTTCCTTTTATACAATAAACATTTGTGAATGTTTTATGGAATTCGAATTAATAAAAAGCTTTTAAACTTCTAAAAAAGAAACTCCAAAAGAATTTTTTTGTATTTGTGATATTGAATAAAGAAACTTTTAAAAATGAAATAATCATTCTATAAATGTTGCTCTAAAAATAAACTATCTTCTAACATATCTCATGTTATAAATTTCATAACATTAGGAATAGTTTATGATCCGTAGTCCGTTTGTGTAATGTTGTTTCGTTTCGGCGCTCGCCTCGTTCCCAATTTTAACCAGCGCTACTCGTTGCCCCTGACTACGCTGCATGGAAAGTGACGCCTAAGTAATAAAACACGGCTGGGCTTCGGTTCTTATTTACACTCACGGTGGCCTGCTAGTTATTGTGTCCATCCTCGCCAGTCAAAGTTAAATCCACAGCAGGATGGCTACTAAAGTTGCTGCCAGTACAATGATCGGGTCTGAGTCGTGGAGAAATTCAACTTTGAGAGGTATCAAATTTTCTCAACAAATTATTCACAAAAGTGATAAAAGTTGTGATATTGGAAGAGCATTAGACCCGTTGCCAAATTTACGAGACACTGTTGCTGAGTTGAGTAACGAAGAAATAAGAAGATATACTAGAGATGTTAGGGCTGTTGTTGGAAAGTTACGAGAAAGCCTCCTGGAAACAAATGAAGAAATTAAATCCCTTACACGAGGAAAAGAGGCCCTTGAAAAGGCCCTTGAACACACAAGAAAAGACATCAAGCTGAATAAGGACAGCGGTGATGTCCGACAGCAAAGGCCGTGCAGAGAAAAGGTGAGAATACAAAAGATAAAATTGTTAATTTAGAATCAGATGTGTGATTGTCAGTTTTTTAAATGATTGTTCCTCTGTATAAATGAATGTTCATTATGGACCCAAAATTATAAAAATGTCTCATGATCTTTATTAAATTTGTGAATAAAAATGACAGAATATGAAATTACATTAGTATTACTTATGTGCTGTATACACTCATAAATTCATTTATATGTTTTTTGGGCCCAGGTCTAACTTTTTTGCCCATTCAGGAAATAAATATTTGTTTTAGATAACTATGAATTTGAGACAATTACAAACTATCTCTCAATATGTCTAAGGGTAAGAACAAATTTGAGAAGAATTCTTCAAATGAGCTCTAAGCTCTGTGACAAAGACTAATTTGATGAATTATTAAGAAGTGGTTCGGATTGCAGAGAGACAGAATTTTGTGAATAATTTACATGACGACTCTGTTGTTTGATCCGCAAGCTATAGTAGCGAAACCAATCTAAGTTGCACTAAGGTCATGGCTTGAGTAACATTAATGAATATTCCCTTTAAAATCCTTAGTCTCCTGAATGAATCTTTGTTAAACCATTCTTGAATGGATTAATTAACAGAATAACTAAAAGACTGTAAATAGTCATTACACATTTCATCCCAAGAGTCCTGCAATCAAGTTCATGAATGTATTTGTGTCTGTTTTCTTAGGTTTGAAAGAATTCCCTTGAACAAATTATTTTTATCACAAAATTACTGATTTTCAGATGCAATGTAAAGAAAATAAAACCAAACTTCAATCCCATTTAACAAGAAATTCATAAGTTATTAATAAACTATAAAATGAAGAAGACTTTAATATTATCACTTGTGACTGTACCACTTGTGGTGAAATAAAACTTTCCACTTCTCTCGGTGAGATGAACATGGCATTTGTCAACAAAAGACAAACTTCTATTTGGTATCTGATATGATGTATGAAGGCTCCTGGGGGCTTAGAAAAGTTTCAAGAGGAGGCGTTTATTAAAATGGCATTCCGTTATATTCTAAAGATTATTCAGGGATTGGGAAAGGCATGGGCCACGTGCAATTTTGCACATTTGAAGGAAAAATGCCCCATTCAAATTAGAAATTTTACCATTGCTTCTAAGGGGAATGGCCCATTCAAAATTCTGAAAATGACTAAAAGCCCTGGAAATGGCCCATTGTCAAAGGTGTATTTCCCAATCCCTGATTATTATAAACAAATTCTGGCACCTTGATGTGTGAATACAAATTTTAATGTTGAAAAGCTTGTTTCACAATATGTAATAAAACGATAGCCCCTTACATGCAAGAAAATATTTCAAATTCAACTTCCTGACTTAAGGCATAATGAGCGACTCATGTTTTCAATGCAACTTGCTAGCTTTATGACACAGGGAAAGTTTTTAGAAGGAGGTGCTTATTATTTTTGAGTTACAAATGTGGTTAGGGGGGCAAATAGGAAGAGGGCCCTTATTCTAATCATTGTCATTTATCACAATTGCGATTCATTGACCCCCAAGGTGAGTCTGTGACTCAGCTCGGACATGACGTCATGAAAGAGTTGTAATGTCAGATAATTATTTGATGATGCCACCATTGTTGCTATCAGTCACAAGTGACATGTTCCAATGTTTATTTCACTGGTGACTAACAACAGTTTTATCCAAATCTTTGATCTCATTATTCCACCATTACTCTTATAATACCGGTAAATTGAGTTATTACTCCGCTGATGAAGTTATTGCTTTTTAATCAAATCTAAAATGTTTTTTCACATTTTTCATTTTGTAAATGTCAAACCACTCACCATTTAATCAAATGCTATTAAGCCGAAAGTTGTTAAATATTCTATATTCATCTTATTGTAACTATGCAACTTCTATACAGTTTTTCTTTCCACTTTCCATTTTCTTTCCAAATTTCATAACTTATATATTTGTCTGCTGTCTTATTGCTTGTCAGTTTAGTATGAAGACAATAAACAGGCTTTAAAAGAGAAAATATCTTAATTTTTGCAGTTAGAGATAAAAAAGCAAGTTTAGAGGCAACATTTTAATTGAACTCAAGACAGATGGTATTTTGACTCCTATTTCAGCCAAATAAAAATTATGAAACATACTCTGTGTCACTTTAAAGTTATTTTTAGTAATTTTCTCATTCCTTTATTAACTTATTTCTTGCTGTAAGAAATTTTGCATCACCAATCACGAGTAATTAGATTACTAAAACATCAACTACACTTTTTAACAAGAATTTTATGAAAAATTTGATGATTTAACAATCATGACGTTAATAAAGGCAATTTTTTTATTGGTTTGAAACAAGAAATGGTCTGCATTGGACATTTTCATTTCTGGGGAATTTTGACAGAACCTAGAAAAATGTCCAAATGTAACAGAACTTACTTGTAAGAAATGAATCGTGGTAAGAAAATGGATACTTGATAAACCCTCTAAGTAATCACTGTTGGATAAGTGTGATCCTGCATCAGTGAATGTAATCTTAAAATCAATTCATAACCAACATATCAATTGTCTCAGTATTGTAAACTTTAAATGGATTATTTTAATACCTTTTGACAGTATCACAGCTCCCTATCACTAATCTCAAAATAATTTTGTTGGTCTTTCCCTCCAACAGAGATTTACATAACTTATCATTATTATTATTGTAATAATCTTATAACTCTGGCCCTGGTGTTTAGTAAAGTATGATTCCGACAACATAATAACTCTGAAATGAAAGTTTTCAAGGGAATATTCATATCCATGCAACAATTGGATATAGTGTGATAATTACGTCTATTTCACATTGAGAGAATCTGAAGGATTCGACTGTAATAGGATTTGAGAAGGGGGGGGGGGGGGGGGGGGGTGATGATGCTCTTCTGCTGGTAATAAATAAAATTTGTAAAGGTAATTTTGTCATTGTTGATGTGTTTTTGTAAAATGATTTCAATTATTAACATCATATATGTGAAAAAAACTTTCAAGATATTCCAAAATCATGAGGCCTATAATTTTCTTGCAAACCATGAAATAGATGAGTGAAAGAATCAGAAGTAAATTAAGGGCAAAAAAAATCAATCTTTGGTTTGGATTAAATCTTAATTAGGTGATCATGAGGAAAATACATTTTATGGCTTCTTGATATCAACTTCCTGCTCATTATATTCCTTGATCAGGTAAGTTGCATGGTCCGAGTCCTTCAGATCAGTGGCAGATCCAGGTATTTGAGAGGGGATAGGGATGGTATATACCTCTTATATAGGAGTCACCCATTTTAATTCAAAAGAGGGGGGAGGTGGGGGAGGTTCAGTTTTATGCAAGTCATGCTATATTTGGTAATAAATTCTAGTTAAGAACATTTTCATTAATTTTTTGTCTTATTTTCATGCTCAAATGTTGACGTCGGAAGAAGACACCCCAATAAATAAATTGACTTGTTATGCCCAAGTTAAGACAGCCATTGAGCTTTATATTGCTAAGCAATATCAGCTTAAGAAGTGATATGGATTAGATGACATAACCACCTGTTATGGTTCTTGTAAGCAGATTATCTCCTATTTGGAAAGTATAGGGTATTTGTGTTAAATCCTTGCTATGACTGTTTTTATGTGAACATTAACTGCTTTTGCAAATCTTTGGATCTTGTAAATGAAGATTAAGATTAAATCTATCCTCTTTGAATACTTAAATGCTGTGTTTAGGATCTTAAAGATAAGCCTTGAAATTTATGTGCTTATTCATGTTTGAATCATGTATTTATCATTTGTGCTTTTATAGTATACATATGAATGATTGTTTACAACTGAATCATTTCAGGTCTATAATATTCAATTTTTGATTATCTACAAATTGTATTAAAAAAATGGGTTTATTAACAGCTTAATTCATTTAGTATATGTCAACTATACTTTGAAGAAAGCCATTTATTTTATTGTTTGGAACAAATAAGAGATAAATTTAGAAAATATATTCAAAATTTTTAGACTAATTTTATTTATAAAAAAACATGTAAGTCCAAAATTGAAAAAATTAACTTCACAAAATAAGAAGAAAATTAGAGCCAAAAATTGTAGCAATTTTATAAAAAAAATGAAAGACATTGATTACAATTTGCAGACAACAGAAAATAAAGATACTAAAGGAATTAGTTACAATCATTCAGATACAATTGTAAAAGAGGTGTAACAGGTTAAAGGTTCCCAGTACAAATGTGTTCAGGGCCTGTGTTACGAATCATTACCTATGTTATTGCAATGACGACTGACTACTTAGGAGATCATGTTTCAGGAAATTGACAAGTAAATCATTTTGATATTGACGAGCAACCGAGCATACTTTGACCTCTGGCAGAGTCACCCTGTCAACTTGCTACTGTATATAGATGTTAGTCTGCTATGAAAGGGGACAATATTTACTTTGAATAAGTAGAAACTTGTCTTGTCCCTTTGTGGCACTGAACAAATATTCAGACATATAAGCATATGATAATTTTTTTGATATTACAATAGGTGTTTTGAGGCAAAAATATTTCAAATTGAAAATATTTGAGAATAGGTAAAATCATGAAATATAGAAATCAGGAAATCATGTAGTAATTCCTGATTTTAAGTACCAAAAGATATTTCAGTTGATAAACATTGTGGACAGATAAAAATCTAAGGTCTATGAAATTTCTTTGATTAATTTTTTGGTGCTGTTATGAACTCTTTATCATGGAATAAAACATTATGACTTTTGTATCTGTGGCCTGAAAATTAAGATGATTTGATTGTTGTTGTTTTTGTTTATGAAAGTCATCTTTGATATAAAGCATTAACATTAGAGCATTACTTAAGAGTATGGTTTACACAATATTTCAAAACTGTTGTATTTAAATTTTTTTTTATAGTTATTGTTTATTCATATTTTTCAGATAGTTATTACCTTCTTACAATTTTGAAAAATAAAGTTATTTTCACATGACAGGTGTTATTCAGTACCTTTCCTTTATACTCTGGAATTAATCATATATCCGTAACAAATCTAATATTTCACTCCCTAGAGATTTAGATATAAACTATTAACTACAGAGCTCAAATAATATATTCACAGATAAACTCTGGTGACCTTTGTAGGGGGTGAAGACGAATAATTAATTAAGTTTGTTGCTTAGCAACTGACTCCTTCGAGAGTTTTGTTCGTTTTCAGCAATACAAACGACAGTGAATTATTAATTAATCCAAAAACACAATGTTTGTGTAAACAACAATTTATTGTCTTTTTATCTGCTGAGAATTCTTGTCATGAGTAAATGTTTATTGATTTTCTAATCCCAAACGTCCAAAGCTCACTGGTTTATGTGCTGTTATGGTATCGGTTTCCGTGTTTCGAAGCTAGCGACTACGGATTGATTTGGAACACAGAGGTGACATATGATCGGATTTGGTCAATAAATTGACACAATTTATATCAGACTTTCCCAATAGGGGTACATTATTAATTTTGTGTTGTTGTTGTTATAGCAACTGACATATGACTTGAAAATAGATAATGGTTTTATTAGGAATTTCAAACAATATTAAATTTTAGAGAAGTATTTAACAAGGATATTCTTTATGGAAAAATTCACAAATGTTTAATAGATATTGATTTACTTTCTTTTAAGTACAAATTTGAGAAACATGTACCCCAAAAAAATTTTTTTTTCTATATAACACAGACTGTCATTGCTTGTTTAATAATTTAAAATATCAATTAATGAATTCAATATTAAAACTTTTCAAAGTTTTCATCAATATAAAAAGAAAATGTTGAAAAAAAATTTGTAAGAGTTATTAAAATATTTTCAAACCATAATAATAAAAAGAACCTCCATTTTAGGAACTTTCCCTTTATATATATATCACTGATGACAGAGGATACCCTAACCACAGGTGAGGACAAATATAAAAGTATGCTTCCAGTGGATTATTAAATATATAGACGTATAAGTATTGGATCTATGTGTGAAATCAGGTGACAAGCTCCGCCTAGATAGTACATAACAAGTCGATATCCTCACATAACGTGTGTTTACAATAGCGTCTAGCAGCGATCGTCTTTCAAGTACCACTCCAACGACCTCTTATGCGATCCTTGCTCCTTTTATAGACAGGAGAGTGATCACCGCCCCGGCAAGCTTGACTGGCCATACCTGTAATTACCGGGATTGTACAATAGCAGCTGGTCAATTCCATATAAAGAGAAACCAATTGAGTTCGATATATTGTAGTGATTTGGCTTTGGTTGTTTTTGAAAGGACATTTTCTTGTCAAATTGAGGGTCTAATTGACAAGGACTTTTGGATAGAGGTAATTTAGTTTGATTTAGGGAAGGTTTAAGGTTATATGATGTATGTCATTTTGATCGGCAAGTGATCTTTTGGGCTGACAATCATCTGTGCAGGGGTCGAAATGAGAGGAGGCCAAAGATCTCCAAGTTAGTAAAATACATCTAAATTATCATATCTTATTTAAATTCAAATAGTCCTTTGGTCCACCAGCCCAGTTCCACAAGCTGTTTGCTGCCTGATTGTTTAATGTGTTTCTTCACAATCTGATGAAGTGAATTAGGAAGGAGTGGGGTTTGACAGCATTTACACATAGAGTTAGTCGAGAAAATGCTTTGGGAATAATCATCTTTGACCGATTGTTGAGAAAAAGAGAAAAATGTGAAAGAAGGATATTTTTTTATGACATGTCATTATTACAAGATGGAGTTAATTGGCAAATCTTAGTTATAAACACATTGACTAAGATTAGCCTTATCGTGTTAGAAGCTGTACTAAAAAGTTTAAAGAAAAGATTTTTACTGTTTTTGGCAAAGTTTTTCCAATAATGAAAAATTCACCAAAGATTAACAAAAATGAAGAAAAAACTTATACACGTTTAATTGAGTGCAAAGTGGAAAGTAACCAGTACATTTTATTATTAACAAAGAATTATATATAAGTAGTAGGAGTCTCATAGCCCTTGAGGTATGTAAGTGTACGTTCACTGACCTATTCAGACGCTTTCATTGCAGGTTTATTGGGAGATGAATGCTGTTATTTTCCTATTGTGGGCAATAGATTCATAACCTTTGGCTAGATTAATGTGTTATAACTGACACAGACATGGCAGTGTTATTACTCCCCGGACATCTTCATGTGACAAGTGTTTTGAAGTACCTCTTTGAATTTTTTTGTATTGCTTGCATGAAAGTTGTCTTTGGTGCAAAAAGGCAAGGGGTATATATTTTATAAAGAGGAGAGATTTTTTATCAGGGAAAAGTAAATGTTTTACATGGGAAGTAAGTTGGGAAAAAGTTAAAGATCCATTTCCATCTTTGCATAATTTTCTAAGTAATTTTAACGTATTCATTGCAAAATTAGAAAACGTTTAATTCAAACAAAACGACAATCGGACCAAAATTCATTAAAATAATTACAATTAAATGAAAGGGCATTCCTGAATCGACTTGGTACTATAAATAGAAGGGGCGTATTATTTGCAAGATCGCGCAAAGGATTGTGGGACGTAAACAGGGGATGTAAACAAAGATGGCCGAATCAAGACATTCGCGGAGACCGAGTCGAAAACTCTTAGAAAGTTTGGAGGTAAGGAAACGTTTTCATGTATTGGAACAGCATTTAGTTCGATAGAATATACGTTTATCTGCTCGAATAAATAATAAATAAATATCCATCATCGTGATCGGAAGCCATAACAATGAGATCGCGATAAACAGGAAGTATGGTAAATCCTACACATAAAACTGTGACGTCACGGATTGTGGGTTCGTTTATGGCTATGGCAAGTTTTGGAGAGTGGTATACTTTGAAATTAAAATTAAATACTTTCTCGTTGATTATGAATTCTTTTTATGGTCTCAAAAAATTGTTGAAAGATTTTTCTACGGAACTGTATAGTCGGATGTGCGATATATGAAAACGGAGTTATTACGAATGCAAAGTTGAAAATGGATCTCTAACAAAATGTCTATATGGACAAAAAGATTTGTGAGATGAGAATGAAAGATAGTTTGAGAGGCAACCTGAATTGGCATTGAAATTGTTGGCACATAAATATTGTAGCTTAAATATCTTTGACAGAGCCTTTTTGGTGCTCTTATCCGTTGGTAGAAGAACTGTCAAAACAAATCTATTGGTGGGTTATTATAGCGTTGATTTAGTTGTTAGAATTTGTGAAAAATGTCCTTTGTGCCAGGATCCCTTTAATCAGTACTTAGCAGAATGCGGGGATTATATTAGAATAGTAAAAGGCAATACCCTAAACATTGTGTATTTACTTGTAGAGTGTTATTGTGAAAAAAACCTTAGATTTTTTAAAACATTATAAAATTATATATACAAAACAAAATATTAAAAAAGTAGAGCCAAAGGACTGAGAAATAAAAATGCATCTTCAATAATTGTGACTGCATTTCAAAATACTTTATAAACTTTTCAAAAACCTCTCAGATTTCATTGTAATCAAGGGGAATTAAATTTCAATTGTTATGGTCCACAGCAGGAAAGCAGGCAGCCTGAAAGCATTAGGTGTGATATTGAACAATCAGTGAGATTTGTGCATGATGTTACCATGGTTCACATAATTACCTGGCCAACAATAACTTATCAACTCAACATCAAAGACGCCTATGTAATAGCTTGAATTCTTGTCATGGGAACAAACTGTTATTAAGTGCCGGCATGAACTAGCAAGGTTAAACCTGGTGCTTTCATTTAGAAGCATATTAGCCTTCTTGTGATTTCATTTGATTTTGCTCCGTGGCTTGAATCCTAACTAGGCTTTTTGTGAATTTTCTCACCGCACTTTAATTGTATTGAAATGAGCCCATTTTTTATTGGAAAGGTTACCTTAAGCCAGTGGTCAAGACAGATCAAGCAAGAACATTACACTTTATCCTTTGAGTTTGCTAGCAAGATGGTCAGGGCATTAGACAGTAGAGACAGTGTTTGAAATTAGCAAGCAGGGCTTTTGGCTTGAAAAATCAGCCAGCTCTCCTAAAATTTGACAAGCCCTGCCATATGTAGAAACAGTGGTTCATCTTAAATCACACAAGGTTGGTGGGTTTGCCCACCTTTTCTCCAACAATAAAACCCCATCTGAAATTAACCAGATTGGCATTACAAAAACTAGTTAGACATAGCAGTGATTCATTTTGCCTTGCATCTGTTTTTATAAATGACGCACTTGATTTTAATAACGTGCGTCCTTCTGACGCAACGTCGTCCAGCAGTCAATATTTCTTGTTGAACTGTTTCACGTAACATTATTGACTGTCGATGCCTTGTACTTCCAAGACTATAAATAGATCATAGCTTCGACACTTTTCGTCGGTATTGTACTGGCGATTTCATTGGTTGGCAATCAGTTCGGGTAACTCCGTAATATGCAAATCACATTCCAATCTCGATGCGAGGCGACGAATAACACTAGAACAAACCAATCGATAAAATGTGCCGGTCGCATATACGTCTTTGTTTATCTGCGAAATACTCTGTCAATAAACACTAAATCTTCTGTTGATCGTTTGTTTTCATTTATCTGTGTATAAATGTTTCAAAGTTTATTCTCATTGTTAATTAAATAAACATTCTCCACATCCCAGATTGTGTTCCTTTTCCTTTCAGCCCTGTTACTATAGTATAATGAAAGTGCTGGACCCTTAGTTCTTGCACAAATTTAAAATTTTAATTTGTTAAATATTGACTCACCATGGTCATTTTTGACTCAGTGATTCCATAGGTGGTGAGTCAATTTGACTCATGGTCTTGAAAAGCAAAATGAATCACTGCATAGGATCTTAAAGTAGTTAGATGTACAATTTTATATTGAAATTTAGTTCAGTAACTTGCTGATTTTAGTTTTACTAATATTGTGACACTGACAGGTTTCACCAAAATCCTTATACCAGTGGTTGAAGGCTTTGATAGGTTTGTGAAGATTAATCAGATATCCTGAAGAGCTTTGGCTTTGCCTCTGCAGTCCTAGATTCAAATTACCATTTATTTGATTTACACATATGTCTAAAACACAGAAGTGAACAGTCACCATTCATTGATGCATTTGAATTGTCCAAATTTCCTGCAATTATTGAATGTCTATCAAATCATTATGTGAAATATTACTAATGTGTACATATGATAACAAACATCTCAAATGAAACGTTAAAAGATCCCAAGAAACAAATAAAACATTGGTCAAAAATATACAACAAAAATGGTTGACACTAGCCCTGTAAACCTAACTTCAGGGGAAGTAATAAATGAAGTATGACATTGCATACCACTTTGAAATTTATTGCTATCTATTGTTGACACAAAGGAGACCAATTTTCTGCTTTTCATTATCTGTATTTGTATCTTGTCAAACTTGTTTGCCCCTAGTAGTGGCTTCATGACTTCACAACATTGGAACCTTTCCCGGTTGACGGCAAAATCAATCGGTTTTAGTTCCACATGACATAAAGTGCTTTGCTATTAAACAATAGAAGCAAATTTGCGGAAATTTGGTTCAACACACCATATAAATTACAGCTAAATAAACAAAATTAGGTCTACGGTTAGTTAGGACACCCGAGAAAGTATCGATTAGAAAATGACTTTCCTGAAGCAAATTGTTGCGGTTGCCAGTTGAACGTTTTGCTCCTGAAATATTGATGACTTCAAGAAAATCAATGAACACTTTCGTTTTGTGTTGGAGAATAAACAGCTCATTTGTTGAAATATGGCCTTTTAAGTTGATTACTGTCACAATGCTAATTCAGACCCTGTCAATGAAAGAGCCTTAGAATAAAATTCATTGGAACTCAAGTGTTAAGGTATTTTTACTTTCTGTAAACTTCGTCTTTCAATAGTATCATTCAAAGAAGAAATTTCAAATGTTGCTTAATTTAAATTTGAGTTAAATATATCATTAAAAAATTTAATTTCCAATTTAAAAGAGAAGTCAAGATTTTTTTTGCAGTCAGTAGGACATTCAATATTTTTCTTAATATTGAAAACAGATACCATATTTGTGATAAACATCTCAACAAAATATGTAACTTTCTCACACCAATGACATATAAAGTCTACATCAAAACAATGAAAATTTGTCAGTATTCAATGTTGTTTGAAATCTTACTGTATTACACAGAACTTAAGTTGTCATTGTCCACGGTTTATAACTGTAATGTTTAATACAGATAACCATTGTTTGTTACAGGACTCTTTCACTGCTGGTAATATTTATCAACCCTAAATTTCAAATCATAATTTTTCTTTAAAATTTTCAAATTAAAAAAGTTGTGCTTGTGAAATAAAACTTGAAAAAAGAGGTTGTTAGTCTCTTATGTTACCTGTTATGCTTATCTGTAAAATATTGTTAAAATTTTTATATAAAGAAGATTTGAAAGAATAATCTATTTCTTTTGTCTATTCAGCTACTGATTTAAGGTATTTGTAGCATAATGTTTATCACATAGGATATTGATTATTGAAATATAGACAATACTTAACAATAATACGTTTTTGTGAAAGAAACCTATTGTTTTGTAACAGTAAAATTCAGTCCGGGAGAATGTTTCTACACAGGACTAATAAAGAGTTAATTTATTAACTGAAATAAATAAAGCACTGACACAGCTATGACTAAAGTCAGACATAAGAACTCTTACTAAGGCGCTGACTTTATGATGACACATTTTGATAATTATCAATATGTCACATAATTTGCCAGCACATTATACAAATAACAAATGTTACATTGTAACATTATTCAAAATTAGCAATGTTAATTTTGAAAGTAATGAGTGCTGACAAAATGCTCATCTCAAAACTTTTTATAACCTATATTTGAAAATGACAACGTTTGATTAAAAAATGTGCATTAACATTTCAAAAGGAAATCATCCAAGAAGTATCTGATTGAAAACTACTTACCTAACAACAAATTGAAAAGGTATTGTGTTTGTATATAATATATGTCATATTATGTCACTTGTGCTGGTAAGAAACCCACAATGCTTTGAATTGGCATTGCCGAGACATTCAGCAATAGCTGAAATGAAGTTGTATGTAGGGCAGGCATTTATTATTTGAAGGTCTGTCAGATAAAGTAATAAGTAGTGGTAATACAGTATTATCGGCTACTGTAGTGGATAGCATTATAACCTTGTGCTATGTAGACCCAATAAATCAAAGCAGTCTATGATAAAGCTTGCCTATCAAGTAAAGTTGGAAACTACCAACGATAATATTGTTAAGTTGATTGGTTGCATGATTTGAGGATTAGTAAGTTTGGGATTGTAAGATTGTGAGGGGGACGGTGGACGAGTTTAATTCATTTTGTCATTATACAATTCGAAAGTAATTGTTATATTGTTAAGTTCATATCTTTTATGATAGAAATTACTAAATTAGGTTAGTTTAGGCCCATTTCTTGGCAGATTTGTTTTGGGTAAAAGTGAGGTGTCATGAAAAAGAAACATTTGAAAGAAATGGTAAAAATGTAGTTGTAAGGACATAATTTTATTTTGTAATTTGGACTAATTGTTCATTGACTCTGTTGAGTTATATGTACAAATTAGCCCTATCACACTCTTACCATTTTGAGCAGCGCAGTTATGAAGAACTAACCTTTATAAATATATATAAAAGCTAGCCAAACGCATCTACATATATTGTCTTTAAATATGATTTACCCACAAGCATTTTTCTACAAGACAACTTGGTTATTAGACTAGTGCAAGTTTAAATTCTATCATGACTTTACATTTCATTGTTGATTATGCAATCAAAAAGCCGACTTTCAGTCATATTTTAGTTAAATATTATTGTATAATTTTACCTACAGCCTACATCAATAAGTACATAAATCACTGTCAAAATGTGGGTTGGTTATCAAACAAGCATGTAATGACATTATAAATCTTGCACGCCAATTACAATAAAGTGACAGCTAAGCATGTTTATTGCTTTCTAATGGAGCGAAAATGTCAGCATGGGGTAGGAAATGTTGACTTGTACTTCTAAGTTCATAATCATTAAACATTCAAAGTGTAAATAGGGGACAGAAATAGACCTCAGTTTATTGGACACAATTGTAGGGCAAGAACTGAACCTATTTCTTTGGCTCTGATATGATTTTGGATAGCCTCTCCTTAACCAAGATTAATCTATTTCCAACATGATTTGACTCCAATAAGTTTACTGGGGCTGGATTTTCAAAGCTCAATTTGTCGGATTTTTGTCATTGGTTACTCATAATGATAGGATAATTACTTTACTGGTCATTCAACTTTTAACAACTCCAGTCTGATGTATGTGGCAGTATTTCTGCAGACTACACTATTGAATATAGATGCCTTGGTCAAACTAAAAGAATTTTTAATGTTTGGTGATTTTATGATATAGGTATACTAATCAACACCTATTGTTGTGCTGGAAAAGAAACTTTTACCTAAATCACGTCTTTGACATAGATTAGAGGCACATTACAAAACTCTGTCCACCAAAGTTTCTATTTGAATTTTACCTAAGTAAAGATGTTTCATGTTTGATCCATCTGATTAAGAATTCTCCCTATTTGCAAATATTGTAGTTCCTAGTGTCAGTATGTCTTATGTTGGCTGGATTTAAAAAAATCCTTTTTCAGTTGATCCTGGCTAACCAATTTGTTAGGCTCTGATGAAATGGTAGAACCATGATGTCATAAGAAGATACATTTTACAGAAAATGCTAGTTAAAACAATAAGTTAACTGGTGATTATTTTCTTCCAGAGTCATGATGGTGCTGATGATTTGCTCAATGCTGAGAAAGCTCATCTTTTGAACTGCAAGAAAACACTTGAGGCTCAACTGAAGTCAGTTCAAGAACAGCTTCAGGTAATTTGGCAATATTTTGGAATCAAAACCTTCCTTCATACTGGAAAGGAAATCAAACTGTCTTCTGACAGGTCATCATTGAACAAAAGTACAAAAGGACTTGACTGGCTAAATCAGATCAGTTGATTTGAGCTGATTTGGATTTGGATTTACATTGAGTCATAATTTTCATGTCAGAAGTATTTCTACCCTGAACCCTCTACCCTCCATCCCTTATCAAATTTAATATAAAACTTTCATTAGATTGTTACAATCTAACCCTTCATATCTATGTCCTATGAATTTAGACAACTTTTTTTCTCCCTTCAGACACTTGACAATGCCAGGAAGCGTCTATTCGCCACTCTGCAAGAGAGATCCCGTGTCCTTGACCTTCTCTGCCATGCCCAGTCCTCCATTGGCACAAGGAACAGCCAAGATGGCCGCAGCAGAAGTACAGTTGAAGGTAGACTTTCCCGATTGGATGCCACTAGACTTGGGGCGAGCCAAGCTGATCCCCTTGGACCTTACACCCCGGATGCCGACAGTGCCCTTGCAGATGCTACTGAGGCAAGATCTAGATCTGGATTCCTTCGTCAAGAACTCAAGAACTGCATTGATAGAACTGAGCGTCTCCAACAGGCAGCCCACAAAGCAGTCAATGATGGTCTGACACAGAAAGTTGGTGAGACAACAACACTCAAGGTATGATGTTTACTTTGTTGTTAGTGTTTATAAATCTGAAGTACATTTTTTGGCAGTGTCTAGTGATTTTGATCTATGGTACATACAATTACTCCACTATCCATGTCCAGGGTTCCAATCTTGCCAGGGGCTGGGCAACTTCGTCTGCAGTAGAGAACTAATCTACATGCAGTAAGGTTTGGGTACAATGCTAAACAGAATTTCAGTTCAGCACCACCCATGGTTATATAGTTCCAGCCAATGCTCCCAGGTTTCACCTCAATGCATAGCCACAATAGTGTTGTGGGCTTTCCCCCTGCAATGATTTTGACAGCCATGACATAAGTGATATACTCTTTAAACCCTAAATCCATTCATACCCTCCAGTTGCTAGCATACAACATAAGGATTTTTATCTTGCTATATTTTTGCAACCATTGTTATGAATAACAATTGAAAATGATGATTACTTTTTGCAGCAACACCTTGGAATGACTTATGGAGAGAATCGACATTCTATCCATCGATCACAGAGATGGTATGATGCTACAGAGAAAGCCCGTGAAAACAGTTTGGTAGGTTTTTTGATTGCCTTCAAAATCCTTTTTTTGAGTTATGGTAAAGTGTTTGAACTAATGTGTAAAAGGAAAATTAATAAAACCCACTTCTATTGAATGTAAAAAAATACACATTTGTATCTAAGGGATTAATATGTTTGATCAAAATCAACTAATAATGACATATCAGAGATTTGGAGATTTTGCACATGGCTCATATATCTAAAGAAAGTATTTCTCATTGCTACAAAGGGGAATGGCCCATTCTAAATTCTGAAAATGCCTGAAAATGGCCAAATGTCAAAGGTGTCCATCAAAATTCCTTGACATATGTTAATTATTTGCCCACAGGGTCCAGTGATGAGTGCTGACTTGACCGCAAGGGAGAAACTGAATCGCCCAATGGTGCGGATCTTCCAGAGACACCCAGGTACCCAGCTGCCAGAGGCACAACAGATCATCAGGGTATGTTCACATCCACACCACTACCACATTCCCACATCACACTGGTAATGGCTGACAAATTGCCCAAGAAACACTTTACGATAATTGCTATATTTTTACAAAGTTCATATCATGATTAAATTCATGTAACTTTTTATGCACCTTCTTTGCAAGTAATTTCTTTCTTCCTAATCTCAGGTCTGATCCAACAGATTTCTTGTGAATGAGCAACATCATTTAAAAAAGATTTTACAATTTGTCACTGCTACCATCGGGGAGATTTGTGTTTCCACAGCTGTGCAATCTTAGATACCAGATATAAAAATAGAGCAATGAATTAAGTGGGAAGATGTCATTGGAATAAGACAGAGGATATGTGGGGAAAAACTGACTTTGGAAACCTTGTAACGAGAGAATACATTTTACTTTGTAACTGAGAGAAAATGTAGATATCAACCTACAATACCATAAAAACAAATAGCAATGAGCATGAATCTCTTTTAAGATGTTTGATATTGAAATCTGTACTTATAAATTCTTATTCTTCAGGGTGGGGATGGTCTTCTCCAGTCCCTCACTGCTACAAGTCGGAATATCGGACTTCTTCGCCTTTCTCAACTGAAGCTTCGCGATGATATTCGAAGCAAGAGCGCTGCTGCTGATATTGACGGAAGCATTATGAGAATGAGGCGCCGTCGTTCCGATCACCGTTGGACTCTCGGTGCGGCATTTTAAATTGGCTGAAAAACATGTCTCAGAATTCATTATAATTCAAATCGGCACCATAATTTAAAGCACTTCAAATATCAGTATTAAATGCATTTTTACAACTTGACTTTCAGTATTATCACCCTGAACAAGGGAAGAGAATTTAATCATGAAGGGAAGTCACTCTTATTTTAGGAGAGATATCTTTGTTAAGCAAGGATAAAGGGGTATAACTCTATCAAAGGAGGATTACTCTTGGTCAAAGGGAAAGAACTTTCATTAAGGGGGCATAACTCTATGAGCTTTGTGTCACAACTGGTCTGTCCTTATATAGTATGTGTTTTGGATATCCTGATTCCAAACAGACTGTACAAAGATCTAGGAATGGTATCTTTTTTCTTATAGTGTATATTTGATAAATATTTATGATAGTGAAATGTCTTTCAGATTGTGTGAGAGTTTAAACAGTATTAGTTCATGCATTATCGTATACAATGTACATACCTATATATGTGAATATTTCATATAAGTTTTCTAAGCTTTTACACTTCTTGTTAAGATAAGACTGTGATATGTGATTACTGTTGAATTTGTTTGTTTTGTTTTGTTTCATCAGTATTCGAGTCCTGAGCTTTACGAATACATAACAGTATTTTGTGTGAATATAGTCTGTGAATTATTTCTTGTTCTTTATTCAGCTTTTATGTTGTGAGAAATTTTGGGAATTTATTCAAAGTTTTTTTTTTGCAATAGAAAAGCTGTACAAAATGAAAATCAAGTTAACTATTGAATCAAAATGATGATCTAATTTCATAGAAATATATATGTTTGCTGATAGACAGGATTTTTTTCTCTGATCAAACTTTCAAACATTTCGAAACAGAGAAAGAAATATTTGCATTTGTTTCAAGTGATGAAATTAAATTTTACAAATTTCATTGCAGGTCTTATATGTTGCATTTTGTTAGAAGAATTAGTAATTGATTTATTTCGAACAATCACAAGTGCTTGTTATTTCAGTTAACAGTGTTTTCACAGTTATTAGGATCTTCATTGAAAAAATAACTGTCAAAATGATTCTGTTTTGCCATCCTGCTAAATCAGCATATTTGAATTCGCTGAGCTTCTTCCAAATACCCTGATCTCTTTTGGGCCGATTGCCTCATATGGCTGGCAGCTTGATATTCGTTGCTTTATTCACCTGTGATTTTTTTATCCAAAGAAATGACAAGCAAGGAGCGAGCTTGAAGCTTGTCTTAAACTCATTGGATTTTTTCAACCAGGTTGTGCCGTGTTGCTTGATGCGAGTCGTTTCATTGGCTGGTTAGATAGCTAGCGATACTAGGCTGTTTGCCCGAAGGAGATCTTGGTACTTTAAAGGAGCTAAGCAGATTTAAATAAGCTGATTCAGCAGGATGTTGTTTTTCAAATGTTCAAATATGAGTAAAGGGAGATAACTCATTTTTTACATTCCAGAAATGGACCTTTTATTGAATTGATATGAAACACTGTCTAATTAGACACTGAACATCAAATTTGGAAGCGTTTGCAACCATGACTTTATTTTATTTTTCAAAATATTTCTTGGTCCTATTAATTCATGCATATCATCACATTTAAGTTTGAAACCGATTTGAATGAGTGTGTGCTTAATAAACTGTCAAATCAAACAGATCTGTTTTGTTGTCAGACATTGCATCAAAGACAATAAACTAACTGCTGAATTTCCTGAATTATATCAACTACTTTGTTGATAATTAACTGTAACTGAACTCGAACTTTGCTGTATGTAGGCATTGGCCTTCAGATAAAAACATCCTTTGCTAGGATCCCTCGGGGAGATGACATCTAAGGTGATAAGATGATCTCATGAAAATGAGTTACAATACAACATCCAGGTAGAGAGTTTCCTACAGTGATGCTGCTGTAGTGCTCTTCACCTAAGGTTTGCTACTTTTGATTTTGGCAAACGTAACAGCTATGTAAAGGAACAAAGTGTGGATAGGTTGTTGCCTCCTACATGTTAGCATGACACATGAAATACCTTCTACAGTGTTAATACGTATTACAATACACTTTTCTGTATCGCAATATATTGCAATACGGAAATGAGGAGCGCTACCCATCCTTTGAAGTATTGTAAGTGCATTCTGACAGTCTGTAAACCAACACCCCCAAAATGTCACTCTGAACCTGTTTATAAGCATTCTTTATGTCAAATCCGCAACCTGCAGTGCCTCAAACTGATCATCCAATCTGAAATCTCCTTAGGTAACTACCACACACCGATGAGGAAGTATCACTGCCCACATATCTTGATGATATGCAGCAAGACTAAATTAGCATGTGATAAAGATTGGCACAAGTTTCGTCTTGCTAGAAGTTGTCCGTAAACATGAAACTTAGCCTTTGGCTGGAAAATATGGTTTTTCTTAAACTTTGCAATTACAATTGACAAAGAAAAGCAATTAAGTTGGCAACTCTTCCGAGACATTTCTTTCACCCGTGAAATATTGACTTTCTGAAGAAAATCAGGTGACTGTAGGAACATTGCAGATGAAAATAATTTGAGAAAAAAAAAAGAAACACAAAGACATCTTCACTTTATATACATCATCTCTTTATTACTTGAAAGTTTGTATTATGTCTTTCGTATGCCCAGAATTCTGTAATAGTACCTACTATTGCATGAAAGGGAAATAACACAACACGGCAGAGTACAAGAATATCACATTTGATCTGTTTATCTCACAGCGTACAGCAACAGGATGTTTAAGTCAGGCATGCTTTCCTCAAAACATTTGACAGCCTTAAAAAGTTCTTTAAGCCTATAAACAAGAGCTTAGGTCAAAGTTCGGGATACTTGGGGCTTGAGAAGGAGAGCCTAGAAAGCCTTTAACAGAATTCCAAAAAAACATTATTTCACATAAACTCCTCAAAGACCAATTTAGCTTAATGATTGAAGCAGGAAATATTTGCTGCTGACATTACCCATGCAAGGCAGATGCATGCAAAATTTTGATCAAATAGTGTTTAAAACCGAATTAGGAGTTATTTTTATCCCTGTCTTTCAAATAAAATACAGACCTTTACAGTTATAGTGAGTTGCCTACCAACTCAAGAATTATTAATTGCTGGCATCCAATGAATCAAATAACAAAAATGTCATCCACTGATAAAGGCTGAATAATTGCTTACTTTCAAGGAAATGAATTTTGAGGGAATTCTTTCAGGATCAGTTTATCCTTTTTATCATGCTGTTTTCTCTAAAATCTTAGATCTTTAAATTCCATATTATTGTAAATAGTTTGGCATGTTCATATGTGTATTCTCTTAACGTATTGATCCTTATCAGCCTTGCATGGGTGTTTGCATGCAACCTTTATTGTAAATATCAATTATGTTGCTGAGAGCAAAAGTTTAAGGACATAAGATATCACTCAACTGCTCAAATTTTAATTTTAACACGTGCAAGAGAAAACTTAAAATTACTACAGTGGGCACGTTCTACTGATAAAATAACACACAATTTCAAGAAAATTAATTCAACATCAAATAACATACAATGATATTGTAATAATTTTATCACTTTCAAATTATATAATTTATTTCCATAATTAATGTAAATTTATTAATGAAAATTAATTTTAAAATTTGACAAATGCAAATAGTTATCGAATACAAAACCTCCAAAATGCCTTTTTCATAAATCCTGGGCATTTCATCATCCCAACTCTAAGATATGCAATAAAGACTGTGTTGACAATTGAAAAACTTGGCTTAAAATGTTTAAAAGGTAACAGAACAAATCCAATTCCCAAACAAAAGAAAACAGTTTGATCTTTTACGAAATGAAAAACATGGGATTGCGAAGCCTAATGTGGCGTACAAAACAAATGGATTAGAAGGATGCACAATCGATTTCATTTGAGATAAATGAGAGTAAACTTCTGAAAAATTCGAACATGTCGTTCCGTCATAAGAAATTTACTTTTGACAGTATACACATAACAATGTTACATCAGGATTATGTAGATACGAAAAACGGAAAAACGGGAATATGTCTGCGTTAGGGGTTAGGACCTTTTATATGCAGATGTACGCTATTACATAACAGGCATGATAATTGACAAATGTGTGACAATGTTTAAGAGAACTTTTAAACTTAATTTCTCTCCTGCTAATTTGAAAGTTGAACAAATTCCATCTGAATTACACATGTCATAAGAGCGGCTGAGTTACACACATTCTTGTCTGGATTACACTAACATTTCTGATGAGTGAATTACACAAACAATTTTTGATCGGTGAACAACTCTAACAAATTCTGGATGTAGAATTACAGACATCATATCTGGTCGTTAAATCATATAAACCATTTCTGGTTGTTGAATTACTTAAACCATTTCTGGTCGTTGAATTACACAAACCATTTTTTGACAGGTGAATTACACAAACTTTTTACTGATGAGTGAATTACACTAACAAATTCTGGATCAAGAATTACACTAACCGTTTTTGGTTATTGACTTACATAAACCATTTCTGGTCACTGAATTACAAACCATTTCTGGATCCAGAATTTGACAGCCCTATATATATGTTTGCCGACTGACTCCCATAATTAATGGTCAAGAAAGTTTACCGGAACAAACAAGCTCTTCTAGGAAGACTTCTGTACCAGTTTTTTTTACAAATAATCATTTTAAGAGTTTTGAGTTTTGTGTGGCGTAAAAAAAAAATTAAGCGGACTTCTTATTAATGCAGTACATGAATACTGGCATAGCTACTGAAACTTTGAGAAAAATTCACAAGCTCGTTAAGAAATAAAGAAGTTTCCATTATCCTGAACATTAAGGTTAAATTTACAAATATCAAATAATCTGAGATGATGCACCTTAAAACAAATGTAGAATATATGCATAACAAAAAATGTCAATAAACAACCATCTTGTCAGTGAGTGAGGTCGTATGTATTCTGATAATCATAACGATAAATTCAAGGTTTGTATGAATGCCGATAATCTTACAAAGGTCAAGATTTCGCAAGTGTAAACATTTAATAATTTTGCCAAATCGGTGAACGATCGGTAATTTCTGTCCAAATGTCACTTGAAAAGAGCGAAAACTATTCTTAAACAATTTTAGAGGAAGAATTACGAGCCCTGAATCACCAAACATATCTTAAGTTATGGAGAATGCATAAACACAAGAAATCTAAGCTTCAACAAGATACTACCTATCTTTAAAATATTAAAAATAATTCATATTGAAGTTGAATCAATCTTTAACAATTGTTAAATTCTATGAATACATGTATGGATATTTTACCTAGTTTACAATCAAGGTTTCAATTTCAAGACATATACAGTGTAATCTACACGTGAACAAAGTAACAATTTACAAGGACTAAAATCTAACGAATTCCTATGGGCCAATCAAGCGATAGACAGAAGCTATGTACAATAGCTTTACACTTCTCAACCTGTTCAATAAATATGAAACAATACATTAATGAATAACCTTGAGCACAACAAAAACCAAAATGTACACTATAACACAAATTAGGCCTGGTTTGTAGTCTTCTAATGACAGACTAAGTTAGAATCACATGTTGGCAAGGTTCTGAAACTGGCGATCTTTTAACAGTTGGCAAATTCGGGTTTCAACCTTTATTAGAGATGGACATCTTTGAATGTAACATCAAGGCGAGTTAAGTCGATTTCTAAAATGCTGTTTTCAAGAGTATTTCATTTACATCACGGCTGCTAGATTTGGAGAAAACCTGCAACACCATTGTGGCTATGCATTGCGGTGAAACCTAAGAGCATCGGCTGGAACTAGCGAACCATGGGTGGTACTGTTTGAAATTCAGTGTAGCATCACACGCATAACCGACTTTGTGTAGAACAGTTCTCTACTGCAGGCAAAGCTGCCGAGCCCCTGGTTGGATAAGAACAATAATCTGAAGTCTAACGAGTTAACCACTGCGCTATCCTGCCGCCTTTTAACATCAATGTTGGTGTAGGAAGGAATGCGAAAGCTTGGTGGTTACTTTACAGAAATCATGATATTGTATCAGCCACAGGGTTGAGATTAGGTCCATTTTCAGTGACAAATCCAGCAAATGGGGTTAGCTTCTTGTTGTTTTTCCCTGCAACAGGCAATGGTGTTTGGGGATATTCAAGCCATATGAACCCCCCTAGATCTTTCCTGATCTAGAATTCAGAAGATTAAATGTTAAACTCAGACAACCTTCACATCCCATCCACTGTATTTTCCAACCCAAGGTCAACAAGCTTTTTCAGTTTCTAAAAAGGGGTGGAGGGGGAGTTATTCAAACCCTATGAACTTCTTGACTTTCACTGATGACCAGCAGATTAAATGTTATATATACAAGATGTTTTATCAGTAACACCGACACAAACTTAAAAAACCCTATATTTTTCAACATGAGGTCAACAAATTCCTCAGTTTAAACTTGAGTTGGGCAAATTGTTATGACAAAAGAAAATCCCAAATCTCACTAACTATCCTACAGATTGGATTGGACAACATTTTTGGACAACAGATCGGCAACTGGTTGCTAATTTAGGATTATCCAGATTCATAATTTGACAAAATGTGTTAGAAACTTAAGTTTGTCATCTGAAGGCCACTTTGCTATGGCCTCCTCTACTCACACAACAAATGTTTGCCCATGGTTTAAAACATGCATACAGGCAAAGAAATTCAAAGTCCACAAAACTAAATTGAGAAAGAGGGAAAAGTCCAAAACTTCAAATTTGACAATTTACTTAACATGTTTTTATGTTTCTGTTTTCTCACAAAAAAATACCTCCCTGTAAAGATGTTTTATTTGTAATGGCCTGACACTTCAATTATAGTATCTTACAACTTATTAAAAATTGGAATTGAAATTGAGATTTTTTAAGAAAATTAAAATATAATAAATACATACAAAATTGGAGATTCTAAAATGCTTTACTGAAAAAAAAAATCAAACTGAAAAATTGAACTTTTCCCTAAAAACTGTTTTGCATCTTTATCTTCAAAGATACAGGGATACAAAAATACTACTTGATATATTTCAGCGACACCATCTGTTAGTCTATCCTATTTTCACAGATCATTTATGTGCAAGCCATTTAAAAAGAAGCATTTACATGCCCTCAAAATAGAGGACATTTCAAAATTTGATATTTGTGATTGGCGTAAGTAGGATTGGAAATCATACAAACTCAACTGCATTGAAAATCAAACATTATTTATTATAAATAAGTTACTACAAAACAGTTCTTACCGGTATATCTACGAGAAGAAAAAAAATGTGTAATCTCAAAAATCATGATAATGATAAGCATCAAACAATCATCATACGGCCTCCGTTTGCTTTACAAAATTTCAACAATTTTTAAACTTAAAAATCGTTAATTTGATTACTTAATTGCTGCTTCTAGTTACTGATTCAGTAGATTTATAAAATCCACCTTGTAAGAGAGATGAACATAAAGAAATTGACAGCCTTCACTCATCTAACCAATCACCATCAAGCGCTTGAAAAAGTGACCAATCAGCCTTCAGCTTAAATCTATTGCACTCAATTCAACCAATGAAATGACGGCTTTGAACCAATCCATCTAAATTAGATCCAGAGTTTTGATTCACATGATAAGCATTTTAACGGCAATACCCTTTGACTTACATGACAAAGACCGAACAAGAAAATGGTCACATCACAGTGTTTTTCCTTGTGTTCAGATCATGGGAAATTTCCAATATATTCACCGAAATTTGGACTTTTTGACAAAGAAGTATCCAGGATTGACAGACAGTTATACTGCTGACCAACGTTTCTTGAGACATAACATACGTTCTCGGAGTTGTAAACAAGACAAAAAAGATGGTGGCAAATTTGATCTTGAAGTCTACCTTTATTCTCTTTTACTCTAACATAATGCAGAGTCAATAGCAGAGACTGAACCTCTTTCAATGACATTGCTATTGTGGATAACGTAATCTAAAACAACTTGATATCATGAATTTATGAAATTTATGAGATCATTGTAAAGATTTGTATGACAAAACCAGTACAAGACATATTTGTATGATGCCAAAAAAACATTACAAATAATATGATACAAAATACTCGTCATTGTAAAAAAAAAAAAAAAATGCTTATCGACATCAAAGACACAAGATAAACTTCAACATTTGATGAATCTGTGCAGAAAACTCTGGATCCAATTACAATTGGCCATGAACTAAGCTGATATTTAAGAGTTGTCCGAGTGAAGACTTGTTACACGGGAGATGGGCATGTCCTGTGACGGTGATGATGATGATGATGAACATTGTCGCCAATGACAACCGCCGCCCTCTGACATCGACGCACGCCATTGACGATGTAGATGTCACGTTGCGGACAGCGAGGGCCTGGAATGACTGAGTTGAAGGCAAAGCGATGCTGTTAGTTTGCCGAGGCGGGTCAACTAGCAGGCGCATCCTTCCTTGTTGGGAGCCTGGTCTGTGTTGAGAGCGTTACGTGGGGTCACTGGCTTGTGCTGGACACCAGACTCCGCTGCGTTCAGGTCAAGACTGTGGGTCAGAGGTCAAAAGTGGTTAGAATATTGAGTATTCTTAACAAACTGCTGATAAGAGGTTTTAGAAAATAGACTGCCTCACAAACTGTTAATAAAAACTTGTCTTAGAATATGGATCAGAGGTCAGAGGTTTTTAGAATATAGACTATGCCTCACAAGCTGGTGATAAAAACTTGTCTTAGCATATTGATAAGAGGTCGGAAGTTTTTAGAATATAGACTATGCCTCAAAAACTGGTGATAAAAACTTGTCTTAGAATCATAGTAAGGGGTCAGCATATGGATAATAGGGCAGAGGTCGTTAGAATATAGACAATAGCTAAGAAACTGCTGATTAAAAACTTCTCTTAGCATGAGGATCAGAGGTCAAAGTTCTTAGACTATAGACTATGCTAATAAACTTAAGATTGAAGAAGGCTGTGCAACTACATTGGAATTATGTTTAAACATCTAAACAGAATTAGGAACAGCAACTTTTTTTCTGAGAATGAAGAATGCTCAAGAACTTCTTTAGAATTCCCATTGAAACATCTTAACAGAAAAAGAAGTTGTAACTGAAATTGAATACAATCTTCATTCTTAATCAATTTTACTTTCAGCTTATCAAGATGAAAATGTAGATTAAAAACAAGAAGTGAAATCATCCTTTCTCATAAGTACCTCTCAATGTTATTATTCGGAATTACATTCAGTATCCAAACTTTTCATACTTGAATATGGATAAAGTCTCAGACAACTTTGCCTGTTTGTGGCATTAGTAAATAACAGGTTTTTCTTTATGTTTTTGTAACTCCACTTCATTTAAAATATCTTTTGTTCACAAGTCAATGTAGTGAGAAATGTTTTCAACTTACATATCAGACATAATGATTCTGACCAAAATGTTTTCAACTTATATATCAGACATAATGATTCTGACCAAAATTTAAAACAGATTATATCATATCCCATAATATATCATGTCTATTTTTTGCGTGCTCCAAATCAAAGAAAATAACTGTCCTGAAAATCCTAGCAGTCTGCCAAAAAAAAAAACCAATTGAAAGCTTTATATCCAATTAAATATCCTTACCTTCCGTCTTGTATATTCTGATATATTTTCTTTGCTGTGTCTAAGAATGCGTCCTCTACATTCTCTCCTCTGTAAATTAAAGCATTTTGAATGAAAAACTTGAAATGAACAGAATCAAAAACTCTATAAATAATTTTAAACACTGAATTTCTGCTATTGAAGACACTTAACTTACACCTATTAATTATGATCATGTTTGGAGATTAGTTGGTCAAAAAATATAAGAAACTTCTGATAACAGTCAACAGAAATGTAAATTACTTACAAAATATCAAATTAAGGAAACTATGAGTTATCTTTTGGGCACTGATCAGGTTTGAAATTTTTAAATTACCAAAAAAATATTTACGTTTTTGCACTGCACTCCAAGAACATTAATCCATTTTCCTCAGCAAACTGTTTGGCCTCTTCGTATGTGACATCTCGCTGAGCCTCAAGATCACACTTGTTTCCGATCAGGAAAATAACCTGCACGGAAGAAATCATTGTGGACATAGTTAAATATCAGTTAGTCATATTACACTGTAACATCCGCATTATTTCATGCACTGCATTGAACTCAATCATTTACAACTTTACCATTATTTCAATCAGTACATAACTATCATTTACTGTCCAAACAGAACTCTTCTCATTTACTTACAATTTTATCATTATGATACTTAATCATTATTTATTTTACTTAATTATTAACACTTCGCTAAATCATTTAATATTTTGCTGACTCTTCAGTCAAACATTTACAATTTCACTGACACGACAATACTTTACACATTCACTGACATTTCGATCTATCACAATTTAACACTTCACTCAATCATTAACAATTTCACTTACACTTCCCTCAATTGTTTACAATTTGAGCGACAATTCAATCATTTTAATTTTTCCCTGCGAATTCAATCTATTATTTTCAATTTCATCTATAAATACTTTGCTCAATCATTAACACAGACACTTTATACTTCAACATTAATTATTTCACCTACAATACACTCAACCCTTTTCTATTGCCATATCCCATAATAATCTAAAGATGATGTCAAACTTACTGTGTTTGGGTTAGTAAGGTTTCTAGCATCTGTTAACCAGCTGCTGAGGTGGTTGTATGTGCTTCGACTGGAAATAAAACAAGAACTCTTAAATGTTACATGTTATGCAAGATACTCAAATAACTTCTTTTTCAGAAACCTTGTCTTTATTCAGCGTAAAAAAGACCCCCGATCACTTCAAACATTTGATTAGAATAATTTCAGTCAAATTTTTTCCTTAAATATTGAAGTCATTTATTCTCTGGTTACCTCTGTGACAAGTATGGTATTTAACTTTCTGTGCTTGAATTACTAATTCGAATTGGTTTGAATAAAAAAAGGGTTGTGCAATAGGCGATGTTTTAAACTGAGCATTTTAAGTTGGGGATGTAACACAATATTTGATTAAATAACAAAGTATCAGTGGTATTCTCGTTGCAAATTTTCACTCATAGATTGTGACCAAATGGGAATAATAAGTTGGGCAGCCTTTTTGGGGAAAATTTTCAGAAAGATTAGACATACCGGTACATGCCATTTAGATAATGAACATATCACACTATCTTGACTAGTAAAAATTTTTGGTCAAAGCAATATAGGTGAGTTGGTCACTGCTGGTGGTGTTGCCTGACTATGAACGAGTGGGTTTGAATCCCACCAGGGACTCATCCCAAAAAAGTACATGAACCTGTACTATTGATATGAACTTTCAAAGAATTGATACTCAAGTGGTTAGGTGGAATGATGAGAGAACATACCGTGTGATATCATACACCATGAGAGCCCCGGCTGCACCGCGGTAGTAGCTCCTCGTCACAGCTCGAAATCTCTCCTGGCCGGCTGTGTCCCAGATCTGCAACTTGATTTTCTGACCTGCCACTTCTATAATCCTGGAAATGGCAAGAACAAGTTTTGCTGAACTGAACTCAACTTTTGCTGCTATGTGACTTGCACAAAAACTTGAATAACAAATATCAAGGAATCACAATTTGTCAAGAAAAGGATTTATCCAGGCTATTTGTTATACAGACATATTTTTGGACCCACTGGATTAAATGCCTTAAATGTTGAGATTTTGCTATCTTAGTTTTTTCAAAGTACATATTCAGGTTTGAACCCCTATGTAGATGAGATTTTAGAAATAGAATTCAAGGTTCTTCAGGGGGTGTACTTATCCATATCAATGCACTAGCCATTTGGACAAGTGCATTTCTGAAAGTATTAACCCAACAAATTCCAGCTCGCCATATGCATCACAATGGCTATGGTTGATTCGTTTAAGCGGCGTATATCCAGGACATGGAACCAGCGTGCGCCGGGTCAGTAACAGGCTCAAATTGAATCAAGTATGTTGGCGTACACACAGGAAGCAGTCATCATACCTCAGACTTGTTTCAAAATACGTTTCATCTATATGATATAAATATTTTTCAAACATTTTGAAATTTGACTTAAAATGTCACTATCAAGTTGTGGATGGTTCTTAATAATTATACATATTGCCAATAAAATCAGTTTGAGTTGTTATTTAAAAAAATAATGATGAATATAAAATAGTTGTGGAATAGTCGCTACTAAAATATTTGTCCGCCATTATACGCCGGGTTCGCCTGTCATTCAAAACCGGCATGCTCCTGAGGCGTACACCAGTTGTCAAAAAAGTGACTCGCCGCTTTCGCCATTTCTGGCGGCGTACTCCGGATAGTTAGCTGGGTTACGAATCAAGCATAACCAATGATCAAATCATCTAAAATTTTAACTTGTTCTTCAGAAACAGACTACCAGTTGTTATGCTTTACTAGTCCAGCAGGTTTGTTGCCAGACTTGTGCTTATTATTTACACTGTTCTTGAATTCTGTTTAAAAGTATCTTAACTCTAATATAAAGTTGTATAAGAAATTCTATGATGAGTTATTTGGGACGAATATTAGAAATCATTGGAGTATTACAAATCATACCAATGATCGGTGGGCTTAGTCATCTTCTAATGACTCTTGTTTTATCTTGGGACGGATTGCCCATAACTATTACCTTTTTTAAATGATGTGAGAGAGCAAAGCAATTCTATGATTTACACCATTAAAAAACAATTCACACTAGTGTAATTTTGTAAGAAAAAAAATTGTCACTCCATTCCAGCTATGTCACAAATAAACCTGACTTGCCCATCAAGACAAAGACGTGTCAGCACCGCTTTGGCAATTTTTCATCTATTAATGGCGGCTAACATAATACAAGACGAATACATAAATAAATGAAAACAATAATAAAAAATCATCAATTTCATATCAACAAATCATCAATCAGAGAAATTCATTATGCACTTGGCACTAAAACCAAACCATGAAATGACAACATAAATAAAAACAATAATCAATATGAAATCAGTGATCTGGTAAATTCATTACCCTCTTAGCAATATACCAGAACTTAATTCAAAAAGCATGAAATGTACAAACCTCGTTCCGAACTCGACTCCTATTGTGTGAGGGCAGTCGGCCATAACTGAAATAAGGTGAAAACTATTGATTACAATTGATATCAATACAAACATATTGCATGAAGAGATATACTTTGGATAATTAATACCTACAGAGAAATATATCAGATAATTTCCCAATCAGGTTTATCAATACCGTTAAGATTGTCATACTGTTGGTCACAAAATCTAGGAGAACCTTGCATTTAATTTTTCACGAAATCTTGGCAAGAATTCTTTTATGAAGTGGCTGGCAATGCAGATATTGTTAATGGTGAACATTTTCATCACATTAAAAGTTATAATTCAGTTTAAGACCTAACATCACCATAAAATCCCTCTTGAAGAAGAATCAGTTTTCAAAGACCTGAGACATTAACATGTGATTATTTTGAAGGATTGCACTCTTGGCCATGAGGACTTAAATACTGAATAAACTTCTTCTTCAAAACATATATTGTGAAGATAATAGATCATCACATATTGATGGCAGATGCATCTTGGACAAAGTTCAACTTTCTGAAACCTTACATTTCTTTTCTGTGAATTGATGAAGAAGACAGGATTTTCCGACGCCCATGTCTCCGATGATGATGTATTTGAAGATGTAGCTGTAGTTGTACGGGCCAGCGGCCATTTTGAAGAATTTTAAATCCTGAATCAAAGTTTATGCATTTCATTAATCAGGCAAAATGATATTGGACATTCATGAGGATTTTGGCATTGTAACAATTTGCATACAAGAATTAATATTCATGATCATAATCAAAAGTGCGAATTGTTTACAATTCAAGTTATGACATTACAAAAATTTCCATAACCAAAGATTTGGTAAGTGGTAAACGGGTAAAAGGTGAATAAGAAATAAATGATAAATACAGCTGCTAACGGAAATCAAGAACTTAATCCAAACCATTTTAGTTTACCCACCACTAATAGAAAAGACAATTATTATCACATATGTCACAATAACTTAAGAAATTTATCGTTGACCAAACATACCTAGATCACAAACAAGAAATAAAAATATTTTCAACTGGTCACAACAGCATAAACCCTGGCCCTTCCTTTAAATAGCTCCCTTTTGCCTGCAAGGAAAAAACACCAATGTAAATGTCAACGGAAATTTTGTTTCAATCTATATAAAGCATAAATTGATTATGTTTCATAATAATTATGACAATGCTCTGATGTCATATGTGTCATGCCTGGCAAATATTTGTATATTTATTTTTACAAAATCATGTTTCAATATCATACAACACTCACTGGGGGGTGGGTGGGCGGCGCTCATCCACGGGGGATATGAAGAATGTGTTAAACTGTAAATTACATGGATCCACTAAAGGATGCGGGCGAACATAGCTAATGCGGTTTAGGCATTAGTAATAGAAAATAGAGAGGAGGGGGGGTGATCGCAAAACATATAAAGAACAGAAGGCACAATCTTCGATAGCCAATTTTTAGTAACGTTTCAGAGAGCGATATCATACAACAAAACTCTAAGATTTGAAAAGTAAAAGGACTAAGCCTAAAGACCGAGCAAAGCCTGACAAGTTAAAAATTACGAAAACTCAAATAATGTCAGAGGCTTAAATTTTATTCTTCAACTTCAACTATATATATTCATATGTCTTATCAATAACAAATTATAATAGTACGTTTTTGAGTAAACGTCATTATTTGTACTTACCGTCGACGACTCACCGTAGCCCCTAATTGCCTATCAATTATCTCTCGACCATATTACACAGAGAAGACGGGAGTTACCTGCCCACCCCCGCGCCACCTATGGTCACGTGACCCAAACCTCATCCGAACTACCTGGAGCGAACGGACGCCTGAGCGAACCTACTCGCAGGAGGGGAGGCATGGGAGGGAATTAAAGATTGGTGAGTCGTCGACGGTAAGTACAAATAATGACGTTTACTCAAAAACGTACTATTATTTAACGTACTATTACCGTCTCCGACTCACCGTAGCCCCGACTCCCACAGTGGTGGCGGGCTGCGAGAGCCAAGCGGTAGGTGAGCAGGTACACCCAACAACCGTCTAACAAAAGGTAGGAGCACAGGGACCCCCGACAAGGGTGGTAGCCCGCCCCGACTCAGTAGAAAAGACAACCAAGACAACGGAAATGCGATGCGAAGTTTATTGAGCTATCAAAAACAACTGATTCGCGAAAGTGACCTAGCGGTGAGCTGCCACCCCTCTGAGGGGAGCAGGGCCCGCTGTGCGGTGCTGTGCGAATACCTGCGGCCCCAGCCTGGCAACGCCCGCAAGGTCTTCCGTGGACAAGTCTCGGAGGTAGTGGTTTGCGAAGACCATGCCGGACTTCCAAAAACAGCCCGACATGATGTCCGCCACAGCTATGTTACTGTGAAAGGCCATAGTGGCCGAGACCGCTCGGATCTCATGAGGGTTTGTTCGAGCTGGCGGTGCTAACTCCTTCGCTTTGTAAGCCTCGAGAATAGCCGACCGCAGATAGACGCTCAATGCTCGTTTATCGATCTCCTTAGTGCTCCGCTGGGAGTGAGGCAGGAAAAGCCTCCTCCTACTCTGGCGGAGGGAACGCGTACGTTCCGAGTAAATGCGGAGAGCTCTAACCGGACAGAGGAGTCTGCTCTCCTCGTCCGTGGGGGAAGTGGAGCCAGCGAGGGCGGGGATGTGAAACACCCTGCCTCGCTCATCTGACCCCTGGTTCTTACACACGAAGTCCGGTGCAAGTCCGAGCGTGGCCCTACCCCCGTCCCTCACTTCAAACCGAAGCAAGTCGGCTTGCAGGGCGTGCAATTCTGAAATCCTGGCGGCCGAAGCCATCGCCACCAGAAAAGCGGTCTTGACTGTCAGGCGGAGAATTATAGTCTCCGTTAGGGGCTCGTAGAAGTCCGAGCGTAGGTGCTCAAGGACGATCGCCAGATCCCACTCGGGGGGTCTGGGCTTAAGCCGCCCGTCTACCTGCCGGTAAGTCCTAATCACCTCCTTGAGGACCGAGATGTCCACGGAGGGATCCCGCTTGCGCAGAACGGACATAATCGCTGCCAAGTGGGTGTTAATGGAAGAGGCCTTAAGCCCCCTCTCTTCCCGGAGGTAGACTAAGTACTCCGCCACTTGGGGGATCGTCGCCACTTGGACGTCCCAGCCCTTGTCAACACAGAAGGCGACAAAGGACCCCCACTGTACGTCGTACAGTCTGCGCGTGGTGACACGCTGGCCAGTGGAAACGGCGGCCGCCACTCGCTTAGAGTAGCCCGCCCGTTTCAACCCCTTTTGAAGACAAGCCAAGCGTGAAGATTCAGAGCTTGTGGATTCTCGTGCACCCGCCCGCTCGGCTCGCTCACTAAGAGATTCCACCTGAGGGGAATGACGACTGGCTCCTGCTGGCACATCCTCCGAAGAGGTACGAACCATGGCCTCGTTGGCCAGAGGGGAGCTATCAAGATTAGCCTGAGCGATCGAGTCGCCTGGATCTTGGCCACCACCTGAGTCAGAATCGCCGGGGGAGGAAAGGCGTAGGCGTCCATCCCCTCCCACTCTAACGACAGAGCGTCTAAGGCCCAAGCCCCTGGATCGGGGACGGGAGACACGTAGACCGGCAGCTGGTGGTTGAGCCGTGTCGCAAAGAGGTCTACGTGCGGCTTCCCGAAGTGCTGGCAAACCTGTTGGAATACTCGGGGGAGAAGTCTCCACTCCGTAGGCGGAGGCTTGTCCGGCCTGGAGAGGGCGTCTGCTAGGACGTTCCTCGCCCCCGGAATGTGCACCGCTCGCACTGACATGTTCAGCCTGTCTGTCAGACGGAAAAGATCTAACGCCAAGTGGAGTATGCCGACTGCCCTGGTCGAACCTTGCTTGTTGATCCCCCAAGCCGCTGTCGAGCTGTCCGTGTGCACGAGAAGCACTTGACCCGACAGCAGAGCGGACCAGTGGCAGATTGCTAGCCTGATGGCTTCCATCTCCAGCTCGTTGATGTGTCGCGTGCGCTGACCCGAAGACCAGACACCCGCTGTCTGTTCCGTCCCCAGATGGGCTCCCCAGCCCTGCGTGGACGCGTCCACGAAGAGATGTGCGGTCGCCACGGGCCGCCGGAGCGGAACGCCTGAGAAAACATTCGCCTCCACCCTCCACCAGGCTAGGTGAGGGATGAGGGCCTGCTGAAGCGGAAAAACGTGTCTGCACACGTCTTCTCTCACGTGCGGGTTCAGGAAGACCTGAAGTGGCCTCAGCTGCAGCCGTCCCCTCGCGGTGAGGTCCTGAGCTGAGGTGAGTAACCCCATTATCCGCTGCCATTGCCGGAGCGGTAGCGGACCCCTGAGCCCTCGCTCCAAGAGGTTGTTTATCCTCTCCATTCGTTCCCGGGGGACAAACGCTCTGTACTGAGCGGTGTCCAGGATAGCGCCCAGGAAGGTGAGCGAGGTGGTTGGCTGTAAGTCTGACTTGGACAGATTTATCAGCCACCCCAGTCTCCCTAACAGAGCGATCACGAAATCCCGCTGCTCCCTGAGAACTGCAGGTGAGCGGTGGTGACCGAACCCGTCGTCCAGGTACCTCGCGAACTGGACGTCGTGCTGGTGAAGGAATTGCACCACTGGCTGAGTCACTCTTGTGAACAACCACGGAGCGGAAGATATCCCGAACGGGAGCACGTTCCACTGAAAGTGTCGCCCCCCCAGGACGAAACGGAGGTACTTGCGGTGATCTCGAAAGATGGGGATGTGCAAGTACGCGTCCTGCAGGTCTAGGGATATCATCCAGTCCGAGGGCTCCAGCAAGTGCATGACTGACGACACAGTCAAGAGACGAAAATATGGCGGCCGAACGAGGTAGGATCGGTTGAACACCGACATGTCCTGAATAAGTCGCCATTTTTCCGAATCTCTCTTGGGTCGGACGAACACCGGGGAGTAGAACCCCGGAGTGAGATTCTGGGGCGGGATTTCCTCCACTGCCTCCTTGGAGATGAGAATCTCCACCTGCTCTAACGTCAGAGTGAGCCTGTCCGCAGCTAGCGGTCGCTCCGTTGGGCAGCAGGTGAGCGGAGGGGGAGACGAGATTGGTACTTGATATCCCCGCTCCAGAATCTGACAAACGAACGGATCTAAGCCTAGCTGTCGCCAGTTCGCCGCGAACTGCCCTAGGCGCCCTCCGACAGGCCCATCCCAGGGAGCGATCGTAGGCGGGGGAAGCTGCGGTGGTTGCCACAAGTCACTTCTTCCCCGGGGTGTGGGGTCCCTTCCCCCGCTTAGCCCACTTCTTCTGAGGGGTACGCTTGCCGGGCGAGGGACCGGAGAAAGCGCCTGAGTCTCTCCCTCCCCGGCCCCCGAATCGAAAGGACACGCCTCCCGTCCGGGGAGCGTTTGATTGCTGAGATGATTTCTTCTTGGGCGTAGCCGAGCCCGACCTACGCTCCCCCGCCAGCCTATTGGTCAAGTCCTGTTGTTGGACCTCATGTCGCTGGCGGAGGGCTGCTGGGATGGCCCCCGCAAAGAGTGTGCTGGCCGCTCCCGAAGCGACCCTGAGGTTGCTGCGGATCTCGACAGGGAGATTCGTCCGTCCAAGGAACCCATCTCTGCGGAGATTAGTGATCCCCGCCGATATCCGCCCCGCGCTCAGCATGACCTGCGCTAGGCCTCCCGCTACGGAGCCGAACGCACGATAAAGAGCTGCCGCGCCCTTCTCCATTCCCGCCTCCTTGGCGAAGGCTGTCATGGCTTTACATGCGTGGGCCACGGAGTTCGCCGTCCCCAAAATTGACCGCGCCTCCTTGTCCAGGTGCACAAGGTGAGCGTCTGAGACGTGGTGTGCGGAGGAGGGGGGAGCTACCCGCCTTATGTCCTCATCCAAGACGGGAGGGCTGAGAGGAATGGGGGGTTCTGCCACCGGGAGAGTGGCCCGCTGACGGTCCGACAAGACCAGCGGGGGGATAAGGCGGCCCGGGGCCGCAGCGTTGATCGCGGCTTCAAAATCCTTGCCCACCAAGTCAAACAACCGATGGGGAGGGAACACCTGCCTCGCAGGTACCTGGGCCTCCTCCTCACAGAAGGACTCAAACCTGGCCCGCTTAGAGGAGGACGGAGAGTCTTCTACCTCACGCAGGCAGAGGTCCGCCCACTCCGCTACTGCCTCCATCTTATCCAATCCGTCAGCGCCTAACCCGCCTTCGCTTCCCCCTTCCGAGATCGGGATGAAGGGAGGGTCCGTAGGGTCCACAAATACCCGCTCCCTGTCCGCTGGTGACAAGGCGGGAGTGGACCCCTCATCAGGGGAAACCTCTGGCGCGCGGAGGGTGACCCTGCGGTTCGAGCGGCCCGGGGGTGGTGACTCGGGGGTGAATCCCTCCACCGCGGTGGGGACACCCTCCGGCCGTACGTTCAGCGTAGGCGGGGGCCCCCTAGCCTCCAACATCCCTGTCACCATGTCCTTCACGGACGCGAGGAGCTGGGCGGAAAACGCCGACTGGTCAAAGACCTGTCGGTCGGCTGACCTCTTCTTCTTCTTCTTCTTCGATTTCCTCCGCAAGCGCAGAGGCGACGTACGCGAGGTGGCAGAAGACACCGACGGAGAGCGACGGGGGGCGGCTCGACGAGAGGGGGAGGACCGACCTCCCTTTAGCACCGAACGTGAGCCCCTGTCTGAGTCGGAACCCGTGCCCTCTGACTCAAACTCCCTCGCGTCCTCCGAAATGACGAGCGCTGGGGCCGGAGAAGTAATGGTGGACGCGGCAGACGACCCCCCTGATGTCCGACCCCTTCGTTTAGCGCCGATTGCGTCCCTTTCGCTTTTCCGCAAGGTCTGCGTGTAGACCTTAAAGGCCTCTGCCGAGAGGGACTCACATTCCACACACCTGTCATCCTCCCTGCAGGTGACCCGACAGACGCGGCAGAGGGAGTGAGGGTCATGCATCCCCGACTTCCTAAGTCCACAACGTCCACAGAAAGCTGGGTACATTGCTCCGTTGATACGAAGTAGACTAAGACGAGAAGGAGTTCCCTTAGTCTACGCCCGCGCCCACGGGCGGACAAAGGCGCAGCGAGGGCGGAGTAACCGCGGAGCGGTGAACCCCAGAGAAGCGGGGCACGTCCTCCGTCCTACGCCGAACGCGTAGGCGGACCAAGGCAAACGATGCGGAGTAAGCGGAGCGGAGGCTTCACTCAACACTAGTACCCACCAGCTGGGGGGTACGCCGCCCGTACAACGCCTGACGCGTAGGCGAAGCGAAGCCTAGCCCAACGCAAGGCGGGGTGAAGCGGAGGCTCACCCTCCGTGTAGGGACGAACCAACCCAAGCAGAGCGGACAAGCGGAGCACTCGTCCCACGCCCAAAGCGAAGGAAGCGTAGGCCAAACACCCAGCGGGGTGAAACCTACAAGCCAAGAGTCACGTGCCCGCACGTGCAGCACGAGCCGCGCGACCCAACAGAGGCAAGCAACTGCCAAAGTGGCCTGCCTGACCCTTCAGGCTGTAAAACAACAACTCTTCCCAAGTAGCGACTTAGGGATTCAAAGGAGGTAAGAACAAAACCCTACCTTACTAATATTTAATGAATTCAAATTTATTTGGTCTCAGAGAGAGAAAAAAGCTTGGCAACTTTCGAGAGCTCAGAAACGTGACCGTTCACTGAGCGACAGGAAGTTCGAATGAGGTTTGGGTCACGTGACCATAGGTGGCGCGGGGGTGGGCAGGTAACTCCCGTCTTCTCTGTGTAATATGGTCGAGAGATAATTGATAGGCAATTAGGGGCTACGGTGAGTCGGAGACGGTAATAGTACGTTAAATAATAGACTGCTGATGTCAATAAATTTAGTTACATTTGATACATTTTCTGGATTCAGGTTTTGAAATTATTGACAAGTGTTTCAGTTTATTGTGTTTTACTGACAATAATTCATTGTATTGATTCCTAATACAAAATGTTGGCATGGAAACAGAAAAAATAACATTTATACAAATAGAAAATATCAATACAGCTCGTTGCACAACAAAATAATAATATATGATTGAAAGTTCAGAACTGGAACAAGTGTTTGCAAATAATCAAAATGTCTGCTGTCACACATTTGATTAAAAGGCAAGTTCCCATTGAGATATAGCTAAGATTAAACTTCAAAAGTGGCATTAGTGTATGCAATAGACATGGGTGCATTGATTCATGGGATATCATGTTTAAGGGGCACAGAGTATGTTATTGGGGTCAAATATGTCAAACTTCATAAATGGTGTTATTTCATTGACAGGAAATGGTTGTTTCTGGAAAATTAACATCTCAGTGATTATCAGGTATCATAGTGACAATAAACAGGGGGAAGTTGAGATTTCTGATCGAAAACCCAACAATGCTGCGTGCCAATGACTCAAACACAATTTTGAAAACTTATTTATAGCAGACACAACGTGGAATGGGACGCTGAATTATGACTTTGTAACATCTATATGGCCGTTTTTAATGTTGCATCGAAAACAAGAAAAAGGAATAATTTGGCATTTAAGAGACGAAAATGCAACTTAGAATAGGTGATTAGAACTTAACTCAGGTCATATGATATTTTGACTCAATTTAAGCCAAATACAAAATTAACGAAACATACTCTGTGTCACTTTAAAGGGGCAGTAACACGTCTTTTGACAATTTTATTTCTCCAAATTTAGCTAAAAAAACCCATTAAGTTGAGCCAAATGTATTATCTTCAGAGTGACTGGCCATCCAATCGTAGGAGTTTTTATCAAGTATCAAGTAAAACTCACTGTCAGCCATTTTAGTGAGAACAACTTTTAATCATTTGAGGTTGAGAAAGTCATTTGTACAGTCTAACTGAAAATGGTCTGTTCTATTTAGATACATTTCCTTTGATTAAATACCATTGTCTAGCAGTTGATAACCTTTATTTTCGTTTTTGTCAGTTCACTTTATTTATTTAAAAAAATGTGCTTCTGTCCCTTTAAAAAAGTTTGAAAAGCAGTGAAGGTGCCTGATGACTTTGCAAATGTAGTTATGGTCACAAAATCGACTTATGCTGCTTATTTCCTAATGGTGACTGTCACCAAATTTGAAGATACAATGGTTTGTGAGATATTGCATTAACAAAAATCTTGACATTGGGATGTCCCCCGTTCCATTTTTTAAACACATGTTACCGATGTGAAAATGCATTTAAGTGACAGAGTATGTTTATGATTTATCATTTGGCTTGAAGAAGATAAGAAATACCATATATCATGAATTAAGTTCAAATAGCCTCTCTTAACTTGCATCTTTATCTCTTAAATCACTCCCTCCTGGATTCCACGGAGGATTATCAAGAATTCTGTGGCAGATTTAACTCAATTCTGTACCCAATTTTACCAATTCTACATAAGATCTCGCAACTTCAAACACGTAAAAAGAAGTCTAAAACGATAAAATACTTCATTTGGTACACATTTCTACACTTCTTTTAGAGCTAGGTGATATTGAATTGCTATAAAAGGATAGACTTGTGAATGCAACATCTTGAGTTGTAAAAAATATATTTGGTAACCAGTATTTTAGTTCGTATTTGTGTAACCATACATAATTTTGTCCTAAAGCAAACTTTCCATGTATTTGTTTTATCAAAAACATATTTTTTAACTTACAAAATGAGTCAATTCTGCAGCAGAAAATGATGAATTCTGCAGGCATTCTGCATTAAAATAACTTTTCCGCGGACCTTACGATTTTATGCATTGGATGCCTATTTCCGCGATATTTTGTGCAACCGCAGAATTGCAGAATCCAGGAGGGACTGTAAAATGCCTAAATTATGATATTTCATTGTTTTCAATGATTATCGGAAAACATGAATGTTTCGCATGAAATATTTTTATAATTGTACTCTTTATATCCATATCTCTTTGCATAATAACAACGATGACTGTATAAGCATGATTATTGTCAATGACTGAAACCTTGTTTGTTTACACCTTGGGGATGTTAAGATAAGATAATGGCTTTCATTCACATTGACGATCGAGGTCTTCAACCCCTGTATCGGGTGTTGAGTCAAGTGATGATAAATGTATATGGACCAATTGAAGCTAACATCTATGCAACTTGGTTGAATAAGAAATAAATGACAAGAGAATATGCCATTTGATTACAAATAGAAAGTCACTACAACATCATGTACTGTAATGAAGATTCATATTAATGTAAACCCTCTGTAATAACAAAAGACATGACTATGGTTTGTTTAGCCAATGGACATAAATGATTTAGCACAAGTCATAATTTTTTAGAAAATGTGTCTATCATTTAACATTGTGTCGCCTGGATCAACAACATTGGCATGAAAGAGTTTGATGAGCAAAAAAACCCAAGTTCATCAATTTCCAAATCATAAAATCAACTTGCCATACACTTATTCTGAATGAATGAAAAATGCTTTACAAAGTTTACTGATCAAATTCCTAGAAAAATGATTCACTTCATTTAAATCTCAAAATAAAACTGGTAATTATAAGGCTAAGGTAGACTTGAAAATCAATTATTTATCATTTATAATTTATATGATTCTGGTAAGATTTGTTACAAGACTGTCATAATCATACTCTAGAAACAAATAATTTTCATCTCCATTTTCTTACTTGAACACAAAGAGTTGAATATCAATTCTACAAGTTCTTCAGTCGAGCAGTCATCTTTGCAAGGGAAACACCCCCAAATGACTTCAGAACAGCTGATCGATATTTCAAGACAGACTGGTAAAATGACTGCGCATTCGTCAGTTACTTGATAAAGTGTATATGGGAGATCGCCTGATCTTATCTTAATTTGCCAACCTTGTAAGTTCCATGTCACTCACAGTGAAGCCTTTCTAATTATGTTTGTGACTCACGAGTTATGGAACGGAAGCAGACGCCATGCGACTGTCTGTCGTAAAATAAACATTCTTGAAATTTCTTAAAATTAAATGACAAGATGAAGAAATAATTACATAGATACGAACATTATGCGTCACTAAGCTTCTAAAGAATCTTGTTCTTGTGATTCAAGGATACAATACAACAAATATTTTTAGCAATCTTACTTCCTACTTTACATCAACAAACAGCGAATTTGTACCACATCTTGGTCGATAAAATGGATTATTGCTGCATCCTAGCGTTGATTAACCATGAAAACCTTCCTGATCGGAAAAATTATGCATACGTTTGCCATAAATGCTTATACTTATTCAATAACTTACGTTGATTGTGAGAAATATGTCAGCAAATATTCAGTTTCGTTTACACTTTTCACTTTAGAAGTCACAATATGGCGGATCTCGATATTAGAGCACTGCCATCTCGTGGTAAATTGCAAAAGGGGCGTAACTCTTCCAGTTCAACGAAGTGCGTATCTGTCTTAAAATCAATGATGTGTTTTAAAAAGCACAAACACTATTGACATGAAGCAGTCATAGGCTTTCATATCACTAATATTGTACATCTTTAAACCACATGTATACACCCCCCCCCCCCCCAACTGTAATCATTTTTATTCTAAATCATTGCGTGACAAAATAAAGGTTTTAATTTCCAAATAGATACATTTACGGAAATATAGTATTAACAGTATTCCGGTTTGAATTTCGAAATGTCAGTTATTTAACCACTTGCATGAATTATAGATTTTTTCCCAATTGTTGGCCTATGTGAACATACATAAAGATCATTAATGATAAAAGCATTCTTGTGACAGCTGTTTAATCAATTAATGAAATAGAACATGTTTATCTTTAACAGTGCTGAGTCAAAATATTTAGCTTGATATGAATTAATTATATAAAACTAAAATAAAAACAACAGCATATTTATCATATTCAATCAACACTACGCAGTTAAAAGAGGGAGACACCCTGTGAGTTGCTTGAGTTGAAACAGTAGAAAACCTGGACATCTAATATGACTCTATTCCGTCCCGTTGTAACAGTAAAAATTGTTGGATATGTAAAACTGTTGGACACGTATTGACTTTTTTATGATTCCGTGGAGTTTTACTTTACGACTTGAGTAGTAAAGTCATTTGATCGAGAAATACTGACTGTTGCTGAAAAGAATCATTTTAATACTTATTGGTGCAACAGATCTATAAATAAAGGCATATCTTTGCGATTATGATCGAAACACGGTCATCGACACCCGTCAATTAGTCTAACGCAATATTAACTGGAAACTTATTCACAGCTGGTAGCAGGAAGTTGATCTATCTATCTATCCTTCTAAGTAATATGTTTATGTCCACTTGACAACGATACAAGAATCTGTATCAAAACGTCGCAATTCTCAGAATAAAGAAGTTGTCATCCATAAATATTTGTTTCCAACTTCTAAAATGCCACTCAAAGAAGTTATCTATCCTTCAATCTGTCTATCTATATGTAAACCCTTCATTTATCGCCGTTGTCAGAATTCTTGTAAAAATTCGACTAAACTGTCGTTTTCAAAATTCGCACTTGGTGTATGAGGGGTTATCATGTGTTATATGATAACATGTTTTAACCATTATTATTCATATATTTTATGCAAATGTCACAAATACCAAAAATAACATGTTTGTATCTTTTATCAGTTGAAAGCGTATTACCTATTTGTTAGCACATCCAGCTTGTTGTCTAATCAGCTTGGGCTTTGATTTTTATTTTTATTTTTATTCTGAAATTGGATTTATTTGTGCTAACTTCATGGAACTAAGTGACTCGGAACAATAAGGTACAATGTCTGATCTTGCTTAGTAATTGTTACTGTCTAACTGCCATATTATAACAATTTATTCTTGTATTAAACCTGGTATTATTTACTGCTGGTCTTTTCTTTGTTAATGAGCGGGTTTAATTCTACCATCTAAACCCACTCGTAACATCATGTTTTAGCGAAAGTACTATGCACAACCGTTATTAAGCAGTGCTAATTTTTAGTGTGTCAAAAGGAAATCTAATATTCTAAAGTATATCTAATCTACGTACACTTTCCATGTACATTCAGGAACTTTGGAGGGGAGGAAGGAAAGGGATGCCGGATTGTCGTTTTACTAAATCGGTATTTTAAACTTTTCATTCATCAAAACATCTGGGAAGATATAATCTTTTCAAATCGACAGAAATGGCCTATTCTGCATTTTCGAATTTTCCCATAGGTCAACTCCCCGCATGACATAACTTGGACCAGCCCCAATAACTGGAACTGCAGAAGTTAACCCGCTCTGCGCTTACTTTCTAGGGTCCCGCGTCGAATCTCGATAGTCCAATAAGAGATCTTATGGGAATTGAAACCATTTGCAAAATAGAACGCTGCGCTCGATCCACGATTTGTGATGGTTAGCGGCAAGGTTTGAATTAGCCGGTAATGGTGATTGGATAGTTATCGCCTTGCGGGGAACGTTTTCCTTGGGCTGTGAGATGGCTGAAATATTTAATTTGCTTTGTAGTCAACAAACTGCTCCATTTGCAACAGAAATTATGTGAGAAGAAATGACTGATCTGGTACTTTTTCCTATCCCATTATGTGATCATATTTTTGATTCACAGGTTTATGTATCTTTTGAGGATGCTAGAGCCTCCCACAAACAACTTTCAGCTGCAGGCCGCCAGCAGTTACAGAGAAGAAGTTAAACAACAACAAAAAATTGGACGGACAACGACTGAACGGATTTTGAGGACAGGTTGACCGGCAGACGCGTGAAGATAAGCTATCATTTAAATACGATTGCTCTCATTCGGCTGGCTTAGGCCTCCGTTCATAAAGCCCAAAGTCAAGCGAAAGTCACTAAGGAAACCTTAGTGCAATGTTAAAGAATGCAATGTAAAGGTGAACCTTAGTACAGGATGCTTTGTGAAAGGAGGCCCTGATGAGCTTAAGTTTCTATTAAAGTGTAAAACATTAACATTAAAGAGAAACCCTGAGAATACCTGCAAACCCTTTCAAATGACATATTTTTTGTTATTTGACATCAATACATTTGAAAATATTTTCAGGCTATCTTTCAATGTTGGTATGTTTTTTTCTCTTTGAATAAAAAAATAGGTCCTTTTCGTATTGATTTTATATTACCTTAACAGTGGATGATCAATAGAATTTATCTTGCTACTGAAGCGACCATAAAATCGTTAATTTCGCCCCACATTAAGACTGATAAGGTATATAACCGATAATATTCTCAAAATGTTTTGTTTTTTTAATAGGCGTGTTCGCCTGCCGACGATTTACTGCAATGTTTGATTAAAACGAGCATATTGTATCCCGCTTCTATCATTGTCTCAATGAAAACATTTTCTGCTACATTAGCGTATTTTCATAAGCATTTATAGCTCCTTCAGATATTTCACGTAGCTAAACGCAAATACAAATACGCTAATGTAACAGGGTTGGTTTTCTTTCAATATTTCTTGGTTCCTGGTTTCTAGTTTACAGTTATGACTTAGAAATAGTTCTCATAGACTGTAAACTATAAATGGATAGAACATTGATTACAAATGTTCCCTTTCCGAATGAACATTTTCCCTAATATAGAATTATTTTCAAATTAATCTTAATTACCCCTTCTTGATACCGGCTGATACAGATCATACGTACGGGGAATTTGTTAGGTATTCCTCTCATATCAGTTATTAGTATCGTGTTTCAAAACGTATATAAGTAAACAAAACACGTATTACTTGCAATATTCGTCGTTTAATGATCTATATAATCGGGTAGTATTGAAAAATTCCCACAAAATTAATGGAATCGTCAAGGAACATCCAAGGAATTATGGTATCCTTTCATGTGTATATATATTTTTTTATATATCATAATACTTCTGTTCACATAGGTATATAACTCTTTCATTTGTTTGCTTTTTTTGTAGGAACTTTGTGAATAATGTCTTTACAAACTTTAGAACATTATGTTTTAGGCGAAAACATCATTCTTGAACAGCTGTGTGCAATGCTTCTGATATCGTAACTTATCAACTGAAAGGGAGATAATCTTGCTTTTAACAATTATAAAACCAACGGTTATCCCCCTTCCACTAATTTTATTCCTTTTGCGAACTGTCGATCCATCTAATTCTGAAAGAAGATTTACACACATCGTTTTTAAAAAATTGTAAATGTGATTGCGATACACAATATAATTATCACATAACGTTTGCAAAACAATCCTACTTTGAGCATTATTTTCGAAATTCTATTTATTTGTGTACAAAATATATAGCTTAACATTTTGCAGGTATTTTGAGAGGGTTTACGACAGATCCTTTCGAATTTTATTTTTTAAAATAAATATCGTCTTTAATAAAATAATTCACCCGAGTCTCTATGTTACCATTATCGATTTGTATTGGTCAAGAACTGACACATTATCATTAACTTAATATACTGTCAAATAAACATTCATTGTAACACAGTCAATCATTTTTAATCCTTCTTATCCTATTGTGAACAGTACATATAAATTGACACATTAGCATCAACTGAATATTCCGTCAAATAATCATTGATTGTAAAACTGCACGCAGTAATTATTTCTATGGTTCATGAACGTTTTATCCGTATCTACATATTACTGTTATCTGTGCCTGTTGTCAAGAATTTACACAAGTCGTTATCATCTTCATATACCATCAAATAATCTTACATTGTAAAACTTGCCCATTCACCTTACCGAGTCTATACAAATTTGCTAATTGTCAGGAAGTGAAACATCATCATCAACTGAAGCGTACATGCGTGATGCTTAAAAACAATAAATCATTCCTCTGGTCTTACATATTTTACGTTATCTGACCATTGTCCAGAATCGCCACACTGTCGTCAACTGACCATGAGTGTACCGTGAAATGAAACACTGTAATGCAGTCGCAATTCGTGAAGTGAAGGTTGCTTAAAGAGCCACTCCGTGAGTTGTTGGAGTCATATATGCCAAAGTTAATGTATGGCGTCACTTGATCGCGAAGTATCGTCTGTTACCAAAAAGACGCATTTTAAAACTTTTTTTTTTTACAGTGACAATATGAAAGTAGAACGTCGCAATTATGATCGAAAACCGGACAATGGCGCGCCAAATAGTCAAACGTTATTTTGGAGAATTATCTAACACAACCAGGAGGGCAGTTAGGAGTTGATAGCGTTTGTTAGGTTATATAATTAGTACCCATGTATACTGGACGTGATATCTACACCTCTGTGCATTTGAAAGGCTGTTTTTTGATTTTCATAGAAAACCAGTATTTGTCATGTATATGTCTTTTAGACATGAAAAGTTAAGATGTTTTGATTTTATAGCACCAGACATTTAGGTTCGTATCAAAGGTAAATAATATGTTATGAAAATCACGGAGTGGCTCTTTAAGTAAAAATACTGGATAAGTTAATACTTTTTTCCGGTCCTGTCATTAGTTTAATGACAAATTTGATGTTTGTTAAGTAAACATGCTTCATAAGTAATGATTTGTTAATGGTCCCTTGGAATTTTATCTAACGAGTTGCGACTGTAAGTGAAAAAGTAATTTATTTAGTGATTCAAAGCAGTTTTATCATATTGTAAACACATCTACATAATCTGCATGCAATCTTAAGAATTGACACATTATCATTAACTTAATGTTCCGTCAAATGAGCGTACACTGTAATATTCGAAACAGTAATTCATTTCAAGATCATAACCATTTTATCCGATTGTAAACACATTACCATGATATCTGCATGCACTGTCATGAACTGTCACATTATTACCAACTTTATGTTCCGTTGTACAATTTAATGTTTGAAACAGTAATTCATTTCAAGCTCATAACCATTTTATTCTATTGTAAACATATTACCATGATATCTGCATGCATTGTCAGGAATTATCTGAGTGTGTCATCAAATGATCATTCCGTATATTTGACAAAGTATTTTTGATTCCATTTATCCGATTCTACACGCATTAACATTATCTGCATGCTCTGTCACGAATTGTCACTACGGTGAAAGCCCCGGAAGTGAAAATGCTCACAGCTGTAAAAGCGATTACAGTGAAACAGGCATGTTTACAGCTGTCATCAAAGATCGCCTCATTTTCGGCTTGCATTCACTTCAAGTATGCATGGCACATTCACGCTAATGAGTTTGGAACATAACCTCGATAAAAGTCGATGTGTGAGCACATCATGCATAAAGCAGATAACACTTTCAGCGGATTCCCTTCATTACTTCCAATACGTTCTCTGTTTGCCAAAACAGTCAATCTTTCATTAATATTTCACTAAGTTCTGCCAAAAGACCTGTTGGAAATTCAGGGGCACTTAAAGGCACTACAGCACGCTTTTTCGATTTATCCTGACTATTTTAAGGCATATGTTGACAGGTATTCGCTCCTGCTTTCTGTGGATGAACTAAAGTACTTATAATTCTTTATATTTGACCTACCTGCAATCAACACATTTTAAAATTTTATATAACCGGTATGTAGTACCGTGGGATATAGTCGTCGATCTGTATGTCCATCCGTAATCATGTTGTTTCCGGAACAGAACTCTGAAACCGTTCATCAGATCCTAGTTAATTTTGCATGAATATTACACATTTATTGGAGTTGCGCCTTTTGTGATTTCAGAATTTTCAAAAATTTACATTTTTTCGTTTCCATAGAAATGTGGTGAAGTAGACTCCGTACAGCTTCGTTACAGGAGCAAAAACAGTAAAACGCTTGTCTGATATCTGTGAAATTTTGCATGTGCATGACCCACCTACTGAACTAGGGCCTTTTGATATTTTCAGGTTTCATTTCATCTATATACTAGTAGTTTCCAAACTCCCAAACTGTTTAAGATATATATCTGAAAATTTGCATGTACGTGTGTTACCCACCTACTTAACTGATGCCCTTTGGTTATTTTTCAGATTTGGAAAAACGTTTTTATTTCAATTCCGTGGGGGAAAGTTACTAATTTGAATCTCAACAGAGAAAGCTTCATTTCTGGGGTAGTATTTAAAAATTTTGCTGTTATATCTTTCTGAAATTCAACTAAATGGTTTATTAGAATTTTTTATTTCATGATTACAAAGATAAATGTTAAGAATAATGAATGACCGGTGGGACATTTTGTGATGACTGACAGCTCTTGTTTTATAACAGCTACATTCTGTTTTCTCATTCGTAACTAATTGGAAATTGTACGTACTGTGTATTGTCTTGGGGGCAATGTAGCTTTCCGAAATCGAAACCGATAATATTGCGTCTTCACAAGAAGTTATAATTTATTGTACAATGTACCCGACTGTATTCTAATTTCAAAACAATAATTAACTGTATGAATATTGACAACCCTGTAATTATACCAAAGGAAGAAAACATTAAACACTCCAGTATTCATACATTTCATTCTTAAATTCACACGACGTTATACATTAGCCACTTGGGGTGACTTATGACGATTTTTTCTCATATGAAAAAGCTTATTCCAAAAGTAAAGAAAGCAGATGTAAAAAGGCAGACATCTTCGCTCTTGCATAGGTTCGAAATCTTGCACAACTGGTCCTATAACACGGTAAGATTAAGAACTGAGTGAATTTCCCCCTATAAGTCCCCTGGATTCTCTTTTACTAGGTGTTGAAAATAGATGATTACATTTATTGATGTTACATACTGAACAAAATAAGTCTAGGTCCTCCCCAATATTTGACATTCACGCATCATATTGATTAATGGACGAACAATGGATATCTCAATATTGCCGGGTTGTCCGTAATTTATGTTGTTCGGTATATGGTAACACTTTCTAACATATACTAATATAAACCGAATTCTTTCAATGTATACCAAAATTCGTTAATAACAACAATGAATTCTTCTCTCAAAGAAACTTTATGCTATGTTCATATCGTGGGCAAAATAATTCTATTCTAACTTTTCATCACATTTAACTTCTACATGAGTGTTGCTTTAATTTTGTTCTTTTAGTATTTAGAGAACGTTTCAATCTATTATTTTAAGCTTTAACCTTTTTGAAAATGAAACCTCCTTCTTACTCTAATTGAATTATTTCATACCAAAACACTGTAATATACGCAGCTTTAATAAAAAAATTATTCTTTCTTATAAAAAATATATTGAAAAATTGAATTATTATGAAGTACGAGTAGCTCTTCACTATCCAGTGGTTAAAATCTATAAATCTCACCCTGTCAATTGATGAGCAGATACAGTTCCAGCCAAAATCATTTTTGCTTTCACGTAAATTGAAATCTAACCCAAATGTAAATATTTGGTGTGGGGCTTGGTTATTTCTATGGAATGTCTCTTAATGTATTGGCATCGTAATGTATAACGACTTTAAAGTGAGTGGTTATTCTACAGACATTCAATGGGAGTTTCAGTCTCGTTGTCGATGCAATAAAACCGTAACCCGTGAGATCCTTTAATAACCATGTAATCATATTTCCATCATATCTTCTCTCATATGAAATCGGTCTGCATCAACGTAATTAGTCAAAGATGTGGAATGGAGATAGTTGAGAAAATGGGATGTTATAATTGAATAATTTTTACGGTTAAGGAATTAGGAAAATTAGAAATTCTTGAAATATTCCATTATCGCATTTCATTCTGAAGTCATTTTCGTTTGGCGTTGCCGTGAATGAGCAGGGTTGGATCTTACAACAGTAATTTATATTTAATTCAGGCTTAGTCTAAATTTTTGAGAAAGTATAATTTAAAACGCCTTCCAATATATGTAATGAAGCATTCACTATTGAAAGATACTTGATATTGATATATGATATTTTTTCCTTCAAAATAGATTTTAACAAGTGATACAGTTCATATTGTTTTACTAAAGAGGTTATTTTCAAAACTCTTGACTTATGCCACAGCCTTTAAACAGGAATTTTGATAGTGTATGCCATTTATATGGTCAAAATATTTACAAAGAAAATGGTGGTCAAGAGAAGGTTCATGTTTTCGACGTTCTCTAAGACATCTCCTTTTTATCGTCTCTAATTAATACTTTCTTTTATCTTTTATCTGTATTCTGGACCCTCCTATCTGTTTTCCACTCCTTTCTTTCTTGCTTTCCCTTTCCCCCCTTCTGCCTTCCTTTCATCTTACCCCTTTTACACTTCAAATATAAGTACCATATCGATGGAAACCAACATATAAACACAGGGGCGTGTATCGCTTAGAAATAGCTGTAGAAAGACATATATACCTATAGACCCTACCCTACTACTATATAAAAGGATAGTAGTAGGGTAGGGTCTATGGGTATATATGACTTTCTAGAGCTATTTCTAAGCGATACACGCCCCTGTGAATATAAACAAGTAAATTGCATATTGATGTCTAATGATAATGAGGATGCTTATACCGCGCTGGGCTTCACATCACAAGGGCATGCTCAAAGCGCCACACATCATTACCCAAGTGTAATTACCAACATCACTATTTTTTTAAATTTTCAGCTCCTAAGGATTATCCAACCATGCAGGCAGGCGATTAAGCGCTTTATGGTTGTCAGTCACAATGCCATCACTTCCAAACCATGGCCTAGATTTTCGAAGCTCTCTTAGTATTAAGTTTGTCGTAAGAAGTATCCAACCATCCAAGCAGCCGATTAAGATTGGTTTTCTGTCACATTGCCATAATTTCCAATCCAGGGCTAATATTTTCGAAGCTTCTCTTAGCACTAAGTTTGTCGTAAGTAAATCATTAACATTGGATTAAGACTATCTTAGCAATAAGATATCTTCGAAAATATAGGCCCAGGTAACTTATTGTAAACAGAGGCACATTCCGAATGACACCACAAGTTTCTCTAAACGTGTCTCAGTGTCGGATGAGGGAGTTGCCCTCCTACTGTCAGTCTATCCAGCAATGAATCGGGTTACCCACACATCCGGCGAGCCAAGTCTGATGTTGTTGAACTTCACTGATAACGATGAACTGAACAATGCACCGGACCTCTTACCACCAGTGTTAATTAGTAGGTAAAGTCATTAGTCATCAGTTTCCCGAATGTAAAAACAATATCATTTGCTAGGTTTGTATTTTAACAGTTATGAGTTTGGGTATTGGTTGGAAAATGTCGATCTAGATTTTTTCTCTAATCAATGACAGGATCATTTGCTTGCAATAAAAATATGGTTATCATATTTGCTGGTATTTAAATATATGACTTATTTATTCAATGAACTAAATGAAGCAAGATATATGATTTTTTACAATTTTAGATTTTCTGTTAGCTGAATAATTTGGTCTATCAGAGTAAAAAATGGTTACGAAAAACCCTCTATTTCTAAATTCTGATATCTTTTTTAGTTAGTTCTACAGATTTCGTTTCAGGAGAATGAACCTTCAAGAAAATGTATTATTTCAGAAATATTCCATCAATTTGTTTTCAATCTTAGCGCAAGTCAGTAAACATGTCCTTTTTGATAAGTCGAATTTGCTGTTTGACAATATTTATATATTCACCCATTTGCAACGACGAAGTGATATTTAAAGATACTTGACAAATCCCTCTCAATCACACTACGAGTTAGTGAATATGTTCTTATTGTGGTATTCAGATTTCGTCAAGTTGTAGACAGCCCACCAAGAGGAGATTAACAACGTCGATGATTTTGCTATGGTTTGTGAATACGGGGACATTTCGCAGACACTTGCACGCAAAAACAGAATACTTATTGGAGATTACATTGTTACCAGGTTGAAATGAAGAAGTTGTTTATATCAAAGCTGTCTGTTAACTGATAAATGATATGCACGAGTGTCGTGTAAACGCATTTCCAAGTGAAATCATTGGAAATTATGCATTTGGATTTCATTGGAATCATATAAACAAGCTTCTGGTCAAGCAACGAAAAGCTTCAATTACATGACGTCATTTATGGAAAAAAAGAAAGACAACGTCCGTCATTGAAGTAATTGTTATAGTTATATACAGATGTGAACATACGATATATATAACATTTGTTATGTTTAACCGTTTGTTTTTTGGACAATAAAAATGTCGTTAAATGGTTTTCATGAATGGACACATTCAAAATAGTCTACTTTGCGATTGAAGTTATATGTGTTATATAAATACCATTTGTTATGTTTAATCAATCGCTTCTAAGACAAAGGAAAGCTTTCGTTGCGTGACGTCATGTATGGTGACATTCAAAATCGACAACTTCATTGGGAAAGGGTTATCAATAAAATACTATACATATAACCTTGGTTATGTTTCATATTTGGTTGAAAACCGGTGTAAAAAAATTTAAAATACAGGAATCTGTTTATATTCAATTAAAGAAAAAGTTAATTAGAAAAAGTCGGCGGCGGATTCAATCTATTTCAATCAAAACAAGAAAAGGTGAATATTTCATCTTCAGCTTAAAGGTTACATTTGTTGTAGACAGTCGTCCAAGAAGAGATTAATAACGTCAGCTATTCTGATATAGCTCAGTGGTTCGGAGTCACGCTGCACGCAATTGTAGGATAATGTGTGAGATAACATTGTAGGCGGATGAAAACACCAAAGTTCTGAAAATCAAATTGTTAAAGTGATAGTGTTTGAGACTTTTGTATTATACTACAATGTATGTATAATTGCTTTGGGAAGACTAATTTTTAATCAAGATGTCTAGCAATTATCAATAGGAATAATGTATCATTTTCTAGATTTACTCTTGAAAATAAGATAATAAAATTCAAATCGAAATGATTACCAATTGGACAAAAGAAATAAACGAATTAGGATTTAGAAAAAAAAACAACTTTTAATACATTTTATAAGGGTGTTTTTGTTTTGTTTATTAAAAGGTTTAACTGAGACCTATTGGATCGTAAAATTGTATACGCTATATGCGGTTGTTATAGAATTATGAATTGAATAAAGCAGCCATAGTTCAAAGATTTAAACATTTAAACCTTTTAATATTTTAATAGGATTAACGACTGTTATGAGGAGATTAAATTAAATTCGATTGATTTGATCAAATAAGTCTATACGTTGAAGATTATAAAAAAAACCAACTGAATTTAGAACAGACCGTATAACATTCATGTACTATAACAACGAAGCATGTTCTATAACGAGTTAAGTCTCTTAACATGAACAAAACAAAGAGGATAAGTATTTTTAAAAGACCACCATAAATTAAATAATCAAGTACTTTTCAAAGACAAACTGAGAGCAAAAACTCTTAACAGTTTTAATTTAATTCACTCATTAGCAAAAGTACATTATCGTTTAGATAGATTAGGTTTCTCAAAAAAACAATACATTAACTACACAAACAAAAGCTTAGTCATTCTATTCCTAGTGTGTGTTCTTAATTCAATATTCGACGAACAACATAAAAACCCTATGAAATTTTAATTTAAGGACATCCTTTGCTTTTGTCATAATTTGAAAGAAAAATATCAATATCTTGGTGAGTGGTCAACATAGGATGCAAATGGGTTGCAGACATGTTTAATAACTCTAATGCAGTTTTCAGCACCTTTAAAAAAACAATGTTGGTTTATTGATTAAAAACACAAAATAGATTATCGATTACCATATCAATTAAGGTAATCGTACACCAAGGAAAGTGTGAGACTTCCTTCAACGTTTTCCTCAAACAACACAATGGTGATTGATATCGACAACTTAGTATTAAAAGGTATACCATGGAAGACATTTAGAAACTAGGAGCATGATATACATATTCACTCAACACACGTCCGAAGCGCAATTAATTTCTACAGGGAATATTTGTTATAATTGATCCAAGCACTTAAGCATCTGAAGATGATCACTTTGTTAAATGGGTCCCCGATATACCGCGAGTTTCTGTAGATTGTGAGAGACAGGTTTAGGAGTGTAAGGAATATAACCGTAAAAATACTTTCATTACGGAAATAATAATATTTTCAAAAGTTTCAAATAATAATAAACTCGTCAAACAATTTTAGGATAACCCCAGTATTTAACAATAATACTACTTGGATCAAAATTCAAAGTATCAAACACCTCACTATAGAATATTTGACGGTCCTTAACTCTTTTTAACTCAAAAGTTCGATGTGAAATGACTCCATCTTTATTGTATAACAAATGAATAAGATCATTCACGTGTTTCTTGTTTACATTGTAAACATGTAAAATAATTTGAGCCAGTTCGTGAAGTGATCTATCTTTTACTGTTGAAGCAAGCAAGAAGACAACAGATCACGTCTTTCAACATATTATGGTATGACACTGGCGGGATTCAAACCCGACGATTATGAACTCAGAATCCCACAAAGAACATACATTTTAGAGGCTATATTAAGGTAGTTATCCTTTTAAACAAATCACACTTAATAATAAATACATGAACTATGTATGTGGTATGTCTGAAATCTTTTCATGTTTTAAAGTTTATATCTAATGGTTGTTAATCAGCATTTGAACATATGAAGGCCATTGGCTTATAATGCTTAGATGGTGTTAAAATTTATGCATTACCGAGCAGTTTAGTAAAATTCAGTAATTAAAACTGTTCTTTCTTATCCATTTTTTCATGTAACTATTAGCAGAAAAGAAACAGTTAAATGTCTTCTCGACTGACGTTGACTGATGGTTTATTATGAAACATTTCGATAACTCGTACAAACACTATGAATGCTGGACAAAATAATTCGAACATGTGCAAATATGATAAATAAAACACCGCATATGTTCACAATTTGGTAAATAAAATGAACTCCAAAGCATCTCTGAGGCCCTGTCAAATGCTGATCCGTATGACCATCTGTTATGTTACCGGACTTGGCCTTATAACGGAGAAGCTTTCAACGTTGATATTAATGCACACGCCCACTTAGAGCGCCTATCAAGTACAAGTGGTAGTGTTTTAACTATTAAGGGCTTTTAATAGGAAATCGTTTGCACAAATACTTGTGTGCCATCGTCGTTAAAAGCACTGGAAAAGCTTTTCCATATAGTTTTAGAACATTATCGACATGTTCCATTTAGCTATTGTGTTGTTGTCGGTATGTTTTCGTTCTTTTACCCAACGGTATTATAGTGAACCGGACGTGTTTAGAAATCCAGGCGTGAAACACTACGACAGAGTTAATTAGCTTTGATCAAGGGCGACAACTCTTAATGAAAAGAATTTGCGGGAGCCCCTTCCGAAGACCATTGTTTTTGTTAAGTGTACTGTCTTTTTATGAAATCATGAAACGTAATGTTAATGCATTTTAGATCGATAACTCGTAAATGTTTACAACTTTTCAAATAATACGATTTGTTTTTATTTTGACCAACATGGATAAAGATAAGAATAGATATACTCTTTTATTCATTTTATTGCACAATATTGTATTTGGATAGTTATGAAAATATTTTTTTCAAACTGTCTTTTAGCTTTTTTGAAGGCAATAAAAAAATAAGCATTCTTTTCAAAAATAGTCGTGTTGCAGTTGTGTTATTTAAAGATTTGAATAACTGAATTAATATGATATTGAATTAATATGATAGTTATTTTCTTGGATTTCATATTCTTTAATGAAGACAATTCAACCTTTTAGGGTATATGGTCAACTCTTCGTAAAAAGTTCTTAAAGTTAAAAGCAAAACACAGTTGAAAACTTATATCACACAAATTAATAAAAATGAAGAGTTATATAGGGAGGCTAGAGAATGTACAAAACCTTATTAATCCTTAAAAGTTGAAACCAATTGACAATTTAAAACCTATATCGCAGAGACTAAAAGGGCGAAAAGGTGATAAAGGGAGAAAGTGGATGTACAAAGACCTTTTCAATCCTTAAAGGTTGAATACATAAGACAGTTGAAAAGGTGTATTACGTAGTAATTACGTATGAAGCGTAATGTAGTTGTGATACCACAGTTAACGGTAATGGTTGACGCCACGTCCACAGGTGTGCTTGGTGAATAGGTGTCACGCAAAATTTCAGGTGACTTTATGTTTGATCTACAAATGTAATCAGCTTCAATAAGCAAATCGACAGCTGAATAAATTATGTACACACTTGATTTTTTGTATTTTCGATATATCTATGATGATAATAATGACAATACATTTTGATTACTTTCAGGGTATAGATCCATTTAAGTTCATCCTAATAACACACTTCATTAAATTATAATTATCTAAACTATGAAAATCTACATTTAATCAAATTCATAAGAATTTATAATATTTAGGCATATATAGAAATATAAGTACTTATCAAAGTCAGTGCTGAATGATGATAAACTATTGCAGTCTACATTCATTTATATTTGTTAATAATCACAATCTACGTACGATTATGAATACTTAATAAACTGTAGATTCACTCATATATAATAAGACCGTATCGCAATATCTATTTATTTGAAATTACTTACCATGGTTTACATTCAATAACAATTTCTCTTCGCTGACTTTATTTCATCATTTGGATATAAAAGTCTGTAATCAATTATAGGCATCACAATCCGCATTCAATAATAAATACTTATCACAATCTAGATTCAGTTATTATTAACAATAATAACTTATCACAGTCAATAGTCAATAATAATTCCTTATAACATTTTGCACCGGCGAGTGTAAAGATTGTCCCCTGTTCAATAATGCCATAGGACACTGGTACCTAGTTACAGTTTTAACATAATAAGAACACAGTTACATCTTACAGAATAGTTGCAAATTAATAGGAAGTAAATTGGATGTATGAATTGAACCAATGAATGCCTGGTGTTGCAAATGAAAACAATAATTTATTATTCATCAAACACTCCAAAAGAGTTATCAAAACAATTTGATAGCATAATATAACATATGAAATATTTACGAATCATTAATTACTTTCATGGATAATGGTTTCGTTCAAAAGCAAACCACGTGTAAAATTATCACCTGGACAATCAAATCAGTGAACCGCGGAGAAGTAGAAAATATAACAGCCATATATTATTAGGATTCGGGAAACCATTTGGGTATCATCGTCCATTGTTTGCCGCCTAGGAGTGTCCATCGGTCATTTTTATAAAGAAATTGGGGAGTTATAACAGTTCCACCTGATTGAGTACAGGTGTTAATTTATAGTTATTAATTAACGCCTATCCCCTAAGGTGACTCTTCGTTTGATCACGTAAATGATCAACTTCATGATCATTTATAATTGATAGATCGATCATTGTTGATCATAATGTAATTTGTAAATAGATAAATTAGGTTAATCCTTGTACTTATTGATACAAATGGCAGCATGAATTGTATTTAGTTGTCGCTTTTATTGAGTAAGCTTGATTAATAGGTTGGTATTTTTATCTTAAGTACAGATAGGTATATTGGTCATCGTTTGACTTTCTGTTCAGAAAAAGTTGAAGTTATAGGCATACCTTACGGGATAATGAGTATCGAAATCTCTTAGCGATTTGCAAAAAAGGGGAGAAACATGGCTTTTGTTCACAAACGTATTCGTCTCCAAAGAGGTTCGTTGTACATTTCCCCATGTTGCACGTGCTGCATGACTATTCCGTGCTCTCTGTTCAAAATGACAGTTGCTTGATATGTTTAAAGAATTGTACATTTCGTAAAATTGCACGCGTTGAACGTCTTATCCGTGTTTTGAACATGATTCGTCAACTCCCAGATATTTTGCACATTTCAAATGTAGTTTTGAGTTAAGCACGTGCCGCGTGCCTATCTCGTTTATTTGAATTAAGTTAATGTTAATGAAATTTATGTTTTCTACGACATTGATATATAACTATTAAAAAAGATATGTAGACTGTTTTCAGTCACCAGTTAGGTTTTGGTTAAACTTGTTAACTCAATAAATGTGAAAGTAGATATAATTAGGTCAAGGTTTTGACGTCATCATGTTCATCATGATGTAAATCGCGATGGCGTATATGCAAAAACTTTATCTCATTTATTGCTTGTTCCAAGGGATCCTTTAAATAAACATATAAAAGGATGAATATTATCTAGATGATATGAACAAGCTGAATCTAAGAAGTCAATCACAATTTTACAATATGTTACAAATATTTTTTAGAAAAATATCGAAAACACCACAAGTTCAAGAATGGATTAAGGTACAAATTCAAAATTTCCTGTAACCATAATTAACTTATTCGATTATACGTTAATAATTGTAGACATATCACATTTGATTATCTACTTACGTATAAACCACGAGCATTACCAATACGCAGACAGCTGGTATTGATATAACAATTACATTATACAGCAAGGGATTGTCTCCCCTTTGTACCGAAAGTCACAAGGGACTAAGTACTGTTGGATACACAATAAACCCTTAATGAGAAAACAAACGATTCGCCCGCCAGTCTTCTTATAATTCTAACATAAGCGACCACATTTGATGTGAAAAGATTAATATCATAATCAAAAGCTGTAGCCACGAAATCGTCAACAAATGAGGCAAATAGCCAAAAAATCCAAATTTCTTTGAAATAATTATTTCCCGACGTTATCAGATCGCCGGCTTTGTGATTTGTAAGGCGACATTTACATTATGGTAGCTACATTCAAGCAATAAAGCGGGAGAAATCATTGTACAATGTTTGCAATAACCTTAACGGCGATATAATGGCTTCTGGCGCCGAACAGTCAGAGAAAATTGGAAAATAATAACACCTCCACCGGTTCCGTGCGATTCTTATCATAAAGCAATAACACTTCACTGTCCCGAACAACCTTTGGTCTAAAGAACGGCTTCGGCTTGTTTGATTGAAAATTTTTGTTTTAATGTTCTGACAAAATAAGGAAATTGTTTCCCAGGGAAAAAATCTGAATTCTATAATGGAAAAAAGGATTTGGGAATGAGGATTAGGTCCCCTCAACCGGACGAAATTACCCTCAATTCTGTTTAAGCATTCCCCAGATGGTAATAAGAGCCAGACGTCGTACATCGTACTCATGCGAGGCCTTGCGTTTTATCATATGAAATGGTATAATGTGATATATAGAAGATATTGTAATTAAATATCATGGTCGTTGTTTCCATGAGGGTACAAATTGCTTGCATACATAATGAAATGGAACTCAGGGAACCATATTTATGCAAATTTATGCAGTAGTACTTTTTAGTTCGTAAAGCTATATTTTTTAAAAGAGGTAGAGCATGTTTTTTGTTATATTGAGAGACGGGGAGAAAGACAGAGAGACAGAGAGGAAGATTAAACAACAGAGACAGAGTCAATAGTTGAACTGTAATCTCTCGTTTACAGAAAAACTCCCAAACAGCGACAGTAATGTCTTTACACAGGGAGAGAGAGAGAGAGAGAGAGAGAGAGAGAGAGAGAGAGAGAGAGAGAGAGAGAGAGAGAGAGAGAGAGAGAGAGAGAGAGAGAGAGAGAGAGAGAGAGAGAGAGAGAGAGAGAGAGAGAGAGAGAGAGAGGAATACACATATACTGTTGTTAATTTATTCACTCTGTCTTTAAAATATTCTGGTTGATATCTATCCATTAGAAAAGATTTCCCGTTGTGAATACCATGCATTTGAAATATCAGAGTACACATCTTTCGTTAGGCGAGAAAGGTTCCCTAATTGATTCATTGATTTGTACAAAGAATGTCACTAGATTAGATAAATTGATGCCATAAATGCAAGACAGAAGAAAACGAATTTCGATTATTTTACGACAGAAAATTAATTCTGCCATTCCATTATAGAAAGAAAAATTGATTGAATAATGGTGTGTTTTGGGTTTGATATATGAACTGCACAAGGATCAAAGTTCTTTGGGAAATTCGTCAATATAAAGTAATTATGAAAAATACCAATAATGAAGAAAATAATGGAATTATTGACGAAGACATGCACATACCATTTACATGATTAACAAGGACAATGAATTTTAGTTGCAGGCAATTATTACAAAGGTTTCTTAATCTAAATGGATTCTTTGGATTAGAAATAAAACAGTTATTATCGAATCAGCAAAACGGGAAAGACAAAAAGATGAACTAACAGGAAAAATGTTTTATCGTATGGGGTGTCTTGTATTTTGTGTATTTTGGAAAGTAATGGAATAGCTAGAACGTGGAACTTATCATTGCTGTTACTTGAAATAAATAAGAAACCCTAAGACCAAGATTCCACAATTGACGCACACTGAATAAACGGGACAAAAAGTATCAATTTTCCAAATATTACCTCCAATTCAACTACATAAAATGATATCAATAAGTCATTTTGAAAAACTTATATATTCAAACAGTTCTCCTACAGTTGAGATTTAACACGTAAATAATTGAAAATATGAAAACGAAATAAATAATTTTCTAATTATTTATTAATATATTATATGTACACAAAATACCTATACCAATGACTTGTTAAACATATAAATAGGATCTTCAAAAAGCAATTTGCAGTCATTAATATTGAATTTTTTAAATATTCAACGGTTTAGTACACAAACACATGTAAAGATAATCCTGTTTGAAATTTCTTACTTAACATAATTGGTTATTTACTAATTATCTAAAGCCGGGCTTTAACGAACGGAAATATGAAGAAAAGGTTTGAAAACAATGCTAATATTCATCAATGGTAGATCATACACGCCAAAGGCTTAAAGCCAAAAATACAGATATTTCTCGTGTTTCGAAGTTGATTAAAAATGGACCTTACTGCTTGGCACAAAGGGGATTAAAAAGTGTCCTAAGCTAAATATTAGGATTTCCTTAATCATTGACGGGGTATTATGAACAACATAGAATTATATCAAATTAGTAACCACATGGGAAATATCCTAATTATTTTGAAATCTTTCATTTTCCTAACGAAGACGTAATTACTAATTAACTTTGCCCATGGACTAATGAAAGAACTTCTTTTCACGAAAGCAAAAAAGGTGTCACATAGCAACTAATCAACGAGAGTGATAATTATGCAAATCAGACGTATTTTGAAGCGAGTTCTCATTTGTAAGAACACAAATTGCACGTTTTCTCGATGTCAATTTAGGTTAAATATTGTGAAACATAATCAAGGTATCAATTTAGGCAGCTATTATTAAATTGGGTAAAAGAAGGCGAACTCCGCACAAAGAGGCAGAAACGATTTTCATTGAAGATCCGCCTTTAACTGTCAAAGCTATTACGAAGAAGGGATGCCATTTTTCAAAATGGTGGCAATTATTTGATGAACAAAACCGTTTCTTCATTAATTTGCACGTATTTTGAGGATCAGTTATATGTGGGGTACTAATAAAGAAGAGTTGGGGAGAATGTAACACAGCGCAATCTACAAAGTGTGAAAATTGATAACATAAATTGCTTCATAATTCATGATTTTGTATAAGGGTTTGACGAAACAATTGATCCCTATATGAGCAAAGCATTAACGCTCGTACCAAAGTGTAACAAAATACGCATTTCTATTAAATCGGGATAATTACCAAGCATTTTTTGTGTGACAGTGTCGGAGCCGTCACGCATATTCACGCTCTGACCAAATAAGACTTTTCCTATAAATCTGCAGGATAAATAGAGATTTATTTATAACCACACGGCAAGATTTGCGACGAGATTTGGCGAGATCTAATTTGAAAGAGTCTATTCCCCGAGTCTGAAATGAACAAAATGATGGTATTTAATTTCGGTATATCATCAGCGAAGCATTGTCCCGGTGAAATTGCGGATTTCGGTTCATCTTTTAGAAAGAAAATTGGTTTCATAATGAAGAGAATATCTGGTTTCGTTTGAACACGTAGATGTGTTTGTGTTTAGAAAGGGGAGGGTATGTATTGTACACATTGGTACTGACATAACTTTGATTTACGTAATTGCAAAGCGGATATTTTTGCAGGTTTTGTCTGGTATTTGTGTGTCATTCTGATGAACAAATTTGAAACTAGGAAAGGGCTAGCGAAGGTTTCTAGAACGTGAACATACACTATAGCTAATCTTGTTTTGTGTTCAGAGGTTCCACGACGTTTTACATCCCACTTGATGAAAGCGATCCAAACGTCTTGAATTTCACAATAAAGAAGTTGTTATCAAGAAAATCTTGTCTTGTAAACATATACTTCAAACAGCGTGAACGTTTAGCGCATGCATTGTGAACATATGTTGCATACAATGTGGACATATCATACATGCCGTGTGAACATATTCTGCATACAATGTGGACATCTTATACGTGAACATATTCTGCATACAAGGTGGACATCTTATACGTGAACATATTCTGCGGACAAGGTGGACATCTTATACGTGAACATATTCTGCATACAAGTTGGACATCTTATACGTGAACATATTCTGCATAAAAGGTAGACATCTTATACGTGAACATATTCTGCATACAATGTGGACATCTTATACGTGAACATATGCCGCATACAAGGTGGACATCTTATACGTGAACATACTCTGCATACAAGGTAGACATCTTATACGTGAACATACTCTGCATACAAGGTGGACATCTTATACGTGAACTTATTCTGCATACAATATGGACATCTTAAACATGAACATATTCTGCATACAAGGTAGACATCTTATACGTGAACATATTCTGCATACAAGGTAGACATCTTATACGTGAACATATTCTGCATACAAGGTAGACATCTTATACGTGAACATATTCTGCATACAATGTGGACGTCTTATACGTGAACATATTCTGCATACAAGGTAGACATCTTATACGTGAACATACTCTGCATACAAGTTGGACATCTTAAACGAGAACATACTCTGCATACAAGGTGGACATCTTATACGTGAACAAATGCTGCATACAATGAGGACATCTTATACGTGAACATATTCTACATACAATTAGGACATCTTATACGTGAACATATTCTGCATACAATGTTGACATCTTATACGTGAACATATTCTGCATACTAGGTAGACATCTTATACGTGAACATATTCTGCATACAATGTAGACATCTTATACGTGAACATATTCTGCATACAAGGTAGACATCTTATACGTGAACATACTCTGCATACAAGGTGGACATCTTATACGTGAACATATTCTGCATACAATGTGGACATCTTATACGTGAACATATTCTGCATACATTAAGACATCTTATACGTGAACATATTCTGCGGACAAGGTGGACATCTTATACGTGAACATATTCTGCATACAATGTGGACATCTTATACGTGAACATATTCTGCATATAAGGTAGACATCTTATACGTGAACATATTCTGCATACAAGGTGGACATCTTATACGTGAACATAATCTGCATACAATGAGGACATCTTAAACGTGAACATATTCTACATACAAGGTAGACATCTTATACGTGAACATATTCTGCATACAAGGTAGACATCTTATACGTGAACATACTCTGCATACAATGAGGACATCTTAAACGTGAACATATTCTACATACAAGGTAGACATCTTATACGTGAACATAATCTGCATACAATGAGGACATCTTAAACGTGAACATATTCTACATACAAGGTAGACATCTTATACGTGAACATATTCTGCACACAATGAGGACATCTTAATAGTGAACATATTCTACATACAAGGTAGACATCTTATACGTGAACATATTCTGCATACAAGGTGGACATCTTTTACGTGAACATAATCTGCATACAATGAGGACATCTTATACGTGAACATATTCTACATACAAGGTGGACATCTTATACGTGAACATATTCTACATACAAGGTGGACATCTTATACGTGAACATAATATGCATACAATGTGGACATCTTATACGTGAACATATTCTGCATACAAGTTGGACATCTTATACGTGAACATATTCTGCATAAAAGGTAGACATCTTATACGTGAACATATTCTGCATACAATGTGGACATCTTATACGTGAACATATGCCGCATACAAAGTGGACATCTTATACGTGAACATACTCTGCATACAAGGTGGACATCTTATACGTGAACATATTCTGCATAAAAGGTAGACATCTTATACGTGAACATATTCTGCATACAATGAGGACATCTTATACGTGAGCATATGCCGCATACAAGGTGGACATCTTATACGTGAACATACTCTGCATACAAGGTGGACATCTTATACGTGAACAAATGCTGCATACAATGAGGACATCTTATACGTGAACATATTCTGCATACATTAAGACATCTTATACGTGAACATATTCTGCGGACAAGGTGGACATCTTATACGTGAACATATTCTGCGGACAAGGTAGACATCTTACAAGTGAACATATTCTGCGGACAAGGTGGACATCTTACACGTGAACATATTCTGCGGACAAGGTAGACATCTTGTGGACATCTTATACGTGAACATATATATTCTGCATACAATGTGGACATCTTATACGTGAACATATTCTGCATACAAGGTGGACATCGTATATGTGAAAATATTCCGCGGACAAGGCAGACATCTTATACGTGAACATATTCTGCATACAATGTGGACATCGTATACGTGAACATATTCTGCGGACAAGGTGGACATCTTATACGTGAACATATTCTGCGGACAAGGTGGGCATCTTATACATGCCGTGTGAACATTTCATCATATAATGAACCACATACAAAGTGAACATATTTTGCATACAGTTTGAAAATATAGTACAGACAATGCGCAGAAACATGACATACAATCCTAATACATGGCTCTCATACATGAAATGTAAATGTATATTCTTCTTTCAATACACGTAATTGTACATATACTACATAAATTGATTATATACTGTATATACAGTTTGAATAGAAGCTTCATACAATGGAAACATATATTTGTTCTACATACAATGTGAAAAATCAATTATTCTACGTTAAATGTGAATGTATTCGACATGAAACATCTCTATGCGAACACACAGAGTAGCAAGATTTTCAAAAGATATTTATTTTACTAACAATGTCATATATGGTAATCTACCTAAGACTTATCGCATATAAACGCGTGAACTTAAATTAACTTGTCATATCAACTGGAGACAAAAAGTTAAAGTTTCTCAAAACTTTAATTTACCTTTAAAAGTTAACACACAGCAAATGATCACAAATATATCTGAAGTATTCATCAATAGAATTGCGCAGCGCCTTTGCTTTAACCGTCTCGTTTTATTTTACAAACCTACAAAGGATACATTCAATGGTGAAAGAAACATGATACAAAAACCAAAGAGTGAGAATAATTCTAATGTACGAAAATGACAATAACTATAAGAAGAAACAAATTAGTGAAATAATTAAGCGAAAAAAGACATTTACAGAAAAAATTCAATCCTTGCGGATGAAATTTCTTTTTGCATCTTTTAACTAGGTCTAAATGGTTATCTCTCGTTTCCAAAAAAACATATATAGAAATATCCTGGGGCTAAGTCGTTACAATAAAGCATTTTCATGCTGTAAGTAGTTTTCTTCGTGGTATGAATCAAATCAAAGGTAATTATCAAAACTAGAGACTCACGTTTCAATAATAATATTTATAAGACAGGTCGTAAGACGAATTAGCATTTTAGTTTCCTTAGTTACTAAACAAATAATATTAATTTTAACAAATGGTCAGAAAAAAGACATTTATAACTCGTTATTCTTTGACTGAATGAAAGTAGCTAGGTATTCAATGACATTAACTAGTTATCGGAGGACAAAGAGACACCGCGAGACAAATGAAAACGAATTCTTTAATCTTAAAATAGAAACATTGCGTTTTATGTCTGTGGGAGCTTTGTACATTCGCAACATGACGTTTAACAAACCGTAATAACATTTAAATTAAAACAGCGGGGGAAGCCAGCGGCGTCCATTCGTGTAATGAAAAGTGCTTATGCTAAATCGGCTTGTCTTTGAGTCTGCGCAGTGACGTGTGAGAGAGATCGAAGGTCAGATCCGGCGGCCATTTTGAAACGGCGATGTCACGGTGTAATTAATTTCCGTTAACAGATGTCATCCGTAAAGTGGTTTTTGGACAAACAGTGTCTAAAGGCTCGCTCCATCCATCAATGTCATTTCTCAATTCAGCCCACTTGCCCTCGTCCATAGTTCGTTCTGAGCGAATGGCAAAAGAATTGCCAGGTCTATCAATGTTTTCTCTGCACTGACAAGCAAATTTGTCATTCTTCAGAGGAGGTGGATTTATGCGTCTATGAGGCCAAACACTGATTTCCCCGATCGTCAATAATCATTTTAGGGTTTGTAACGTTGCATTCGAAAACCATATGGTTCCTAAGCGGGCCGTCAGGAGATTCGAGGCAGTGGGAAGATCACTGTAGAATTTGTCAGAAAACTTTATCGAAGTCGAAAAAAATATCATCGTAGTAAAACGTGAGCGGGCTTTAAAGACACACTATAGAGAACGTCAATCTAAAAAGGTAACAGAAGTGCAGTCTGGCAAACATCACAACAAAGAACCTTCTGTAAGTATTTCGATAAATTCACGATGATATATCACGCATTTCGATCGTCTAATTAGAAACTGGCGCTGTCTTATATAGAGGATATTATATGAGTGTCCATAAACATACTATGTGCACGAGTGCTTAATATGATTCTTTCCCGAGCGAAAGCGAGGGATATACCTCTATTAAGGCACGAGTGTCGTTAACATAGTATGTCATGGACAGGAATATAATATTCTGTTGTTTTTTTTACCGAAGTCGAGAAAGCAAAGAAACTAATCAGTATCAACATCCAAGCATAGTCATAGGCGCATTTGGAACACAGCGTCATAGGCGAACTGTGACGTCAAAGCATTGTTTTTGACGTGACGTCAATATGAAAAAGTGATATTTTGCCCTAGGGCAAACTCGTGAATGGTATCGGTATCTAACTCGCTTTCGCTCGTTGAATACCAAACCATACATTCGTTTCATAAAAATGTTATTAAGTGGGCTGTCGTTTAGTATTCTCTATAGACTAATATGTTACACCGGTTATATTTAACTGCAAAGGATCCCGGATCCCATGAGTCCAAACATTTTAATCAGATTGGATTCATATAAACCAAAACAGTCAATGATTAACGGGCATGGGTGTAGATAAAGTTGATTGATTTTACACAAAAATTCAAAATTGAATTTCAAGGCGTTCACATTAGAAACTCTGATTTTATCAATGACTACACATCACATGCGTTATGTATTACATTACAAGCAGCTGGTAGGGATTAAGTCACCAAAAATATTGATACTGTGAATAAAATCAATTTGTTCTAACGTCCTACTTGGATGCTGGTGTCTATACAAGATAAAACATTGAGTTGAAGGTAATTTAGGTGAAATACCATTTTTTAATTTTTTAACACTTTTTTTTATCTCATCAAGAAAGTCAAATGTATGAAAAAAGAATACAGTCAAAATTTGCAATGCTTGCCACCACAACTTACATTGAATGATGCATATTCAGTCAAGTTAAGTTTTAGTTCTCAATGATACCATAATGCGGATAAAAATTTATGTTATTCAGATATAAATATTTGGCTGAATTGCCTGTAAACTTTCTATAGATCATCAGATTGATGCCGCCATAGTTGTCATTATGGAATAAGTCAAAGAAATCTGTCTTATTCTTTCGCGTAAATAAATCTAACATTTTGCATTTTCTTTCATCTATGCATGGTCGTTAGTTCTAAAGGTTAAATAATGTAATATTAACATTAATCAGATTTACTAAATACTTATGAAATCTCGTGGGAATATGTTTTAAAATGAATTGATTAAACACATGGTAAAACATTATTTCTGCATGGTTTCAAATCAAGTACTGTTGAACGTCACAAGAGTATCATTTTTGCAGGACGTCTGGACGGTCAGCTTAGTTTTAGCAGAGCAAGGAACTTAATTCTGCAACAAATTGTTAATTAGAAGAAAGATGAATATTGCAGATTTTAAAAAAGCAGAGTTCAATAAAACTTGTGAGTTTCTTGACTCATACATATGTATGTCATGATTATATACGAATTTCAACTGATATGAATCCGAGATCATGATTATTAAATGCATTGGGAATGCAATAATCTGTGAAACAGCTTCAAATACTTGGTACAAAACCACTGTTAAACTGGCAATCTGCCTTTTTACGTCAGAATGATATGGAACTTTCGCTGTTCTCTCATAGCTGAAATTAATAGCATAATGAACGAAACTATTCAATGATAATTTAATGCAAAAAGACACTCTTCTTGCAGAGGTTTGTATATAAATATAGTACAAAATATTTATCAGCATTCGTTTTTCACAAAAACTTCACTTAATGGTGTTCTAATGCACTTCAAAATCGATATTTTGGATTTTTTGTGTAAATTTATCTTTAACCATAATGGACGTTTGACAATTGCATTACCAAAGAAGCGAAATTAACACCCATTTTTCGTGTGATCAGTTTCCCATATTAGAATATGCATGTATCTGTCAATATTACCAGAAATAAAAGCCAATCTAAAGCACTGATCGTTTAGTCAGCGAAAATCGTAAATCCTGAGTTCCATTAGCGTATAACTTCGAGATAAAAGCATGCTAAACACTACTCTAAACAAAACCTGATGGTTATACAGCATTGGGGCTAATGACGTAACCAAAACAGCTTTTACATGTGTACATAATGCGTGATGACAGGGTAATTTTTTAATACGTTTAGATACGATTTATATTGTCTTTGCTTTGCACCAAACACAATGACTTTCATTGAGATTTAGAAAGGGGCATTTGGACGTGAAAAGCTTTTATCAAAATTCTATTGTTTGTAAACAGAGTATGCTTACCAGATATTGTAGTAGAGGTTCGTTAGAGAAAATGATTTTCACTCAAGTTAAAATTATTTTCATTAGATAAAGAACTGAAATTAACCACTCTTGCTCAATGACAATGATGCTGTCAACATACTTTTCTCATCGCATCAGTAGACTATCTTAAGTTCTTGAAGTAAATAGCTTTATGATAATATTGATCGACAAAAACAATTGTTATAGTGATATCATAATGAGTGTATTCATCATTTGAATGTGTGCACGTGTTTCTTATTAGTCCTACAGATAAGAAACGCAACAAGTGATGCATTGATGCATCCGAAAAATATCTTATGATAACGTAACTGACCGCCTTTTGATTAAATGATTAATATGTATTCTGTATGTGTAAATAATACACAATACACAATAATATATAAATATATGAAAACATATTCCGATAACAAATCTTCGACTAATATTGTCCACTTGTCTGTTTTCCAATCCTGCACAATGAACACTGCAACAGTCTATTCCATGAAAACTTTAACAGTGTATTCAATGAAAACAAACAGTAATTGACAAATATATTAAAAGAATCATTTGAAAAGTTAGTAAACATAAAATAACATTTTACAAGAAAAGATACTTTGTTATTTCACATGAAATGTACTTTATGTACCTAAAAGAAATTTACAAATTTTATTGCACCCAAATTAATATTTGTGAAATTTGTTGTATGTGCTGTGAAATATGAATATGGTTTCTTCATCTGCCCTATAACAATCCGAAAAAGTTGTTACTATGAATAGATGACAATAGAGCGTTCAGGATAATAAAATTGAAAAATTAAATTCTTTATTGTAAAATCTACAGATCTGCAGCGCATATATGTAGTTTAAAACATTGGAGGAAAACCGAGGGCGTTTACCGTCAATACTATCTCGCATAAATATTCAAGAAGTATTCAGTACATCATTTGTGAAAATCGGAAAACGGAAAAAAACACCCATCACTCATCAATACACATATGTCATTTTATACAGATTCAACAAAGTCATCGAACGTTGTCTAAAATAAGTCCATAATCACTTATGATAGATTCATATTCTATGTTATGACAGAAAAAGGAAAAAAATAGCTAAGTTATCAATGAATGAGATATTTTATCACTACGATAACACTAAAGCAAATCATAAAGGTTTTGAAAATGGTTTTACAGATACTCAACAGTCCTAAATTCAAAGAACTTAGCATACTTGAAAGGTTGTTATTTGAAAGGTTATTAAATCGATAAGGGATAAAAGAAGTGTACAACAACTACTAGTTTCATACTTTAATAGCAATATAAGTATTCATCAAGAAAAAGAGATTATGTGAATCGCTTCTGAAACTCCCATTACTTCCATATTATGTAGTTTTTTCAAAGACTGTTGTCCAATGAGTAGATAGCTCAAATATGTCATATATTTTTGTTGACGTTTATATGACTTAACTAACTATAGGTCATCCAACTAACTACACTATTCTACGACTCACCGATTTCTTTTTATCAACTGAGACTTTCAGTAATGAAATAATAATGACAAATTGTTAGCCCCATACAGATATAAATTATTTGGAAGATATTAATTTCAAGGCTTTGGCTGGTTTTTTTAATGAAAAACAACGAAACACAGGAACCTTATTTGTTGTATTATAATATTTCTTACTCTTTGTGTTATTGTATAGCTATTGTAAGTCATAAGAAAACATCATAATATCAAAAATGAAAAAAAAAACATTACAAGAAAGATTCAAATGTGGATTTTCTCTGCATATAAATGATGAATTGTTTTGACGCTTAGAGCATTTGACAACTTAGTATTGCTTTACATACAATATAACAAAGTAAATTAATAACGGCACGTTTATAACTTCATTGGTCATTTATGACTACCAAAGTGAAATGGATATAATGATGCTAATAACTCAATAAATTGTCTGTTATAATCGTACAAAAAAGTTGTGTTAAGATACCAATGTTCAATGATATATTTTGAAAAAATGTGTTTAAATATGTGAAAATAGCATATATGCAATTAGAATAACTCGTGTTTTTCTTCAACAAAAAATGATTTCTGGAATGTCTGTATAAAATGATATATTTGTTTGAGATAACAATGTTATATTATCAAATAAATAAACAATAAAATTTTTATTTCAGTTGCAATCTGTCAAGAAGGCATTTAATAAAATGGGAGTATTGTACTGAACAAAAAGGAAAAAGGTGTTGACTACTGACGAGAAATGATATAATCTCTTTTGAAACAAATAAAAAACACCAATACTATTTTGTTATTTCAAACTTTTCTATCTCTGCACAGCTCATGATATTACAGGTCACATTTCAAGAAAGTGTTTCATAAATACCAACTTCCGGCATGTACCGGAAGTAATGACTGTGATTGATTTGAAATTCCGCCTTGCACATTGAGGTATTGATATAAGTCCGTGAGTTGAAAAATGATCGCCATTTACTGACTAGTAAAAAAAATATGGTCACAAGTATGAAGCGCTTGTCAGAAGCAAAGCCGTCGTGTTTTACGAAAATTGGAAAGATAAGCAGTCTCCACATCAAGAACAAACAACAGAGGAAGTGAGCTAAAAGCACAACCAAACAACATGCAGGTTAGCATTTCATTGACTGTTCCCTGATCTGATGTTCAGTGCTTACTTTGTAATCACATTTCAAGGAGGTGTTTCATAAGTGCCAATTTCCGGTATGAACCGGAAGTAAAGACATATGATTGATTAGAAACGCCATCTTGCGTAATGAAGAAGGCTATTAATCTAAGTCCGGTATTTGAAAGATGATCTCCTTTTTCAGACTGGAGAAAACAATGCAGTAACAAGTATAATGGAAAAAATCCTTTGTCAAAACCAGAACTCTTTTGCCTTTGGAGGATGAGTGTTGGAGAATCTGTCCCAATATACAGAACAGCCATCAGAGGAAGTCGGGTAAAAGCAGATCGCCAATACATGAAGGCAGTTTGCCAATAGTACTTTGACAAGCAGGAATAAAAAGTACTTTTAGGTGAGGAAAAACACTTAATAGAATGAGGAGAGAAATAGTACGTATAGTGCTGTTTGTAACATAAAAGAGCTTTGATTACCACAAAATACGGAATTATGCCCATGTCATTGTATCAGAACGACTTTTGGATGCATGTCTATGCATGTCTATGAAATTAGATTAACTTTTGTCACTTGAAGAGTATGTTGTTAAAAGGGGACGTAAAACTTACTGACTGCAAGAGTTACTGGCACATTATTGTGCTACTGCAGCATACTTTTATACGTGAAGCCGCGAATGGCTGAAATATTGCCCAAGCGGAGTTAAGCAATAACTCACTAACTCATTATATACGTTTTTTATAAACGTAAACAATAATAATAAATAATGTTTTTTCGATTTTTGATAAAAGTATAATGTTCATTTAAGTAGTGCATATTTCGTGTTGAAAAAAATGGTTTACTTTTAAATGTTTTCCTTAACGGTTTTTCACCTAAATGTCAAACACGTTCTTTAAGTTTCAGCTGTGGAGATCTTCATTGACAGGAACTTACTTATAAGTTGTAAGAAATTAGTGTGATTATCAGAAGAAAATATGAAAAATTCTTTGTACATGTGTGAAAATCTTTGGACTGAAATAGAAACCTGTCCTCTGCGTTCGTCTTCATTATTAAAGGGATTTGCATTTGGGGTCTGGAGACAGGCAACTAATGGCTGATTAAAATCTCTCAGATCAAAACCAAGATTTTTGTTATTTTCATTTGACTGAAAGCCATAGCATTAGATGAAATGATTTGTCACGTGCCATCATCGTCTGATTCTCTGAAAGAAGAGCTTGTTAGCTTGATTTGCATTAGGGGAACGAGATGAAAAGTGATATGTGAAATTGGACAAAATGCTTCTATATTTGATAGTCAGTATTATTGGAAATCAGATTTTTTATTGTGAATTTTATACTGAACCCAATCTGATTAAAATAAAATCATTGATTGGCTCCCTAGACTTATTTCACCTGTCACTCATCTATGATCTGATAGAATCCACTAGAGATCACTGTTTACAGGAAGCTGCTACGTTACCCATCACTATCGTGCTTTCAAATTTCTGAAAGTTACATCAAAGTTCAAACATCACTTTTCGGAGTAACGCTGCGAAGAGTATGCTGTAACGGAAATTACCGAAGTTTTCCGAGTGTTTCCTTGTATCCCTAGATAACTGACAGTGACAGCGATTTACAATAGTTAACAAGGCACACAAAACTGTATGAACTGGCGCACAAATATTTATATTCTTTGTACAGATATCAACGAGATTCCGTCAGATCATAGATGGCTGACAATACACAACACAATATAAGATAAGGGAGCGAATTAATAATTTGATTTTAATCAGAATGTTGCTGAAACATACCCCTCATCAACTTAATAGAAAATATGACAGCACCCCTCCCATTGATAGACATTTGTCATTACCGTAAATCATCCAAAACTGCTTAAGGAAATGATGATTTATTGGTCTTACTTTAGGTTTTGAAATAATACAATAATTTGAATTTTAAAACATTCACTAGATTACACTTGACATACCTAGCAATATGACACGTGTACAATAAAAACTAGTATCTCACTTCAACCAACTGCCAAAACTGGTATGGTTATCTGTCGGGCATGATATATTAAGGCATAATGGATAGTCACTTCTGTATTGAAAATTCAACATTATCCGTTCCTTTTCCCCAATGCTACGATGCCTCAAAGACATCCCAAATTTGAGAAATTGATCTTGGTTTCCCTCTAAGGCAGTTTATGGATGTAATTTAAGAAAGCATTGTTTTTATGTAAACAATATAGATGCTTTACTAGTGCAAACTTACCTATTAACAACTTTTTTCAAGCAAAGATTTAAAGAGAGATGAATGTTGAGGATTTTTAAGGACAAATGCAGACTTTGATAAAACTTGTTAATGTACTCACTGTGGGAAAAAAAGGAAAGAATGTTTTAAATCCAAGTTGTTGTTGCACATTCCATAAATATGCCACTTGCAGGACGTCTGGACGACCATCTTAGTTTTGACACAGCAAGAACTTTATTACTGCAAGAAATTTGAATTTAAAGAGAGATGGATGTTTTTTGAAGAGTCAATAAAATGTGTGTGTTCTTGGTTATTGTTTCTTGATGCTTCTTTTGTGAATACACAAGAATTTCAACCGATAGAAATCAGAGGCAATGATTTTTTTAGATGCAGTGGAAATGCAAAAAGCTGTGAAACAGCTTAAAATACATGGTGCATAAACACTGTTAAACTGGCAAAATACACCAACATGCCTCTATACTTTAGAATAATATGGAAATTTTGCTGTAACCCCGAAGTTGAAATAAGATAAGATAAGATAAGATAAGATAAGATAAGATAAGACTTTATATTGGCCTAGAAAGGGAATTTGTTTTACATACAATGAATAACAGCATGACCAAAACATCAGGGCTTATTTTAATTGGCTCAGTTTTGGAAACATTGTTGAGGCCATATAAGGAAGTAAAATGAGATTATCTCGTCGATTAAACCTAAGACCAGGATCTGTGAGCTAAGACCCTCGAGTATCTTGTCTTATGCAATGGAACCCTTAGTTTTAACATTTATTGTAGCAAGCTGCATCAGAGTTTCAAGTGAAATCTATGGCAAAAAAACCCCAAACTCTTTCACATGATTATAGTTATTTTTCATACATTAACAATCCCTATTGTAAAAACTCTAATGCTTTAAAGATATTTTGAAAATTTTCTTGTAATAAACAACCTTTGTAAAAGACACTCAATTTGCAGAGGTTTGTATATGAATATATCACAGAATATTTATCAGCAAACGTTTTTAACTAAAACTTCACTAAATGGTTTTCTAATGCACTTCAAAATCGATACTTTGGATTTCTTTTGTAAATTTATCTATAAGCATAATGGACATTTGACAATTGCATTACCAAAGAAGTGAAATTAACACAGATGTTTCGTGTGATCAGTTTCTGATATTAATATATACATGTTTCTGTCAATTTTATCAGTATTAAAAGCATATTTGAAGCACTAATTGTTTTTTCAGCAAAATTCATAAATCTTAAGTTTCAATATCATATAGCATTGAGTTAAAAGCATGCTTAACACTATTATATACAAAATCCCGATGGTTAAACATGGTTTGGGCTAATGACGTAACCAATAGAGCTTTCAACATGTGTACAAAATTATTGATGACAACGTCATTTTTTGTACTTTTGAGTTGCAAATTATATTGACGTTGCTTTGCACTAGACACGTTGACATTCATGGAAATTTGGAAAGTGACACCTTAAAGTTTATCATGAATAGGTCATCTATTTTAATAAATATATTCCACGAGCTCACCTTTTCCTTTATCAAAATAAAAGAACAATACTTATGACAATTATTTCACCTAATGTGAATCCATTCGTTAAAAGTGTTTATTTGGTGAAACAACAAAGGAAGCAAAAGAACAGTTTTAGTCAAATAGTAAGCCTTCTAACTCATTGTGTCAGTGATGTTTCCAAATATTGCAAATTTTATTGAAACAAAACTGATGTTGACATTAACTTAAAAAATGAAAGAAAACATGAACGAAGATGCAGGGGTGGAAAATAAAGTAACTGGTAGATTCTAGTCGGTTTTTAAAATAATTTCCACTTCAGTAGGCTATATACTTTGACTCCATTTAACAGGGACTGAATCGGCCGAAGTCTTCGATGACAGTGAGCATACTACCGCACAATTCTTGAGAAAAAGGATAAACCTACTTAATATTTTCTTTTTACGAGACATCATATTTATTTATGAACGTTATGATTAGTAAGTAGAAGGCATATACATATGGTATTAGATATTCCATCCATCGTGGATGTGCAGTCGATGGACGCTTGAGCGCTGAACCGATCACACCTTATTTTATGTAGAATCAATAAATATGAACATATGGACCTTTTGAAAGAATTCTCAAACCTACGATAATCTTTCTTTCTCTTAGTAAAGACCACAAGTTCGATGTCTACCGTGCTTGTGTAACGTTTCTATAGACGTTCAACTGCCATCGATTCTTTCCATGAGAACATCATCTTTTTTCAAAAGGAATCAATTGAACATATTTTACTGTTTGAGTCTGACACCCTTTTTGTTATTATAAAAACTAACTGAAAACTTTGCGTCAACGATACTCTCTAATATGAAAACAAATAGTTTCCTTTCATAGCATTTCTCAATTAAGTTTTTAATTGACCTGTAGAACCTGTATCTATGTGTATCAGCTTAAATTTTCTATCTCTTGCCATTGATATGACATATACAGTTGACACATAATCAATCTTCTCACCTTCAATACCTAATGACGAAACAACACAAGAATACTGAAAAAGAGAGAAAACTTATTTATAAACAGATTAATTAAATGTAAAGAATATTAGTTTCATGAACGTCTTGCTTGTATACACGTTTTTGTTAAAACAAATACATACAATACAAGTGCATTAAAATTGTAAATAACAAATCACACAATCATTTATGAGTGACGGTACATGGCATTTGTACTAGATACAAATAATAGTCTTATCACATATCAACAAGCGTACGTCAAGACTTTTTTCAATAGCTGGATCATACTCACAAAGAGAGCAATAGATAAAGTTCATTGTGATCTTGACGTCGAATTTAATTCAAAATGTTGCTAATATTTTATGAATACGGAAAAATTTATGAAGAAGATTTTTGAATGACATTTAGACAAACCACATGTGTCTCACAAGTGGGATGTTTTGGAATAGCCCAAAATCATAATCACGGGAAAGTGAAAATAATCATGCAATTTCAAAAGAAATCAAACCAAGATAATAATATTCCTCTCCTATGTCAATAGTATATTGCTGTTTGGGAGGGGATATTTTATCATCTATATCAAAATTTAATTTCCTGTGATCAGAATGGGGAAAATAACTATAATATTAACACCCAATGTGAAATGATTTAACAAAGAAAATAAAAAATAGCATGTCCACCGTAAATGGTGTTTAGTCTACAAGCCATCAAACAAAGCATGTACGTAAGGGGTAGGATAGATATTATTCCTTTCAATTCAAGTTTTTATGGAGTAAGTTCGAAGTCACATCGATGGCAGAAGCGAGTTAAAATTGTCTGAATTATTTCTCCGCTAGTACAAATATTCACATAGATACGACATGAACATGTCTTGCAATCATTTTAGTTTATAATGTGTGCAAGATTCGCATCATTTGGAGGTAATTCGGCTAATAGACCGTTAATTCTACGGAGAATATAGTGAGAATGCACTAGCCGCTGTGGCCGGCCTGCGCTGGTTGTACATGGCCTTTGTACTAGATACAAATAATAGTCTCGTGATGTCATGTGAGAACTATAAATAACAACAACAAATTGTATAACATCGCGTAGCGTAACAATCCTTATAATTACAAAATCAAATCTATTTCCCAAGATTTTCTGAATAATCTTAACACATCTTGAATAGTTTTCAACATTACGTCAGTTTGCAGTTTGTTACACACAACAATACAAGGTGGAATCAAAATTGCGAATTTCATGTACTAAAACGGAATATGATTTAATTTCGTTTTTATCAGCATTGATGCGCATGCAATCAAAATTCGTCTTAAGTCGAGTCCGCAGTTAAAAAAACCACCTCATTAGCATATCACTTGACATTAAAAATGGCTACCGTTTGTGAAACGTTTCGAGCTATCAAACTTGAGGACTCGTAGTTATTAAAATCAAGAGTTTTCGGTGAAGGTAATTGTTTCTTCTGGAGGAGGAAAGTATTATCTGGATATCCACTCAGTTATGAAGATGATAAATGCGTAATTGCTTATTTTGCCAAAAACCCCAAAGTAACGCGATGTTGTCATAACCGGACTAGCCGTTGCGACAATTTGTTCTGTTAGATTGTGACGTCATAAAGTACGAATGCACGAGGTATAACAGCAAAATTTTCTCCATTCATCGAGAAATGATTGCATGTTTTTGAGAGCTCTCGTCGAATCAGAATTGCCGAAAAACGTGTAACAACATCATTTTGTTATTATAATGTGATGTTTCTCAGTAAGTATTATATAGTGTCAGAATTTAAATAGACTTGTTTAGAATTACCTTGCTTAATTATGTGAAAAAAAACACATATGCAATAAGAATAATTCGAGTTTCATTTCAACAAAGAAAAACTTTTTAAATCTCTGTTTAAACTGATATATTGTGTAGGGATAGCAAAGTTAAATCATTAATTCAATTGGAATAGATGAACAATAAAAACCTTCTGTCGAAAAAGGCATTAAATAAAATATGAGTATTGAAATGAACTATTTTATAATGACTTATGTGAATGTCATTTACTTGTAAATTCATTTATGTGAGTAGCACATTTGGCAGAAAAGAAAAAACATTATTGACTTCTCCTTTGTTCTTGTATAAAATACTAATGAGAAATGATACAAGCTCTTTTGAAATGAAATGAATAACAAAATACAAAATACAAAATAGAAATTTCGAGCTTCCACAACTCTGCACAACCAATCAACATACAGGTTAGGATTCCACTAGCTGTATCCTGATCAAATATTCAATGCTTTCTTAGTAATCGATTCCAAGGAGGGGCTTTGTAATTACAACTTCCGGCATGTACCGGAAGTATTGACAAATGATTGATAAGACTCGCCATCTTGCATATTGAAGAAGGTTATTGATTTAAGTCCGGGAGTTGATAAATGATCTCAACTTACATAATTGTGAAAACAATGAAGTCACAGGTAAACTGTAAAAGCTATTGTTCCAACAAAAATCCGTTCTGTTTTAAGAGGAGGGTGGAAAGAGAATATTTCTCAATATGCAGAACAGACATCAGATTGCAGAGGAAGTCAGCTAAAAGCAGATCGTCAATACAAGATCGCAGTGACAATAGGCTTTTGTCAAGCAAGAATATCAAACTCAAGCAGGAACTGTGATTAGATTTAGGTGAAGGAAAGACACTCTATAAAATTGGGTAAGACAATAAAAGATATCATGGTGTTTTTAACACAAAAGAGCTTTGATTGGCACAAAGTAATGCACTTATCCCATGTCAATGTAACAGATCAACTGTGGGATGCGTGTCACATTTTAACGCTATTGTGCTAATCTCAAGTATCAGAAACCTTGATTTTCTCGTGATTATTTCTCTCTTACAACTTTTACTGTTAGAGGTTGGAATTCTATAGTCAATAGTTGATTCTGGTTGAAAAAAGCCAATTAGCATTCAATGTGGTATACATCCATCTTATAGAAATAATGAAAGCAAAAGAAGAAACAAATTCAGATAGAACGTTGGAATGAACTAGTGAAAAGAGAACGAGACATGCCTTTAAATACTGAAAGCATTTCAATTATTTGAAAAGTAATCTTTCATTAAGTAGAAAGAAGGTGAGAATTTAAATTGATGATAAATTTCTTGATATATAAAAGATTAACAAAATGTCACTGCAAGTTTGCTTGTCCATCATTCAAAGTAATGACAAACGGTTAACTTTTATTTTTACAAAGGTGAATAGAAATTTACAATGTTGCGCGGATGCCTTAACAGATAACCATCCTCAAATATTGTTTTAAAATCTGTGAACACATTTGACAGACATAAAACGTGTTCTGTTCAGTGTTAATTCCTAAATCCGGCATTAAGGATTTGCATTAGGGGGTTTGGTTTGGTTGAATTTGAAGATGCAAAATTAAGAAACTTGCTATTTTCATTGGACGGAAAGCCATTGCATTAGATGAAATGATTTGTCACGTGTCTGATTCTCTGAAATCGGACAACATGTTAGCTTGATTCGCATTTAGGAAACTAGATGAAATTGGACAAATAGCTATTACATTTGACATTCAATGTTATTGGACAACAGACTTTCTGTCGTGAATTACATCCTGAAAAATACCCTTCATCAATTTAATAAAATATGATGACACCCCTCCCATGATGTAGGTGTGTCATTACCGTAAAGTATCCATAGAATGTGAAGGAGAAGATGATTGACAACATGCAATAATTTAAGTTATAATTTATGTATCGGATACATGACATAACATTCATTATAAACTGGATAATTACAAACTAATATCTCAAATCTTCGAAAGGCATTCAGAGTAATGTACTTAAGGAAGACAAGATGTTCTGGAAAGCAACAGCTTTATTAAATTCACGACATTTCGGAGTATATGCTTACATGTTGGGAATGTGAAATTGGGTACATATATACCATGCTCGAAACAGTTAGACAGTAGTGAGGATTCGAACACCAGCCCTCTTGATATTGAAATTAGTTATTATTATTTTGTGTGTGTGTGTGTGTGTGTGTTTATTTATCAGTAGTATCAGGAAGAATTTTCATTTTGAATTATGATTTCAAAGAAATCCAATCCTTGTATTTTACTTAGAAATCAATAATATGTATAGAGCAATAAAAGTCAAACCACGACATACATGTAAACAACATCACATTAGGATCTTTATAAAGTAACATTTATATAAAAGGATAAAGAAAATTAAATCAATGTAAATCAATGTAATATGGTTTAGGATAGAAATGAGCATGTGAATTTCCTGACAATTGAGGTTCATTGGGTAATGCTAAGGTAATACTTGATTAGGTAGTTAATATTTGCATATTGAAATCCAGAAGATATCGACATCAACAACATTTCAGTACAATGATGTTTTGTCATACAATGAACTATCTATGTTGATACTGATTTTTAAAAAACATGTTACCTATAAGTGCATGAATCGATGTTTTAAACCTCTCAATTCATATTTTGCTGAGCAGAACCTTTTCCCTTTGGCTATGCATGTTATTGTTGCATATATTTGACGTTTTGATATATCTTTACAGTAAACACAGAACAGCAGAACCTGTTCACTGTTGACGAAGCATATCATTTTACAGTTTATCCGTAACATTGTAGACCATATGATAAACAGATATTTGAAATGCATATACAAGTTTTGCATTCTAAAACCAGACTTTTTCTATCTACATTATATGTAGATATGTGGTATGTAATTGTGTGGACAGAACTCGAAGGTGCCCAACAATCTAAACTATTTTTGTATGACCATCCTTTTCCGAATTTTGTAGTATGAAGGTAACGCTTTAAAACGATTCAAGTGTTGCGTTTTAACATATTTATAGTTTAAGCTTTTCTATTAAATATTTCGTTTAGGAATGCCCTCCAAGGCAATTTAGTTTAGAAATCATTTTCTTTATGTTACCATCTAAGATGATTTCCTGGTATAATCTTACCTATTACCACTTCTTTTTTTCCAAGGAAATGAAAGTTGTCGTTGTGACGAAAAAGAGTGTATCTATTACTGGCGGTATAAAAACACTCATGACCTTGCTTTGAAAGTGGAAAATTTTAGTGATCATAACAACCTATACAAACTTAAAGTTGTGTCATGACTTTGTGGTTAATGTAAAGCAATTGTAAAGAACAGAGATTGGAAAATAAGATATAAGTGAAGATTAATACAAGCAACATATATTCTTCAAACTTGTCAAAATATGCGATTTGTGTTTCAAATTGACGATTTTATCTAAGAAACTTTTAAGAAAACAAAAACTTTAAGTTCCAAAACTTTCTATAAGACCTCCTATGGGATGTTCAGTGGGCATCTTGGTGGCCATCTTGGAATTGACTGAGAGACTCGATGTTTCCGATTAATCCATATCTATATAGCAGGGTCAATGTGTCTCTTGTAAAGATGATTACACTCTCCTAGGTTGTGAGACGTTCACTTCTTGGGATGGTTAAAGATGATGATTTGTGTTCACCTTGTCACAACAATTAAAATAATATATCATATATAAGATAAGGGACACATATTCCCCACATATGATAAAACATATATTGATACAAATTCATAATACCATAGTTACTCCATGCATAAAATGAAAAACTGACTGTGAACATATGTGTTGAAGATTATTTAAGACATTACACGTAAAGCAATGACAATATATTTAGATCACACATAGTCACGTATAACGTAATGATACAAATTGCAAAAGTTTATATTAATCAATGATCATTACGAATAATATTCAATGGTAGATTATATACAAAGATTTAAATATACATGAAACACATATCAAGTTGGTGGTACAGGGTACACCCATCATTAAGGTTACAGCGTGCGCAGAATAGACAAGAACATGACTGTGGTTGTAATAGGGCTTACGTGAAATGTATTTATAACAGCAACATTACTTAACAAAGCATTTCTTTCACATCATTTATAATGAAACACCTACATATTTAAAATATAGTAACTTATATAAAATGCATTCCCTCCTCTAAAACGCTTATGAAAAGGATAGTAAACATAAGAATTATTTGCAATACTTATTTGTGTATAAAGCTCAGATTTGAAATATATGCAAAGCACACTTACATGCTTTACTTTATGAATACCTATATAAATGATGATAAATAGATTTATTCAAATATAATAATATAAATAAAAAGAGATAATGGTAACAAGATCGAAATACTTTAATGATAATAAAATACATCTGCCACATCTATGTTAAAATTATAAAATTGAAGGGCCCTGCCAGTAATTGATAGGATTGAATTGGATAAGTTGCAGTGGCAAAGGGGAAACCGTTTTCATGGTCAATCAAATAAAGAGTCATGTTGTGATCGGTTTATTTGATACGATCACTTAAATTAGGGCTTTTATTGATCCCAGAGTCATTTTATTCCTCACAATTGACAGTTTAGTCAATATTCATCGAAATTAGCTATCTAACAATGCTAATTTGCCCTGAGGTTAGCATTAATGCAGCAAATATTTCCCCCATAACGTTACATGCAAGAAATAAAGAGTGAGTGGTTGCACTGAAATTGTGCACAAACGATAAACTATGCTACACTAAACTGTGCTATATTATACTAAATTATACTATACTATACTGTACTGTATTGTACCATAATATTCTGTTTTGTACTGTATTATACTGAATTGTACTGTACTATACTATACTATACTATACTGAATTGTACTGTACTGTACCACACTATACTATACTATAATTAATTGTATTGTACTGTACTACACTATACTATGATATACTATACTGTACTTTACTATACTATTCTGTTTGTACTGTACTATGCTGTACTATACTATACTGTACTGTACTATACTGTACTATACTATACTGAATTGTACTGTACTATACTATACTGAATTGCACTGTACTGTATTATACTATAGTATACTATAATATACTAACTGAATTGCACTGTACTATACTATAGTAAACCAACTCATACCATATGTACTATAATAACTATACTATACTTTATTCTCCTATACCGAACAGTAGTGTACTGTGCTATTCCATACTATGATATGCTATACTATAATGTGCTATACTATGCTATGCTATGATATACTGTATATTATATGCTATGCTATATATGCTATGCTATGCTATTCTATTCTATGCTATGATATGATATACTATACTATACTTTGCTATACTATACTATGACATGACATTGTTGTTTTACCCAAACGGGTGATACTTCAGAGGATACCTTGATTTTCAGTTGCAGTATTAAACATGTCAATGGTATCCTTATCCATAAAATCCTATTTTTTTATGACATTGGATCCATATAAACCAAAAACATTAAATTTGATGATTAATGGTCACAGGTTTGGATAAAGTTAATTGATTTTAAACTAGGATTCAAGGCTGATTTTTCATGTCGTTCACAATAGTATGTTTATCGTTGACTACACATCACATGCGTTATGTATTACATTACAAGCAGCTGGTACGGTTAAGTAACAGGAAGTATTGATAATATGAATGTGAATTTATGGATTTTTTTTATATCATTAAGTAGGTAAGTGCATGAAGAATATAGAACAACTACAGTAAAAATTGTCGATGCTTGAAACTACTACTTACATTGTATTTTGCATATTCATTTAATTTTAGTTTTAGTTCTATACGATATCTCAAAACAGATTCAAATTTATGTCATTCAGATATTGATATATGGCTGAATTGTTTATAAACGATATATAGATTTATACCGCCATAGTTGTTATTTAGCGCACGTCTATCGTATTCTAACGCTTATGTTAGTCTGACCATCTGCATTTCCTTTCTCTTATGGTCGTATGCATTTAAATTCGAAAGGTGAAATTATCCAATATTTACATTCTTCAGATTAACTGATATTTATGGAATCTCGTGGGAATGTGTTTTAAAATGAAATGAATAAATACATTGTTAAGAATTATTTCTGCAAGGTTTCAATTTAAGTAATTTTGTACGTCACAAGAGTATCACACTTGTAGGACGTCTGGACGATAATCTTAGGTTTAGCATAGCAAGAAATTAATAAATGCAACAAATTGTTAATTAGAAGAAAAATATATGTTGAAGAATTTTAAAGATCAAACTCAGAGTTCAATAAAACTTGTTATTCTTAGTAATGGTTTTTTGATGCTTACATGTATTTCATCTGACATGAATCTGAGATAATAGTTTTCAAATTCATTTGGATTGCAAGAAGCTGTGTAACATATTCAAGTAGAAACAACTGTTAAACTGGCAGCGTACACCAAAATCCCTTTACGCATATGGAATTTATAATTTCATTTGACTCTATTTTGGAAAAAAAATGGCCAAGGCCATGTAAAGTTATTGAAATGAGATTATCTCGTCGAATAAACTCAGCAACTGTGAGCTTAGATCCTCTAGGGTCTTACCTTTTGCGATGGTATCGTTATATTATCATTTCTTGTAGCAAGATGTATCAATGTTCCAAATAAATCTATGGCATGTATAATGCTCTTTCACATTTAACAGTTATTTTTCATACAATAACAATCCCTGTTTCAAAAAATTCTAATGCATGAAAGCTTTGATATTTTCTTGTAATGAACGACAGTTTGTAAAAGATAATTTTCTTGCAGAGTTTTGTATATGAATACAACACAGATTAATCATCAGCATACGTTTTTAACAAAACCTTCACTTAATGGTGTTCTAATGCACTTCAAAATCGATACTTTGGATTTCTTTTGTTAATTTATCTATAACCATAATGGACGTTTGACAATTGCATTACCACAGAAGTAAAATCAACACCCATTTTTCGTGTGATCAGTTTCAGATATTAGTATATACATGTATCTGTCAATATTATCAGTATATTTAACTCACTAATCGTTTTTCTCAGCAACAGTCTAAGATCCAAATTTCCATTAGCCTATAAGTTCTAAGAAAAAGGATGCTAAACACTACTCCATACACAAACCCGATGGTTATATACTGGATTGGGGCTATTCACGTAACGAAGAGAGCTGTTAACATGTCTACACAATGCTTGGTTACAAGCTACTATGTTTTTTACGTTGAGTTACTTATTTTGGGGTTGCGTTGAACCAAACATATTGGGTTACATGGACATTTGGAGTGTGATTAATGGACCTAAAATCGTTATCAAAAGACAATAATTTCAGCAAAAAATCGTTAATCCTAATAGTTCAATACTATTAATAATTCGAGTTTTTCTTCAACAACGAAATGATTTTTTGAGTTTCTCTTTAGTATTTATACCATATAGAGATAACAATCTTAAATGATATAATTCAATTCGAATAGATAAACAATGAAAACATTCATAATAGCATTCCTTCAAAAAGGGCTTTGAATAAAATGTGAGTATTGACTAGAAGTACTATTTAATGGCTTACTTTAAATTCATCTGATTGTAAATATGTATGTGTACAAGAAGGTTGCATACATGACAAAAAAAGAGAAAAACATTCTTGACTACTGACGAAAAATCATATAATCTCTTTTGAAATCAAATGTTAAACCAATCAAATACACCAACACAATTTCGATATTTCAAGTTTTTCTAGCTCTACATAACCAATGATAATACAGGTCACATTTCAAGAATTTGTTTCAAAAATGCAAACTTCCGGCATGTACCGGAAGTAATGACTATGATTTGAAATGCCATCATGCATGATTGTGTATTGATGTAACTCCGTGACTAGTGAAGCAATGTAGTCATAAGTATGAAAGCGATTGTTAGAACCAAAGCGGTTGTGTTTTAAGAGAAAAGCTGAAAGATAAGCAGTCTCCACATGAAGAACAGACATCTGAGGGAGTCATTTAAAAGCACAACCAATCAACATGGAGGTTAGCATTCCACTGACTGTACCCTGATCTGATGCTCAGTTCTTACTTAGTTATCACATTTAAAGGGGGGGGGGGGCATCTTGCATATTGATGAAGCCTATTGATTAAAGTCCGGGAGTTGGAAAATGATCTTAACCTACAGGCTATTGAAAACAATGCAGAAAATAGAGAATACTAAACGACATCCCGTTTAATAACATATTTATGAAACGAGTGGGTGGTTTGGTATTTAACGAGCGAAAGCGAGTTAGATACCGATACCATTCACGAGTTTCATAAAAATTTAATTATACGGGACTGAGTTTAATATTTTATTTATTATTGAATTATAGCAAAGAAAAATCATGAAAATCGCCGGGATAGCCATTGCCGCTCTGCCGCTAACATTGTGACGTCATGCTTAATGATTGTGACGTCATGTGGCGTCAATCGACACGCGATGTTTTTACACAATGTGTAATAACTTTGTAGATTTATTAAACGGCGGTATCGTCAACGGGAGAGTAGTCTTAAACAGCCTTTGTAAGAACCAAATCCATTATGTTTTAGCAGGAGGGCGTAAATAGAGCCTTTCCCAATATGCAGATTAGAGGAAGTTAAAAGGAGATCGTCATTAGAAGATGGGGGTGACAATAGGCTGTTGTCCAGCAAGAATATGCAACTCAAGTAGGAACTGCGATTAAATTTGGGTGAAGATTAGACACCTTTTTGAAAAAGCACTAAAAGAACTTTGATTAGCACAAAATTCAGAACTTGGCCTCTACCATTGTATTAGAATGAATTGGGGTGCACGCCATGTAGATTGTAGTACAGAGAAAACCAGGATTTATATGGATATTCAACTTATTTGTTAGTTGATTTTGAGTAATTTATATCATTTGAACTGTTTGAGATGTGATGGATAAGTATAGTGAACAGAAGAGAATTGTTAAAAATATCTGTTTGACAAGCTTCAGCCAGAGAAGACACATGTTCTATGTTCATGTCTTTTACAAAATTACAAAAAACTCCATTGGTGCCTATGGGGATTTCATTTGGGGTTTTGGAGACAGGCTGTTAATGGCAGACTTAAATTTCACAGATGAAAATTAAGAGATTTGTTATTTTGATTTGAAAGCCATAACATTAGATGAAATGTTTTGTCACGTTTCAACATCGTCTGATTCTGTGAAAGCGGACTACATGTTAGCATGATTCGAAGTAAGGGGACTAGTTGAAATGTGATAAGTGAAAGAGAACAATTACATTTGATTTCTAATGCTAGTTGATAACATATTTTCTGTCGTGAATTACACCCTGGAGATATTCCTAATCAACTTAATAGCAAATATTATATGACCCCTCTCTTGATAGAGGTTTGTCATTACCGTTAAGTATCCTTAGAAGCTGAAGGAGAAGACGACTTATCAGTTTCAATTTAGGTTTTGAAATTTTTTTCTAACTAAAAAGATTATTTTCCAGGTAACAGTTAAAGTAACATCTGATATCACACTATTCTAATGAAAACATGTCTCAGTGTAAATCAGGATTTAAGTTAAAAGACACTTGACAAATGTTTATATCAAGTTTTTTATTACATCACCCTGCAGGAATTTATTATATTTTCAATGAAACTAGACGATTAACATAAACCAATAGAAATGTTTTACCACTAAAGTAACTGCATTTTTCATACGTTATCTTTATTACATGTGGCCTATATGTTTCAGTTAATCAGAATAGTCGTGAAATGTGTAGCCTTATTTCTATCCAATAAAGTATTGGCTAACATATCTCAATAATGTCTGTATCATAGTAAATATGGGTGTAACAGAAAGGTGAGGGAGCCCTGTCGGGAAGAGTTTCATTGACAGACAAATGCTGTTTAATCAGGGCGCTGATTGGGCAAAATTGTTGGTTGCAACCATTTAGGTTTATGAATTACCATCCCAGAACGTGCTGTGCTTGTTTAAAACATCACATTGTTGGAAATGTCTTGGTAATATCCCAAAGGGAAAGAATGCCACACACACACAAAACTCCTCAGTGGTAAGACATGCTGGGACATGCAAATAATTTAGAACAGCCTTATGGGTTCACATTTGCTAACATTTAAAACAGCATTAAAGGGCCATATAGTATGTTGTTGGAGTCAAACATTCCAAACTTCATAAAAAGTGTTATTTTATCGAGAAGTGGTGGTTGTTTCCAAAAATTAGCATCTGAGTGCTTATGAGTACAGTAGAGTGACAATTTAACATGTTAAAGACTCGATTTGTGATCGAAAACCGGACAGTGACGCGCGTCAATGACTCAAACGTAATTTTGGAAACTTATTTACAGCAGACACAATTGTAAATATGGATTGGTAGTATCGATTATGACTTTTAACTTATATACACGTAGAATTGTACGCAGAATTTCGACGTTCTAACATTTATATGGACGTTTTTCAATTATCATTGAAAACATAAAAATAGCACAATTTGGGAATTTGGGAGATAAAGGTGCGAGTTAGGTAGGCGATTTGAACTTAATTGAGGACATATGGTAATTTGGCTCTTATTTAAGGAACATAAAAAATTCTAAAAGATACTCTATGGCCCTTTAACAAATACTTCATCATTTAGTTATGTAATAGGTAAGCATTGTCTATTGCAAAAGATGTTTAGTGCACAAGTAGTGTCAAGCTACCCTCATAAACCTGAAGCTTTATGACTATCACTTCATTGAAAAGAAATTATTTATCCATTAAAAGTTGTTACTTTATCATTGTTTTTACATTTCATTATGGACTTCAGATTGACATTCGGTCAAGATCATTATCAAATGGTGTGTGATATAGTTTAAAATTTAAAAAAAAGGATACAATTAAAGAGCCACTCCGTGATTTTCATAATATATTCTTTACCTTTGATACGAACCTAAATGTCAAATGTGTTGATATAAAATCAAAACATCTTAACTTTTCATATCCAAAAGACATAATTATATATGACAATTACTGGTTTTCCATGAATACATAAACGCATCCTTATAAATACACAGAGGTGTAGATATCACGTCCAATATACATGGATACTAGTTGTATAACCTAACAAATACTATCAACTCCAAACTGCCCTCCTTGCTGTTTTAGATAAGTCTCCAAAATTACGTTTGACTATTTGACGCGCGCCACTGTCCGCTTTTCGATCATAATTGCGACGTTCTACCTTCATAGTGTCACTGTAAAAACCAATAAGCTTTAAAATGTGTCTTTTTGGTAACAGCCGATACTTCGCGATCAAATGATTTCATTGATTTAGTTTGTCATATATGACTCCAACAACTCACTGAGTGGCTCTTTAAATCAAATAGAATTGAATAGTTTTATCAACTAACAAGCAAAACATCATGTTATGTTGTTGGACATCAATGTAATTGCAAACTATCAAAACATATTTGATATGATAACTTATTCAGACACATACAGTCAACTTATAGAGCAAACAATTGTTGAACGATTGATAAAATAAAATAAACAATTGAAGTGGTTTTATGAATTTACAAACAAAAATATAAGACGTTTATGTATAAACAAAACACAAAATAAAACAATCTGTTAGATTACAACAAAGCATAAACACTTGGTTTTCAATTGATAACAATCAACTGTTTAGAACTGTAATCACAAAAGTGAGAAATTGATTACCACCCGATGGTTTTGTAACCTTACGCGAGTATACGGCAGATGGCACCAGCTGTTGCCTTGATTAAGATACTCACCCTTTTAATCGCTTAAGCGTTCTCATATTTAATTTCATATAGCATATCGCATGAAACAGGCAAAGTAATAATGATTGTCCAGCACTGTCTAGAAAAACCATGTAAGCTGTTACTTACTCCAATACATTCATGTGTATGAAAAAAGTCTGTCAGTTTATAATTTTTTCTGTCTGTCAGAGATCCTTAAAAAGGCAGCCTGTACTTAGAATAACCGTATCATTGCACTAAGGTAACATTGTTGACTAAAGATCACCTTACATGTAGAAGTGCTTTGTGAAAGGAGGTCCAGTTCAATTTTGAAACGACACAAAGACAAAGTGGTAATGTAACAACTGACCAAAAAAAAAAGGGGAGAAAAGTTTGCTTAAACATAAGATCGGGATCGGTGCACATCTTGATGCTAAATTAGCTTTGAAATTTCGAGTTTCACCTTTCAGATGAGCCGATCAGATAATGAATCTATAAATTAACACCCATATACTTTATGTAATCGATTAATGATAAAGAAAATGTGTTAACTGAAATGACACTAAAATTTCATTGAATAAAAAAATGTTGTAAATAAACTAAAATGGTTAAATTTTGTAAACAAATTTATGAATACAATAAGCAAGTTTTTACCAAGTGAAGCATTAGGAGTTGGAATTAACATAAAATATAAGACGTTCATGAAAAATACTTGTCGAAGATTTTAGTATCAATATCCACGTGCCAGTTTGATGTTTTGCAATGAAATATTCATTTAATTAACAAAGCTAAAGCAATACTTATAAAAAACGTTCTAAAATGGATTTAAAGTAATTCTCAAATACTTTAGTTTTAATAGGCATTTCATATTTTCATTGGGTTAGGATCACTGACTTTGGACTCATTTTTTATTTGACATTTCAAAGTATCTTACTTAATGATATTTAGATATAGTTTGAAGGCGCTGATGTGCATTCTCTTATGAGACATAAGCTGGAAAACTAAAAACGATAACCTTCAGGAAACAGTCACATTAGTGTAAATCATTCATGTACGTATATATTTTAACAACAGAGCTAAAATGATAGGTCAAATGAATATCTTTGCAAGAATAAAACAATTTACAATAAAGTAGATTGTGTCTAGAAACTATACAGTTTGTATATTTTTAATACCAGAGTCAAACAACATGGTCAACTGAGTAACAAGTAATGAAAAAATAATAAATTGTTACACCTGGTCTAGAAAATACAGTTACGAGCTTTTAGGTATAAAGCTTTTTCACTGAAAAGCATACAACAAATATACAACAATGGTCACTTAGTATTGGTTTAAATTTGTTTTATTATTCTATTTGTTTTCTGCATCCTTAATTTTATCACTCACTCGGACATACTGAATAACACAATATGATTTATTTCTACTAAAATAAAATAAATAATAATATTTTAAGAGTTATAAGTAACAATCATTGATTCATTCCAAGTGGCAAAATTTTTGTCCCTAAATCACTAACCGTCCGGAATGTAATAATCCTATGATAGAAAACGTGGTATGCTTTTCCTTTTAAAAGTTTTCTCAAGTTTGAGTCAGCTGGAAACTAAAGTCACTGATATCGAGGCTTATAAAACGTTTACGATGGTTAATCATCTCGTGCCTTTTTTGTAACTAGTTGTGAATTAAAAACGTCTCAAAACAGTTATAATTTGTTCAACAATACAATATAATACATGACTGAATAACAGCACATATGCCCTTATGATTCGTATAACATTACTCTAAGTGATCCAAACATGGGACACAAACAATGGGTTAAATTATAAACACTAAGGATAAACCACGATAAGCACAAATGAACTATAAAAGTGCATATTTACCAGGTACACATTTTCCGATTCAAACATTATATCCAATCTAACTTCTTGGCATTCACAATACGTACCAGATTTTTATTTATCGCCGAGGACAGGGGACATGCACAGTACATTGTCGATATAAACATGTGGATAAAATTCCCATATAATTACATTTTAAACACAAGGTACCAGATTTTCTTTATCACAGAGGACTATGGTTCACATGTTTTATGTATTACATAAGCCACAGCTGGTATAAGTGGCTATCAATACCTCATCAATACAAGATGTATAGATAAGGTCTACAAAATCAATATTTTCAAAATGTCCATCTTTTAGATAAGTGCTTATGCACGGTAGGTGTATGATATGATTACCAGTTTCGCATATTAGAATTCACACGTATACTCTGTCATTAGTATCATCATTTAAAAGTCTATATAAGCATTAATCGTCTATTCATCAAAATTTTAACGCCAAAGTTCCATTAACACATAAGTTCGATATAAAGCATTACAAACACTGAACACCACCCAAACAAAAACCCGATGTTTATACAAGATCGGGGCTGGTGACGTAACCAAAAGAGTCATTACCAGGTGTACATAATGCATAAGGGAAAAGGTCATCAGTTTTATGTTGAAGCTGCAATGCACGAAACGTATAGACCTACATGTAGATTTTATCCGTAGTATATGGACGTAAGCTACATAAAATTCAAACAGAATGCAAACAGGACGTGCAGTGATTGTGAAATATTGATATCATAATTTGAAAACAGACTTTGAATGACATTTTCAATTAAAAAAATTGTTGCAGCAGCAGGAAGTTTGAAACAAGGTATTAAATTTAAAACTTATTGTCTAATTAAATTAGTTAAAATTGACAAAAGAATCAAAGCAACTTTACTTTGTTGCTGTTGCTAAGTCACGTGACACACAGACGTTTTCATACAACCCTTACAATATACCACTACATACAACAACCAAAAGGAACAACTTCTCATTTATTAGACCTATACCATAGAATAAACCAATTGAAAACTTATCGCTTTAAATGTTAAATCAGATCAATTGGATTGAAAAAGAAAATTTACGCCATTTTGGGAAACAGTCTTTTCCCATGATGCCTCAGGTTGTCTGATCTTCATCTTAATGTCAAACATGTTCTTTAGGTTTCAAATTTGGAGATTACCCGACAGGTGCATATCTGACCAGATGTAAGGGATTAATATAATGAACAGAAGAAAATTGTTTTATAAACTGTGTATGGGAAGCTTTGGTTAGAAATAGAAACGTTTCGTCTGATTCCGTCCTAATTCAAAAATCCGCCATCAAAGCCGTGGGGATTTAATATTGTGAGTTTGAGACAGGCTACTAATGGCACATTCAAATTTTGCAGACGAAATTTAAGATATTTGTTATTTCTTTTTGACTGAAAGCCATTACACTAGATGAAATGATTTGTCACGTGTCTGATTCTCTCAAAGCAGACGACATGTTAGCTAAATTCCATTAAAGAAACTAGATGAAAAGTGATGTGTGAAATTAGACAAAAAGCTATCTGATATTATTGGGAAAACAGATTTTGTGTCCTGAATAAAGGCTGAAATATATGGTATCGGTCCGTCATTGATAGAGTTTTTTAATTTCCGTAAAGTATCCAAATAAGCTGAAGGAGATGATGACTAGTGATAGAAAAGTAAGTAGCGATATAATATACAAGAACTATTGCAGACAATAGATCTCATGGCCCCCTGTTACGACATACGCTTAAGAAGAAATAAGATATTTTATGTAATAAGAAGACGATCGTCAAAATAAGTTCTTGTCTTCTTTATAATATTAACTTCTAAAATGCCACTCACACAGTTCCTATATATAACTTAGGTAACTTTAAATCCTGCTTTATACTTACAACTCAGAAAATGCCTTTGAAACATTACAAATGTTTATTTATAGTCCTTTCTCTCCAAAGTTTACTAGTTCATTCCAATGTTCTCTTTTAGAGTGTTTCTTCTGATAACATCAGAATTTCTATAAGAAGATGGATCAATACCAAATTGAGTGCTAAGTAGCTTTAATTCAACCACATTCAACCATTGACAACATAACATCAAGTCCTAACTGACAGTAAAAGCTTTTAAAGAGTAATTATCCCGAGAAAATAAAGATTTCTGATACTAGATATTGGCATAGTAACTTTAACATGTGACACGCACTCACCAGTCGTTCTGATACAAAGACAATCAAATCTCCTTTATTTCAAAGACACCATTATATTTTCGATTGTCTCCCATCATTCTGCTTAAAGTGTCTTTTTTAACCTGAATCTATTCATAATTCCTGCTCGAGTTGGATGTTCTTGCTTGACAACGGGCTTTTGTCACTGCTATGGTGTATTGGCGATCTGTTTTTAGCTCATATCCTCTGATGTCGGTTCTTCATCTCAATACACAACTTAGGTTCTAACAAAGGGTGTTTGGATCATACTTGTGACTGCATTGTTTTTACAGGTCTGTAAGTAGAGATCATCTTTCAACTCCCGGACTTAAATCAATACGTGAATATGCAAGATGTCCTTCTAATAAAAAATATGCCATTACTTCCGATACGGTACAAGAAGAGCCTCCTTAAAATGTGATAATATACTAAGCATTGTACATTATCATCGTATCGTAGAGGAAAGGTACTGAGAATCTTTATGTTGAACGGTTGTGTTAAATTATCAGAATTTAAAATATCAAATTTTAAGGAAAAAAGGAAAGGAGATATATATTTTCACATCTGTATATGTTAATGATCTTTAACCCTATTTTCCCTTACATACTATGATATCGCACGTGCTTTGATTTTTGATTTATTGGTAGGAGAAGGGCTACAGATTTAGTACCTCAATGTGAATAATTATATGATAATGCCTAGAGACAATAATCACATTAAAAAAAAGCCATTTCAACAGCATGCAATTAAAATGAATGTTTTGCATTTTTATCAATGTCATATCAAATGAGATTATATCATTTCTCGTCAGTTTTTATTTACAAATAAAAGACATAGGTTGTGGGAAAGAATGTCGAGATTTTTGTTGCATTCTTAATTTTATTTACACTTAAAATTAGGTAATTTTGAATAAAACCTAGATCAGTTCATAACTTTAGTAAACATATATAGCCAATGAAATTAAACTTACAAATTAAAAAATCTTGATAAGGTTATGTAATTTAGTGAATAATAGTCAATAAGTATGATTAATTATTAGTCTATGTAATTCAGGTCATGAAATAATAATCAGCAATGGATGCTCTAATGAACAGTCTAACTTACAATTTATAAACATTTCTCATTTCAAGCCATACAGTGAATATGTTTGATGTTACTTTTGGATTTCCATTTTGTGGTTTGATTGTAAAAAAGAGATTTGTTCGTAATAGTCAGACTCAAACGATAACTCAATCATCGAGAAAGCTTACACTTCAAAACCAATGTTTATTACTTACGTTTCATTTCAGAAAAAAACGCAATGGCCTTTATAAACGCCTTAAAAAGTAAAGGCACATCTAGAATCTATGATAATTACTATTTGCAATAAAATAGGTCATTAGGTTTGCCCTTTCAATTGTTAAAGTCGCATGTGAATTTGATGAAGGAACAGATAATACTTGGAGTTTAGCAACTGATAGGACAATCATCAGTTAGATTAGTTATATAGACGTCATATAGACGTCATCTCTTGCCGTTTCATTAATCTTTTAAGAGTCTTGTATGTAACATTTGTAACTAGGACTATTGGTATTTTGTTTATAGCTATGATAGCAATGCCTTTACTATTAAGACTTGCCTAAGTGATATCGTAGTAACAAATTGAGAGAGAGAGAGAGAGAGAGAGAGAGAGAGAGAGAGAGAGAGAGAGAGAGAGAGAGAGAGAGAGAGAGAGAGAGAGAGAGAGAGAGAGAGAGAGAGAGAGAGAGAGAGAGAGAGAGAGAGGGGGGAGAGAATGCTTATTTAAGTCTCACCTTCTGTACAAGGTTAAAATATAACAAAAACAGAAACCACCAATTTAGGTTATGCGACTATATAAATCTTTAAAATTCAATTCTTCAATTACACCTTCCGTGAGTTCGTTTTCACAATCACAAACAGTCAAAGATATATGAATACCAACGTACATAATTCTTACATTCATACATATTGACTATCAAACATATGTGATATCATACCACCATACTAAAAAAATATGTATGTTGCAAATTGAAATACTTACATACCAACATGCACATTGACATACATGTCAACATGACTAGACAAGACTCCATCCATCCATCCATACACAAACATACCTACATACACTTACATACATACATTCCTACTTACATACAAACAAATATGCATGCATATATACATATACATATATATACACACCTACATACATACACTTACATACAAACGTACATTTATTCTTAAATACACTTCCAAACAATCATACATGGATGCATACATACATACATATTTATAGAATTTGATGTAACATTAAAGAGACACAAAGTGATTTGTTTGATATTTAGTTTTCATATGTGTCTAAACATCAGTAATGATAATATTCATGGCAATGAACAAATAAATGACAATTATTAGATTGCTAAGAAAATCAACATAACACCCATGTGTGGTTGAATCCGAAACCACACGTAACATTTACGTGAAAAATGGTTATATAACCTTTTAAAGACTATCCATTCACATATTATCTCTTGCCAGCTTTAGATAAGTTTCCAATGTTATATCTGACTAGGGCTTCGCAATATTATCGCATTACCTAGAAATTCCGATACACATCGTGCAATACAAATATTGCAATATCATTTTAAATAGCATTATATATCGCACCAAGTATTTTGAAGTCAAATCAATTAAGAAAGCTTGTTCTAAATTGTAAGAGAAATTCTTTTGGTGTTCAGGAATACATGTTTGGCTTTTCTACAAATGTTAGAAGACAGTTTTTAAATACATAAACTTATTCATGTATCAGCAAATTTTACTTAACAACTATCTTTTAAAGTTTTACCTGCATAAAGTAGTATAAAATGTTGAGTTTATTTGATATATTATTCAATTATTTATTCAATATTATTGCAATACTCGAGCTGTATATTGTAATATATTGCAATACGAAATTTAGGGCAATACTCACCTTAATTATACTTACCTACATCAGCCATAGTCCTGTTTTGATCAGTAGCACGTCTTTAAACCATGATTGTGTCCCTCTAATAAACCAATTAGCATCAAAATAACACTTTCAGTAACAGTATTTTTGGGAAAATAACATAATAAATACATTTGGTATATGTGACCCTAATAACATACTGTCACGGAGTGGCTCTTTGAATAACTTTTATTAACTTTCCATCTAACTGTTAACTATTTTATATTTTGTCTATAATTTCCAATGAAACAATATTATAAAAGCTTTAATTGTGTAGGATTGATGTTGAAGTGATTTTTTGTAAGATTATTTACTTATTGCTCGTGAGGTCAATTCTTATTCATTTATTCAACTGACAGAAATTAAAGTAATTATGAAATATGTTTCATTTGTTTACGTTTATACTACTACTCAAATATGAAATCCTACTACTTTACCTATAGATTTCTTTTCTATTTTGTCTTCATTGTTATCGGAACACATGACTGTGGGCTACAAGGGACTTAGGAAACAATATAAATAGGATGTGGGAGGTTATTTCTAACCACAAAGGTGTCTCATAACTGAACTTTATTACACTCAGGCTGCAAACTGCAGCATAAGAGGTACATGGATATATATATACAATGATACATGATACATTACAATACAATAAAAGGCTGACATGCCATTCTAAGGTTAAATATGTTATCTCTTAAAATGCGACATGATGATTTTACAAAATAATGACAATTTTCTTAGAGTTCCTAGCTTTTTGGTATAAAACAGAATTTTCATTTTGTGCATTTTTCTAAGCATATATTCCACTGTTAACTTCTGTTTAAAGTCGAGCTTTTTCAGCCTGATTGGATGTAATCAAAGGTAATTATGAAAATTAGGGAAGCTGTCTTAAAAATAACAATTCATAATGAATGCACACCCTGTTTTCAAATACTGATGTATTCATAGCATTAATATTTTATGTCCATATAGGTTTTCCATACTTCGATTTAAGTTCATGTGTTTGATGCAATGCAACGTCAAAATATATTGTACCTTAAAGTTGAGAATACGGCCGCCATTAAGCGACAGCTGTTTTTGTATGCCATTAGCCCCGATGCTGTATAACCATCAGGTTTTTGTATTGAGTTGTGTTTAGCATGCTTTTATCTCGAAGTTATGCGCTAATGGAACTTAGGATTTACGATTTTTGCTGAATAAACGATTAGTGCTTTAGATAGGATTTTTAAATACTTACAATGTTGTCAAATGCATGCGAATTTCAGTATCGGAGAATGATCACACGGAAAATGGGTGTTAATTCCGTTTTTGGGTAAAGTAATTGTCAAGTGTCCATTATGTTTATAGATAAATAAACCAAAGAAATCCAAAGTATCGATTTTCAAGTGCATTAGAAAACCATTAAGAGGAGTTTTTCATCAAAAATGGATGCCCATAAATATCATGTAGTATATTTATATAGAAACTTATGAAAGAAGAGTGTCTTTTACAAAATTTTGCTCGCTTTAAGAAGAATTTTAAATCATCCTTAATGCATTAGATTTTTACAAATATGTTTGTTAATGTATCACTTTTCCTCTTTTCTCACCATCTAACTCCACCTAAAAAGATTTCTACTGTACAACTGAAATTTATTGCTTTATTTCAACATACTATTTACATTCTATATCATTTCACGGGAATTGGAGCCATTTGGAAAATGTGAATTTGTTTATAGACCTATAATAGATATATCATGATACTTAATATAACGCAATGTAAATTTGTTGTATGGGTCTTCATGAAAAAAAATTTGGTTTCTGATGCAAATTCCATGAAAACTCAAATTTGAACACGTCGAAACTCGTGTGCATTAAATATTTGCTTAGGTATTTTGCGCTTTTCAGCGTTTTATTCCCTATGATTAAAATTTTGGAATATCTTTTTTCATATGCTTATTTCACTATTTGAGAAGTGATGGTAAACATTAAGATAAGAAATCTGAGTGAGTATTTGAATGCAGAACACCAAGTGAATAAAGCAGATTTTAATTTATGCCAATGGACGATTGTAGTTAAAGTCATGGGATCAACTTTCTACTCAACTAAACTTAACTACATATTCTTCACGATGATCACTTACATCAATTTTTCCTGTGGCATCTGCAATGATTTTTATGCCCGTTTTAAGTTTAGGGTGACGCTGCATATCATACCAAATCAAGTGCATCCCATCGCGAATGCGATTTACCGGAAATCTAGTAATTTCTTCGTCAAAACTTATGACAGATGTATTCTTTATTGAGTTTGTCACCTTTTTATCTTCTTTCTTCATTTGAAGAAGGTAAGCGTGAGCCATTTTCATTGCATAATCAGCTTGGAAATTTCATGTGTTCTACGTCATGGCTTTTGCGAAATGACGTGGTAAGCCCTGTCGCTCGACAACGGCGATGGGCAGGTTGTTTTTAATTACAATTTTGAGGTCTAAAATGCAGGCAAAGTTCTGAACATTGTTGCAAACATCAGGGGAAACATTGATGTCAGTGATGATCAACTTGCCTGGCGTGTATTACAAATTGCCTTGCAAAAGTGATCCTATGACTTCAATGTGAAAAAACAATCGTTTCTTTGTGTGAGGTAAGAATCAGATACAAACTGTTTTGTAACAGCTATTGTTGCCGAAATTGTTATGTCTGCTTATTTTTACTTCTTAACTAGGTTTCAAAATCTCCACTTTTGTCCAGTTTTGAATTAATAGGTATCAACTCATGTTATGAAGTTCTATTGATTTTGTTATCCAAATACGCACATGTATGTTTTTAACTTATGTGAACTAATTTTTCAAAATCAACTATTGCGTTTGTATGTCTCATACGAGCATTTTTATCAGTGCCTTTAAAGTAATTTAAAAGGGGAGTCAAAAGTCTAGTGTAAAGCCCAGAATAAACAAAGTTTTTGTGGATCCTTTTGAAACATTTTAAAAACATTTTATGACACGATTTGTAATGAGTGTTTCATTGCAAAATAATGATACATATATGTTGAATATATTAATTACTCACCAAAATGTTTTGACAATAATTTTTTTTATCAACAAGTAACCAACGTTTTAAGACATTTTTTATCATCTCTTGTTTGTTAACCTTATCACAATTCTTGTGATTGTAAGTTTTTTATTTAATTTACCTGTATTTTAAACTATTTATTTTCAGTATCTTTTCCTTTTATATTTTGCAAAGCACATTTGCTATCAGACATCATGTTCATTTATTTATGGGTGTTTGTTGTAGGTCAACTATCGTACCCCATGATTACACATATTTTTTCAAAGATGGAAACGCCAGACAGAAACACACAGAGAAGAACAGAGAGATACGTTTTAACAGAATGTTTCAAAAGGCATGAACATACTGAAGTAAATAACTGACGTAATATGGAGTATGAATAACAATACAAGTAAATTTCATGTAAAAGCATGAGTGTTGATTAGATTCGTTATTCGGTTCTTTTCATGCATTACAATAAATGAATGGAAATATGACATGGCTGTTTATCCCATTCAAAGTGAGAGTATCTTAATCAAGACAACCCTTTTTACCATCTGCAGTTTATTCGAATAAGGTTTCAATAGAACCAAATCGTAATTTTACAGACATGATGCATGCATTTCTCACAATTTCTCTTTTGCAGTAGCAGTTGTAGACACTTTATTGTTATTATTTAGATTATAAAATTATTGCTTTATTGTTATTGAAAACATTGTTTATTTCTTAATGATGCGTTGTGATGTTTTAAGAACTGCCATTTGCATTTTGGTACATTGGTAAGGACAACTTTACCAAACAATTTTCACTCATCAATCGTCAATCAGTGTTTGATTTGGAAGTTCAATGTATATGTTTAGATATGTTAAAAATATCTAAGAATAACCGAAACTACCGTTTTAACCTTATACAAAATATTTAAGAACTATTATCATCATTTTAAGAATTCTAAATTTAACTGTAATTATTATTTTTTTGATCACATAATCCCATCATTCATTATACTTGATACACTTGAAAGAATGATTTTATGACAAGAAACTGTTATCGGTCTTGCTAAAAACAACTCTGTTTACCAATAGAACCCCAATTCAAATTTACCAATAATGCAATTTTTAAATTTCAGTTCTTAACTACGGGATTTTGTTTTATCAATTTAGCAGAAGCAAACAAGACGCCATTGTTTTTGTATCTATATCATTGCAAAAATGTTACAAAAGGGTTTTGATTCCCTACCAAATAGCAGTGTCCGGTTGGATTGTCCAGATTGGATAATCTGGTTCAAAAGGTTTTAACAACTATGATTACTTTACGGTCCTATATATTTTCCTGACCCGTAGCAGAACCAAGGTCCAACTTTTATATTTGTGATATGATGTAATTAAACATAACATGATCAGAGCTCCCTTTTAAAACGGCTTCTCACTTTGAACTTTGAAACAGGAAAAGACATCTTATACAATGTTTACAAACTGCAGACCACAAACCTTTTATAAGTTTACATAACTGGACGAGTGTCAAAGCTAAATCAATTCAAATTGCTTTTTGTTGCATTAATGAGAACCAAGGGCAAATCAGCGTGTTTAAAGTGATAAGTTCGTTAAATATTTACTAAACTTTTATTCAAGAGATATAAACTGACTCTGGGGTAAACAAAAAGTCATGATTTAAGTGATTGCATTATCATGCCATAACTCTTTATTATGATTGGCTATGAAAACAGATTCCCCTTTGCCTCAGTGGCTTACCTATAAGAGAGAAAAGGTTCCATCATAAACTTATTTCTAAAACATATTAACATTCTTGTCTATGTTTCTATCAACTAATTTAAAAAAACATTGAAAAAATGCTGAAATTCAACTCATGCTACACAGGAATCCTTATTTTTAAAAGCAATTATTAATTTCAGATGGTCTTGGGTCTGAATCCGGACAGGAGCTCTCTCTGATATTATAAGCTACTCTACATGCAATAAAGTCTTGGTGTAATGGCTCACTGAATTTCACTAGTTCATGTCATTCCACACAGTGTTAATTTTTTCAAAGGCGTAACTGGCGATTGTCATGAATAAAACTTATAGCTGAGATATGAGTGAAGTTCTCTTGATAGTTGCAGTAAAACCAAGTTATTCTCATCACTTTTAATTACTTTTTTCTATGTAAAAGAAGTTGTTTTAAAAAAGCTTATACTTAAAATATGCCTTAACTAATACACATATCAAAGAAAGTCTTTCCGTTGAATTGATCGAACATGAAGACATAGTTTTGTTTCTGATTCGTATTTTAATCTCTTAAACTTTTTGGGCTATAAATTCATAATCAACGACCTGATAAAATATCCTACAGCATGTGCATTTGCTCAGCTCCTGATTTATCCCATCAACTGGAGTTTCACTATAAAGCATTTAAACTGTTTTATCTATTATGATTTGGTATATTCTACAATGCTGAGAATATTTCATGAATCATCTTCTCCTTCAGCTTCTAAAGATAATGATAAATCTCCATCAAGGAAATGTTGATATCATATACTAAGTTGATCGGAGAGTATGTCTAAGCCTGTAAAAATATAACCGGTTGTCTAATAATATTAGATTTAAAATGCACTTATGATTGCTTTTTGTCTATTTTCACTTACAACATTTCCTCAACTTCCCTTAACTTTTATCAACAGATTGAAGAATCACACATGTATGAAAATTATCTATCACCAGTTAATGTTTATGTTTATCGCATTGTTCTTTGTAAATTCCGTTGCTCAAATAATAATTTGATGATTGAAGTTGGAAGGAGGTGTAATATCAAACCAGAAGATAGATTATGCCCTTTGTGTATATTACCTGTGCAAGAAAACTGAATTCCACTTTTTATTACAATGTCCTTTTATTAAGATTTAAGAAAAAGTATTTTTCCATACTATTATTGTACATCACCATCCCTGCAAAAATCTATATTACTTTGTAAAAGTGTTAATAACTTGATCATTAACAGTCTTGCAAGGTATGTTTTCCTTGGACTCAAAAAACGTGCTTAGTTTCTCAACATAACGTAAGTTTGCCCCCGCCAAATGCTTGTACATCACAATTATTGGTGGTCCATACATTGTATTATTCGTGTTTGTATGACTCCTTATATGGGCCAATGGCCTTATTTAGTTCTGAATAAACCTTCATTCCCTTAATGCGAATCATGTAACATGTCGTCTGCTTTCAGAGAATCAAATGATACTGTCACGTGACAAATGATTTCATCTAATACAGGAGCTTTAAGAAAATGAAAATACCAAATATCCTAATTTATCTGCAAAATTCATATCTGCCATTAGCAGCCTGTCTGCATTGCCCATGCAAATCCAATGACTTTGATGGCGGAGTTAATAAGGTGAAGGGCAGACGACATGTTTCTATTTCTATCCAAAGCTTGTCATACACAGAGTTTAAAAATATTCTGTTAATTATACTAATCTCTTACATCTGTTTAGTATGCACCTCTCAAAGAAAATCACTCAAAGAACATGTTTGACATTAAGATGAAGACCATATCTGACTGACATGTGGCATAGTGGGAATACTACATATACATGTGTGATCCTCAAAATGGCATTGATTTCATTTTGTCCAATACCTCTTTGATCTGATTGAAAAGTGTCTTATTGGTTCACTCGATAGTGCATACATATACTGTCAAATTAGAAGGTTGTTATTTATTTCTTAATGTACAGTACTCTACCTTTGGCTTTTGTGTTATCTTTCATTTTTAAATGTGATTATATTACTCTTAATTCTCTCTTAGTTCTTTAATGTATCTGGGTTTTTTCTTTGTAACTGCCTTATGTTTAAAGTTTTAAACATGTTTTAATTTCCCAATCAACAAAGTTGAATCTTCACTTTCTTTAACATTTTGCATTGTTTTGTCTCCATTATTTTGTTATTGATATTCTACAATGAATTTTTCGTGTGTTTCTCTAATAAATTTTATACAGTTTTGTTCACCATTTAAAACATCATTTTATAATGATTTCGAAACACATTTTTTTGCTTCATCAGTTTATACCAGAAACTAAAATTGCCATTTACTGACGAGCAAAAGAGAATTAACTTCAAAATGTTTCCAAAAACTGACAGCTTTATGACAGGTATAATTTTGTTAAAAAAACAATATATGATCATTTTATTTTTCGAGTTGTTATCGGTTATTTGTGAGTAGTTTTCTAAGTATTTCTAACTTAAAACATAGGGTAGCGGAATTTCACACAGGAGTTATATAGAGAAAATGTGATTTTAAAACATTTAGCGTTTTAAGTAAAACTTGTTGTAGATACATGACATAAGTTATTTAAAATAATTTTAATTTGATGCTGCTGAAAGTTCATCAATGACCAACTTTTTCACTTTTAGGAACTTTTAATTTTATTGAAAAGTTAAAACCCCAAAACACTTTCTAAATTAGATACAATACATTTAAAAGTTTACCACTCCTTCTGTTGTCCCTTAGTATTAAGAGAAAGGCGTCTTCTATTTTCATTACCTACTTTTGCTACATTTAGATAGCAATATTAGTCTTCTGACAAGGTCACATTGGCCTCGTCACGTGGCATCTTGAAGTAGCCATATATACTTAAATTAACTTTAGCTCAACTTCTCTGAATAAAGAAGTTGATCAGCCATATGAATTCTTGACTTCACTATACTTACAACTTCAAAAATGGCCTTCTAATAGTTCAAATATTTGACGTTTGCAGGCAAGGCTTATCCCAGTTTTAGTTCATTCCAATTTGCTATCATAAAGTGTTTCTTCTGATAACATAGTTATTTCTATAAGAAGATGGATCGATACCCAATCGAGTGTGAAGTACCCTTAATTCAACCAGATTCAAGCCTTGTGTATATAACACCAACCCGTATATGACAGAAAAAGCTTTTAAAGAGTAATCATCCAGAGAAAACAGAGATTTCTGATACTAGATATTGGCAAGTTTAAAATGTTAGACACTCAAAAGTCGTTCTAATACAAATGCTTGTACATCACAATTATTGGTGGTCCATACATTGTATTATTCGTGTTTGTATGACTCCTTATATGGGCCAATGGCCTTATTTAGTTCTGAATAAACCTTCATTCCCTTAATGCGAATCATGTAACATGTCGTCTGCTTTCAGAGAATCAAATGATACTGTCACGTGACAAATGATTTCATCTAATACAGGAGCTTTAAGAAAATGAAAATACCAAATATCCTAATTTATCTGCAAAATTCATATCTGCCATTAGCAGCCTGTCTGCATTGCCCATGCAAATCCAATGACTTTGATGGCGGAGTTAATAAGGTGAAGGGCAGACGACATGTTTCTATTTCTATCCAAAGCTTGTCATACACAGAGTTTAAAAATATTCTGTTAATTATACTAATCTCTTACATCTGTTTAGTATGCACCTCTCAAAGAAAATCTAATACAATGGCCAGATCATATTGCACTATATTGTGACAATCAAGTCTTTTTCCTTTAATGACACCATTAAATTTTCTATTGTTTCACACCAGTCTACTTAAAGGGTCTTTTCTAACCAAGATCAAATCCTCGTTCCTGCTTGAGTTAGATATTCTAGCTTGAATACGGACTATTGTCATCATCATCTTGTATTGGTCATCTGCTTTTAGCTTCTACCGATGTCTGTTCTGAATGTGGGGACATATTAACCCGTCAAAACACATTGGCATTAGCTCCAACAAAGGTTTTTACCTCCTTGAAATGTAGTAAGAATTGTGCATCAGAATACCGTAGTGGTTATAAAATGAGAAGTTGTATGTTTAACGGTTTTGTTGAAATAATAAAGTTTGAAATATCGAATTCATAAACAAATGCAATGGAGATATTTTTCTTCACATTTGCATACGTTAAGGGTCTTAAAGTGTCTTTCCCTTAAATAATATGATGTGGCACTTGCTTTGATAATGGTAGAACGGCAACACATTTAACACTCCAAAGCAACTATATATATACTATACTATATATAACTATATAACAACTATATAATGATACTTAGAGACAATAATCACATTTGGTTCAATTCCATTTTATCAGAATGCAATGATAATGAATGTTTTGCATTTCATCTATGTAATGTCAAATGAGATTATGTCATTTCTCACAAACTATTTTGTACATCATATCACTTAATACAAACACAAATGTTTGTGGAGAAGAATGACATGACTTTTGTATATCTTATTTACCAAATAAAATACAGGTACTTTTTGTTAAAACTTAGATAAGTATACAACTGTAGTAGACTTATATGACCAATGAAATAAGACTTACAAATTGGAAAGTCTTGATATGGTAATGTAATCTGTATGGTGGTAAAATGCTTATCAGACTTGGATGTTCTGATAAACAGCTTAATTTATCATTTATGAAGATTTCTCATCTCAAGCTACACAGTGTATGTGTTTTATTTTGCTTTCGGTTTATCATTTTTGTGCTGTGTTTAGTTAAAAGGAAACTGTTAAACTCAAATGATAAGTCTGATCATCGAGAAAGCCTACAATAACAACCAATATTGATTTTACTTAGTTTCCTTTTTCAGAAAAAGCTATGTTTTTTTTAATGAATATTTTCATAAAGAAATGGCAAATCTCAATTAAATAATAACTGCTATTTATTGGCAATTATAGAGATTAATATGCTTTCCCCTTTTAATTCTTATATCTCTTTTAACTCTCATGAAAGAATAGGAAGACTGAGAATATCACAACTTAAAGGATAACCAGCAGTTTGATAAGTCACATAGACGTCATAAAAAGTGTATTCTTGATACTTAATCACGTTAAGCATTGGTCAACAGTCTTTGAAGAAGCTATAAACTAACTTAAGGACCATCAAGGAGCAATGCAAATAATTTTATTTTCTTGGTATTTAATTTAATTGGTGTCAAAGTACGAAAAGTGATACCTATTGGTTGTGGTACAATCATTTCATCTCTTGCCGTTTTAATAACCTTTCAAGAGTCTTGTATGTAACATTTGTAACTAGGACTATTGGTATTTTGTTTATAGCTATGATAGCAATGCCTTTACTTTTAAGACTTGCTAAAGTGTAAAGTAGTAATAACTTGTCTCTTTCATTGACAACTATTCTTATTTCTGTCTTTAAAATGAATGCTCGTTGCTTCATGTCTTGAATGTACATTTGGTTTATTTGTTGAATCTGTTTTAAAACACATTTGTTCTGTAAAATGGCGATATTTGATCCAAAATAAATAATTTTCTGTCTTTCGGAAAATGTGATATCCATAGATATTCATACTTAGTCTCAATTTTTGGAAAAAGTAATGATATTTTATCATTCATAATTTTTGAAAACACGGATTTGAATATTTGTTAAATAACAGAAATCACGTCGAAACTCGTGTGCATTAATTATTTGCTAAGTTAATTTGTGCTTGTCAGCGGTTATCCTCTAGGATGAAAATGTATTCATGAGTGAATGTCATCCAGAGGTTTAGTTCTGCAGTACAGTTATGGTATTTCTGGTATCGCAAAACAGAGGGGCAGTGCTTATTAATATCATTATTAATAATAATTTTTACTGTTCTAGAAGAAAAGGTCAACATTACGAGTTTTATAATGCAGGACACAATTGGATAAATTAAAATATACAAAGAGACTTTTGTAAGGTTTTCTTTCGTCGGCTTTTTGTGAGGTAAGAACTAAGAAATCGTTTACCTAAGTTTTCTAAGTAGTTCAGCAAAGCAGTCGTAACATGACAAGTCCTTGGCCAAAGTTTTGTTCTACAAAAAAAAAAAAGCGATTGACATTTGTAGCTAAGTCTAGTCAATTCAGTAAACACTCGACCAATCACTTGGCAGGACTGTCAAATTCTATATAGATATGCAATAATGTCTATGATGGTCACCATAATTGCTGCATAACATCCAAAATATCAAAAACTTTTATTTGTGATTTCTTTAAGACCTCTGGATCAAGATTGTCCATTTGAAACACAAATCACTACTAAGCATGTCAACAGAATATCGCTTGATACACATCTACCGTTATATTGTTTTACATTCTCTGCTTTTTAGAATTCTTATATATTAACCATAAAGTTAAACGCTAATATGAAATTAAAGGAAAATTTTTAACATGCTTGAAAAAACTGTAATTTCTAAGTTTTGAATGTCTATGAAAGAACTTGCACATTTGGAGCAAAATACTGATTACGTTTCTCTCCCAATTAAGATATACACCTATCTCATGGATAAAAACAACGAAATTGTTGATAGATAAAGTTTCACAAACAATGTTTTCTAAAGGGTAACTTTGAAAGAAAGTGATAGAATATTTTGTTACAGGGTCATCAAAAGAAAAGAAATTGTAGTGAACCTGTTGATACAATAAATTTCAATGTACCCACACAAAATGTATATGAAATTTGTATGTCTTAAGTATTTCTAATACCAGTTAATCAAATGTTCTAAAATTGTTCCAGGCATATGCTTCAATAGCATGCATAGTCAAGAGTGAAAAGGTTTTGTTCAGAGATTACCCTTAACACAAATAGATATTTAAAGCACAAATATATATATTATTTAACATAATATGATAGGAATATTGAATAAAAAGCAAACTCATAAAAATTATGACTTACATGGATGTTTAATGAAATGACAAACCTCTATCAAGAGAGTGTGATATCATATTTGCTATTAAGAGGATTGGGAATATATTTCAGCGTGTATCCATGACAGAAAATCTGTTGTCAAATGACATTAGAGATCCAATATGATAGCTGTTTGTCTACGAGGGGGAGTAAATAAGTTCAAAGAAGTGGATAAAAATCAGAAATCAGTTGTGATATTAAGTTTATGAACTTATTGACTTCCCCTCGTGGTTCCCTATTGTGAATCAAGCTTACTAACGTCTGCTTTCAGAGAATCAGACGATACTGACACGTGACAAATCTAATCAACTGATGGCTTTTCATCGAAATAAAAAACAGCAACTTAATTTTCATCTAAAAAATACAAATCAGCCATTAGTAGCCTGTCTCCAACCCCCATATCCGAATCCCCATGGATTTAATGACAGATTTAGGAAATTGAACGGCAGCAGACGACACGTTTCTATTTATGTCCATAGCTTGTCATACACAGATTTTAAAACAATTTTCTTCTGTTAATTATACTAATCCCTTGCATCTGTTAAGTATGCACCTGTCAAAGAAAATCTCCAAAGCTGAAACCTAAAGAACATGTTTGACATTAACATGAAGAGGATAAAGGAAATGTGGCATCATGGGAAGGGCTTGTTCCTCAAAGTGGCGTCAATTTTCTTTTTGTCAAATTCGACTGGGAAATGATGTAAAGCTGAAAAAGAAAATATCTCATTGTTTCATTCAATATGTAAGAGTATGGTGAGAAGGTTATTGAGTTTTACTTTTTTCTTGGAAATTTTAAACTTGAACCTGTAAAAGAACATTCTTCCACCGGTGATATACTTTTATCCTCAATCTTCCATCTTTTTATTTTTTTTGGATTTAACTTTTCCAAGTTAACATTTTTTTCAATTCATTTTTCACTTTTTGAAACGATTATTTTTGATGTTTGAATGAGAAAAAAATTCTTGATGTTCTATCAAGCTTTAAGCCTACAATGTGTAAGTGTCAAATATAGTTTCTAGGATAAATTGACTAGCAAAAAGAGGAATATGAAAATTTTGGTTACCTATTACAGCGTATTAACAATTATGCATAATTCCTGCAATAAGATAAACAAATATATGATAAATCATCATCAAACACAAGTAAAGAAAGAGTGGATGTTCTTCTGCTATCTTTAGCCCAGAATATAAGTGTTTTATATCGACATGATGTATTAATAAGGATATTGTTTTCTTTATAGCATTAAAAATATTTTACTTCTTCAAAGACCTTTAAGCAGGTCAAATACTGTAGCTGTTTGCTTGTATGTATTATCCTGATTTACCAGTTCATTCCATCTCGATGCCTTAAAGTGTTTTTTTTCTTCTGATAACATCATTAGTTCTATAAAATATTGATCAATACCAAACTGATTGCCAAGAAGCTTTAATTCCCAGCCAGTTTCAACCATTTCACAACATCAATTCTTAACTGACAGTAAAAGCTTTTAAAGAGTAATTATCTCGAGAAAAAAGACAGGGCATTGGCATTGAAAACTAAACTCGGTCTGTTACAATGGAAATATTTATTTACGTATACTTATAATACGTATTTTTTGTGGTAAGCAAGAACTTTATATTTCAACCATTATTTTTCGATGGTCTCGCACCATTCCATCAAACTTCCTTCCTTCACCTGAAGCTTACCATAGTTCCTGCAAAAATAACGTTGTACAAAAGTTAGGTGTATGCAAAGAAGGAAAATACAAAACTGAAGCATCCATTTAATCTTTTTTAAACATTTCAGCATTGAGATAATAAAGTTTGTTGAAGACTGTCAATTTACACAACAAACCATCCATTTACGTTGGCCTTTTGAATTTATTTTCCTTTCCTTTATAACTTTGTGGATATTTCTTTTTGTAAATGAAATGATAGACATTAAGTAAGATTAATATGAAGCAGTTTTCTTTTAACATGCCACAATATTTGATTTGCTTTCCAAATTGACGATTTTATCATGAAATGTTTAAAAAAAAATCATACCAAATAAGTTCAAATAATTTCTTCTTGGCTTACTTCCGATATTCAGTGGTCATCTTAGTGGACATCTTGAAATTTACTGCGAGACTGAGGCGACGCCATGTTTCCGATTATTCCATATCTATAAGGGAAATTTATAGAATTAGCCGGTCCTGTCAAGTAAATGGCCGTATATTAACTGAATTGAGTAAGCTACAGGGTAAAAGGGTAAAACGTTGTCATAGCCAATCAAATAAAAAGTCTTGGTATGATCAGTTTATTTGATGCAATCACTTAAATTGGGGCTTTTATTAATCCCCGAGTTGGTTTATTCCTCACAATTGATAGTTTAGTAAATATTCATCGAAATTATCAAATTAACAATGCTAATTTGCCCTCGGGCTATCAATGATGCAACAAAAGGCAATTTGAAATGAAAATGCAGCTAAACATGATTTAGTTTGCCCCTTGTTTCTTAGATTTAACCATAAAAAGGTTTGTGGTCTGCAATTTGAATGCATATTTGCAGTTATCTTTTCTTTGAGTAATTGAGGTTCAAAGGTGAGGAACGTATTCAAAATGAAACCAGGACCATGACACGTTGTGATTTATGATATCATATAAAAATCCAAAAGCTGGATCTTGGTTCTAATGCGGGTTAAGGATCAAGAAGATTATAGGAACGCTGAAGTAATCATTGTCGTTAAAACTGTTTTTAAAACAGATCATCCAATCAGAAACCAAACAAAACTGTCACTGGTTTTTATTGCTGATGAAAACTTTGGACAAAGGCTAGTCAAAAGGATGTAATGATGGCATTGATTCCAAACAATGGCGCCATATTGTCGTTTATGTTGCCAAATTGCTTAAATATAAAATTGTGTCTCGTATTGTCATTACTTGAAATTGATGTCAATTGAGTAAATTCAGAAACCATTAAAAACAACAGAGGAGAGCTTGATAACAATAAAAAGTTACCTTTGATTTTTACATGGCACCTATTGTTTCGAATTCAAATTGTCTTATATAAGTTAAAATGAATGTATGTGTTATACGAAATTGCAGATTCAATATTCAATTTGTCTTTACCATCACTGTGACAAGTTTCTTTGAAATGGATAAAAGTAATTCAATTAATCGTATTCATGAATGAATTTAAAAATGGAATATAAACGTTTGTTTAAAAGTCCAAATTGAAATTACACAATGTGGAATCAAAAACCTGTTTTATGCATGTATTGTTTTTTGAAACATTTGAGAATTACAGAAGATATTCCAGAAGATATTTGTGTTTATTACACAAACCAGTCAAAACATTATATTGAAGGTAAAAACTTTTGTTGAATAGGATTAGGAAATTTGGGGAATAAAAGTGTGTAGTGATATGTAATTAAAGCACATGTGCGGGAATACGATATGATAAGGCTTTGATGTTTTAAAAATATTTATTCATATGAAATATTTGTAAATATGTTCATATTCTATTAAACATAAACTTTATCATTCCTAAACTATGTTATTCGAAAAAAGTAATTGTTATTTTATTTTTACTATATTATATTAATAGGTGCAAAATAGTGTACTCTTCTGCTCAACAACCACGATTGTAATTATTGCTTCATTATTGAATCATAGTTTTAGTGGGTAATATATTGACATCAGGTTTGACTAAAAGGTCTGACAACTTAAGATTAGATATGTAAATGTTCTTCAAATGATAAAGCAAATTACTTAAGTACAAGATTAACGATTCATGAATGAAAATGAACAATAGAAATGGTTTTATGAATGTAAAAAAACACTGTCATGTTATATCATTGGGAATCAATATAATTGCAAATTTAAATTCTTAATTAATCATATCACATAATAAAGTTATCAACTATATTTCGAATAACAATAAACAATACAATGTAAGCTTTTTAATGATAACTAATTAAATATGTCTACAATGGTCATGCCAAAAGTGAGAAATCTATTAACCATGTGTGTGAGATTACAGCCACATGGTTTTGTAACAGAATGTTCGGCATGGTCAGTGCTTCCTTAATAAAGATACTCGCCCACTGAATGGTATGAGCAACGTTCTCATGTTACAGTTCATGAACTGTATTGCTAACAGGAATAATTGTAGATATTGTCAAATAGAACAAGCACCATTTTGTTAAGCAAATAGCACATAGTTTTTTTAATGAATAATTATTATTTGGTTCGTTATGTTGATTCGAGGAGCCTTTTCTTTGCAAGTGTGAGTTTCTTTGAAATTCAGTCCAAGATATAGTCAAAGATAGGATTCATGTATAGGAGCTTATCTTACGATTTAAAAAAAAACATTAAAAAATATTGAATTTTGTAATCGATAGAAGAACGAGTTATTCATACATCCTGACAAATCAAAAGTCTTCTGTTTAGGATATTCTTTGTTTGATCATTGAATAGGATATTCTTTGTTTGATCATTGAATAGGATATTCTTTGTTTGATAACTGAATAGGATATTCTTTGTTTGATCACTGAATAGGAAATTCTTTGTTTTATCATTGAATAGGATATTCTTTGTTTGATCATTGAATAGGATATTATTTGTTTTATCACTGAATAGGATATTATTTGTTTTATCACTGAATAGGATATTCTTTGTTTGATCACTGAATAGGATATTCTTTGTTTGATCACTGAATAGGATATTCTTTGTTTGATCACTGAATAGGATATTCTTTGTTTGATCATTGAATAGGATATTCTTTGTTTGATCACTGAATAGGATATTCTTTGTTTTATCATTGAATAGGATATTCTTTGTTTGATCACTGAATAGGATATTCTTTGTTTGATCACTGAATAGGATATTCTTTGTTTTATCATTGAATAGGATATTCTTTGTTTGATAACTGAATAGGATATTCTTAGTTTGGTCACTGAATAGGATATTCTTTGTTTTATCATTGAATAGGATATTCTTTGTTTGATAACTGAATAGGATATTCTTTGTTTGATCACTGAATAGGAAATTCTTTGTTTTATCATTGAATAGGATATTCTTTGTTTGATCATTGAATAGGATATTCTTTGTTTTATCATTGAATAGGATATTCTTTGTTTGATCGCTGAATAGGAAATTCTTTGTTTTATCACTGAATAGGATATTCTTTGTTTTATCATTGAATAGGATATTCTTTGTTTGATCACTGAATAGGATATTCTTTGTTTGATCATTGAATAGGATATTCTTTGTTTTATCACTGAATAGGATATTCTTTGTTTGATCATTGAATAGGATATTCTTTGTTTTATCACTGAATAGGATATTCTTTGTTTGATCACTGAATAGGATATTCTTTGTTTGATCACTGAATAGGATATTCTTTGTTTGATCACTGAATAGGATATTCTTTGTTTTATCATTGAATAGGATATTCTTTGTTTTATCATTGAATAGGATATTCTTTGTTTGATCACTGAATAGGATATTCTTTGTTTGATCATTGAATAGGATATTCTTTGTTTGATCACTGAATAGGATATTCTTTGTTTGATCACTGAATAGGATATTCTTTGTTTTATCACTGAATAGGATATTCTTTGTTTGATCACTGAATAGGATATTCTTTGTTTGACCATTAATTCAATATCAGGTCTCCTGGCACACCACGCTTTCCCCAAAACAGTAGCTCAAGACATATTTTGCTACGCTAGCTTCTGTTCTATTATGAGTGAGTGGTTCTTGAAAAGTCCGCACGCAGCAGATAACTGCAACACGAACTATCTGCAATATTTCAGCATCTCCTGCGTGCTTTATGTCACTAAACCCTATGATATGATTTAATTGCTGTAAAACGTGTATTTGGACAGAGGTTAGCGTACAAAATTATAACTTGAGTTATCTTTGTATGGAGAAAATGCTTTACACAAAACCGTCGTAAAGAATCGCTTGATATTACGACTATAAGTAAACTACATACAACATCTCTAATTGAAACCATAAAACTCTCGTTAGTAATGATAATATCCTTTGCTTTGTATTGATGCTATAGCCAATGTCTTCTTACTTCAAACGTTTAAGCTCCTTAACAAAATGTTTTTCATTCGATTAAATGCATTTAATTCAATACCATGCCCATATCATTTCATTGCTAAAAAATAACCCAAAATAGCTAAACAATGTCTTAAATGAGCATGATTGCTTTAAACGTATTCATCCTGTTATGAATAACAGCTAGAACCACACGTATTTTTTCTGTAATATCGTTAACGCTTTTGGTAAGAAGTTCGTAATCTGAAACGTTTACCAACAGCAAGGCGATTTTAAAGAAAGCATTTGTCTGTTACTGAAATCGTTACAGATTTGAGTTCCTTCCCCTGGATAATAAACAAAGTGCTTACAAAACAGTTATAATCAGTAATGCAAGAGGACTTTTCTTTGGATAGAATAATTCATTTTCAGTGCAAGTCGATTGATTTCAGTGAATAAGACGATACTGGCACATGACAAATCATTTAATCAAATGAAGTGGCTTTATTTCAAAATGAAATACCAAATATCATAATTTCCATAATAAAAATTCAAATCTGCCATTAGTCCATGGCTTTCATTGTTGATTTTGGAAATGACGCAGCAGACAACATGTTTCTATTTCTGTACAAAGCTTGTCATACACAGATTTTAAATTAATTTATTCTGTTAGTATTAATTACTAATCCCTAACATTTGTTTAGTATGCATATGTCAAAGAAAATCTCCAAAGATGAAACGAGACGATATATCATAGAAGTATTGCTAAAGAACCTGCAAGATAAATATCATCATGATAGAACGGTTGCCATACAATATGTATCTCGATTCTCTATACTTTATGAAAAAAGAATATATAGGACCTGAAAAATAATGTTATTTCTTAGCTACCAACCTGTTATGAACAATACAGCTGCATGCCAAAAGTTTGTTCACATACCTAAATATACTAGAGCAAATATTATGGAATTTAAGATGCCTTTGAGGTATCTTAGCATTGCAAATAACAAACGTATAATTTTGAATTTCCACTTATGCAGATCCATTCTTCATTAAGGCAAATGTTTATCGTACCCCCACAATTACCCGGAACAGTTTTGGCAGGCCATTGACGTGACCAGGGGTCAAAATTCCGAAAACACTAATTTTTAATTTAAGTTATCAACTTCAAGTCGCGTTTGTTCCTAAGCACAATGTCAATGTGATTAGGTTGGTTTTAATCTCGATATGAAATATTTGATTTGACATTTAACGAAATCGAAATGTCGAAAATATGACCCCTTCTATCTATATCAGTGTGCCAAATTTGGAATTTTTGCACAATAAACCAGACGATTACAAAATGAGTTCAAAATGGCTATTTCACACATGGACAGTGGGTGATCCATTGTCAGTTTTGCTGAAGTTATTCTATTGACGTTGAAATGAAACACAAATAACATGATATTTGCACTACGATTCAGTGGTAAGTGAACAAACTTTCGGTATGCAGCTGTATATGAATGGAAATCACACAAGAAAGAAAGTTATATAGCAGATTAAGTATCACAAATCATAATTATTTTCTGTTTGTCTTATCACCGTAACCTCTAAAATAGACATAAATATGTTTCAGCTTCTATAGATATTTGTTTGAAACAAATTATGCTGATATATAGTCTCTTACGGCGACACATCGATACATCATGGTCCCTCACAATATACATATCCTGATGCATTTTCTAAATGTGTTTTGTTTTGAAGCAATCATGTTGCATAATAGACAATGAAGATACGGATACTATTCGATATTATACGTGAATGCTTTTTTCTGTCCTCAAATACAATCCTTTTAAATGCTGACATCTGCTTTAGGTATCCTTAACTCAAATGTTGATAATGCATGTAAATGCAGGACTTCTCTTATTATTAAATTCTTGATTGATAATGAAAATTGTGAGGAAATATTTACTACTTGTGACCGTCTAAACGCTTGGGTGTAACAGACCCCACGTGGTAGACAAGAATTTACAGGTATAACATTGTGTACATTTGTACAACAAAAAAGATAAAGGTCACTAGATTTGTTTCTCTAAGATGGTTGAATTGAGAAAATCTGGTTCAATCAGAGTCCAAAAGACCCTAATTAGTCGTGGGGAATGCTTTAGCTATTTTCAAGTACATGTATGTCCTATTCTGAATTTACCAGTTCTTTCTTACTCTGTATCTTAAAATGTTTCTTTTGATAGCATCATTATTTCTATAAGAAGATGGAACAATACTATATTGACTGGAATGTACCTTTAATCTCAAAGAGATTTAACTATTGACTATACAACAGAAACCCCTAAATAACAGAAAACGCTTTGAAAAAGACATTATCCCGAGAAAATAAATATTTCTGATAATAAGTTCAGCAACTATCTCGTTCAGTTACAATTAACAGATCATAATGTACTTTTTGTGCTAATCCAGAACCCTTGTTTTTTGTGAAACAACCCCTTATATTTATATTTCCATATATTTCATTCACCTTAATCTAATCCTGGTTCCTGCAAAATATGGTGTGCATATGGAAGGGAAACGAAAACAAAAACATAAATTTCATTTAATTAACCAATTAATAATTATCTTCCCTGGTCAGTGTGTATTAATTTGAATCCTTATACCATAAGAATTTGATTTTCATAATGAAATGGTTTAAGGCATTTAATATCAAGAGTATAAATCGCTTGAGAACCTACAATTTGGTATTCATTTAAAACTTAATCAATTGCAATGAATCATCTTCTTCTTCAGCTTCTATGGACACTTTACGGTAATGACAAACCTTTATCAAGGGAGGGGTCATATCATATTTGCTATTAAGTTGATGGGGGAGTGTGTTTCAGCGTGTATTCACGAGACAAAATCTGTTGTCCAATAATACTAGATACCAAATATGATAGCTTTTTGTCTAATTTCACATATCACTTTTCATCTAGTTCCCTTAATGCGAATCAAGCTAACATGTCGTTCTGTTTCAGAGAATCAGACGATGATGGCACGTGACGAATCATTTCATGTAATGCAAAGGCTTTATGTCAAATAAAAATAGCAAATATCTTAATTTTCATCAGCAAAATTCAAATCTGCCATTAGTGGCCTGTCTCCACTATTCATGCAAATCCCCTTTTGCTTTAATGGCGGATATGGGAAATTGAACGACAGCAGACGACATTTTCTGTTTCTGTCCAAAGCTTGTCATACACAGATTTTAAAACAATTTTCTTCTGTTAATTATACTAATCCCTTACATCTGTTAAGTATGCACCTGTGAAAGAAAATCTCCAAAGCTGAAACCTAAAGAACATGTTTGACATTAAGATGTAGAGGGTAAAGGAAATGTGGCATCATGGAAAGGGCTTGTTCCTAAAATTGGCGTCAGTTTTACTTTTGTTCAATTCGACTGGGAAATAATTTGAAGCTGAAAGTGATAATATCTCGTTGTTTATTCAATGGTATACACAAAAGTAAGATGAGGATTTTGAGTTTACATATTTTTTGTTATATATCTGCCTCGTTTTGAATTCATACTAACTCTCTTTGTTACATTACACCATATTATATTTTTTTCTTTCTCTTATTTATCTTCAATGATAAAGGATATGTTTTACTTTTTTTCTTCAAAATTTGAAACTTGAACATGGAAAAGAACCCCCGTGAATACCCTAATTCTTCCACATTTTTATTTTTCTAACATTTCACTTTTTGTTCACAATTTTTGTTTACAAGTTGTTTCACTTTTTAAATTGAATATTTTTGTTGTTTGAAATCGTTAAAGTAACTTTTTCTCCTAAACTGTTTTAGCTTCAATCTAACTTTGTCATATGAACTAACCAGAAAAAGAAAGCAAGTTATGGTAACCAATTACAGCAATATAAACAAATATGCATAATTCCTATAATGTAATAGACAATTATATAATACTTTATCATCAAACGCAAATAGATAAAGATCTTCGCTTTGCCCAGAATACAGATGTTTAAATTGTTTACTGTGCATGTTGCAATCATAAGGAATCAATTTCATTATAGCAAAGTTAGCAAATGTTAAATCTAAATATTTGAAAATGATCCCTTTAAAAAACGACATCTTTCGTTAAACTTTTTAGGTCGATTGTTATACAAAGAGAAAATTATTTTTCATGTAGATTATAATTTCTCTAAATACCAACGTTTCAAAGCCTTTGAAACCGGTCAAATGCTTTATAGCATTGCATGTCATATCCCGTTTTCACCAGTTCAGTCCAGCTCTATACCTTAAAGTGTTTCTTCTGATAACATCATTATTTCTATAAGAAGATGGATCAATACCAAATTGATTGTTGTTAATCTATCTAACTAAACTATCAGCCAGATTCAACAATTGACGATACCCATCAACTCTTTATTGACAGTAAAACCTTTTAAAGAGTGATTATCCCGAGAAAAAAATAAAGATTTCTTAAACTGGGTATTGGAACAGCAAACCTAACTCGTTCTTTTACAATGGGAAGATTAACGTATGTTTTTTGCTAACCAAGAATTCTAGTCTTGTGTTAAACACACCATTATATTTTCGATTGTCTCAAAAATTCTACAATAAGGCTCCATTGTCTAATCCTGCAAATGATATCGTGGTAACGGAATAAGGTGTGTATATAGACTGGAAAACATAAACGTTACCGTTTCGTGTAAAAAATCTAAATTCTGAAGTTTGTTCAATACAATCAAATTTATACAACATGTAGATAAATTTACACGACAAACCATACAAACTGAATTTATTTTCTTCAAATTTCACATGACCTTATCCTATGACTTTATGGTTAACGTAAAATATTGCAAATGATAGATTGTATGAAAAGATCAATATCAAGCAGTATATTGTAACATGCCACAATATGTTTTATAAATTGACGACTTTATCATAAAATCCTAAATACATGTATACATACCATAATACAGTTCATACAATTTCTTCAGGGCCCCTTACGGGATGTTAAGCGGCCATCTTGGTGGGCATTTTGAAATTGACTGTGAGACTGAGGCGACGCCATGTTTCCGATTAATCCATATCTATAGGGGAAATTTATAAAATTGGAGTACCCTGTCAAGTAATTTGCCGAATATCAACAGAATTGAGAAAGCTACAGGGTAAAAGGGGAAAACGTTGTCATAGCCAATCAAATAAAGAGTCATGGTATGATCGTTTTATTTGATGCAATCACTTAAATTGGGGCTTTTATTAATCCCCGAGTCGGTTTATTCCTCACAATTGATAGTTTAGTAAATATTCATCGAAATTATCACTTTAACCATGCTAATTTGCCCTCGAGCTATCATTAATGCAATAAAGGGCAAATCGAAATAAAAATTCAGCTTTAAACATGATTTAGATTGCCACTTGTTTCTTAAAATTAACCATAAAATGGTTTGTTGTCTGCAATTTGAATGTGATTTTACAGTTATCTTTTCCTGGTGTGAATCAAGTTCAAAGGTGTGGAACGGGTTCAAAACGAAACTAGTATCTTGACATGCTATGATTTATGATATCATATCAGAAATCTAAAAGTTGGATCTTGGTTCTAATACGGGTTAAGGATCAGGAAGATTATAGGAACACTGAAGTAATCATTGTCGTTAAAACTGTTTTTAAAACAGATCATCCAATCAGAAATCAAACAAAACTGTCACTGGTTTTTATTGCTGATGAAGACTTTAGACAAAGGCTCGTCAAAAGGACGAAATGATGACATTGATACCAAATAATGGCGCCATATAGACGATTGCGTTGCCAAATTAATCAAATATAAAAAAGTGTCGTATGGTCATTAAATCAAATTGATTTCAAGGGTTCTATGAGTAAAATTCAGATGCCATTAAACAGTATGGACGATAGCTCGTGAACAATTACAAGATATCTTTTATATTGAAAAGACAACTATTGTTTCGAATGCAAGGTGTCTTACATAATTGAAAATGATTATTTACGTTTTATGAAAATGTAGATTCAATATTCAATTTGTCTATATATCTATATATCATTGTGACTACTTTCATTGAATGGAAAAAGTGGCTCAATTGAATTCACGAATGAATTAATAGATGGGCAAATTTATAGTGGTAAAGACAGTAGAGGGGACATTTCTGTTTACAAATTTATGTTTTAAGAAAATGAGATCATCACAACCCAGTCACAAGATTAAGCTGAGGTTTATACACTTTGTAATGTCGGATTTGACAATTTATCAAAAGAAAGAAATCCTTTCAAAAGGGAAAATAAAGAGAAGTGAAGTCAGTCATGGGCGCTCCATGTGTGGAAAGAAATGCTCGACATCACAAGGCACTGCTAGACGAAAAATCAACAATCTTATCACCTATATACTCTATCAAACAATGACTTTATCATTACTAAGTTATGTAATACGAGAAAAATCCAAGTTATTGATCTTTTTGCAAAAATAGTGTTCCTCTTTTCCAGCTAAAGGACTGTCCCTTTAAACATTAACCTTTTGGATCATCCATTATAAACAGATTCAAATAATACAATCAACTACTTGAGTATACGATTGATTAATGATTTATAAAATAAAAACCCATAATTTATTTTTGTTAATTTACAAACACAACATCATGTTTTACCGTTTGAAATCAATGTATAATTGCAAATGAAATTTCGAAATAAATCATAACACATAATAAAGATATCAACGTTGTTTCCAATAACAACAAACAATACAACACATGATTTCAAACGATACTTAATCAACTCGTCTAAATTTGCCATCACAAAAGTGAGAAATACATTTACCATGCGTGTAATATTACCGCCACGTGGTTTTGTAACATTACTCGAACGCACGGCAGATGTTACGCAGGGATTCCTTGATTAGGATACTCGCCCGTTGAATGGCGTGAACAACGTTCTCATATTTCATTCCATGGACTGTGTCGCACCAAAAAACAAATTTTCGAGCAGAACAGTCAGGAACAACCTTGAACTCTTTTCTTTTGTTATCAAATGGATAGTCAGACTCGGTTATTCATTATAAACTCTCAATTCGTTATGATACCCTAGTTTGTGTACGTACAATGCACGCTGAAGAATTTGCAAAGATTGGTGGTCCTGTATTAGACGTAATTTAACGAACATATATTGTGGTCAAGTAATGAAAAGAATTGAATAACACTAAAAATAGATTTTGAGTATTCGTACAGTACGATTATGCTTGTAAATGAGCTAAAAAATACGGATTTCTGAATTGGATAAACTTGTTTAAACTTAACTATAACTTCCTTCAATCGGGTCTCTTTTCACCAGTCAACCATATTGAATCACTTGAGAGTGACCTTCATACAAATCATCATAAAGACGTGTTTTGGTTGTGATAATATCCTTTGAATTGATTCTATAGCGTAATTTCTGTGATAGAACATCCTCGGTTACACGGGGCTCCGATGCACTGCACTTTATCACCCCTTGACTTTTCATCAGGAAATTCTGCACTGAAATTACCTGCCCTTGATTTGAATAAGGCAATGAAACTATAACGTCGATTGGACCTGCAAGCCTTTAGAAAGTCTTGCCACTACACGCTTTAATCTTACGTAAAGGGTCTTGGCTTACAATTCCAGCTCTTAGCTCACACTTTCCTGTTTACAACCAATTAGTAGGGGAGATTTTCTTTGAAATTTCAAATCCCTGAGTATTCCCTGATAAAGACTGTTTTTATTCTCAGGGTTATCAAACACTTATTTCCATCTTTTCTTATCAAATCGTGTCCATTGATTATTGTTTCCTAACAAGATTTGAGAGTGGGAAATTTAAGTACAATTTCCCAGAGGTGGTTTGTGAAGAGTATCGGAACAAGTATCCCTGGTTGACCGAGGATGGTGATAACAATTGCATATTACTACATGTCCATTGTCGTCTTTCTTTAATACTCAGAGCTTAAGTAACACAGAGAATGTTTAATGATATTTCTTTTGGATTAGATAATAGCCCAACTAGTTCAAATCGCCTCCCTAAATTAACACATTTATTTCAAAATGACCACATTATGATATTGTCTTGTTATTAAAGATAATCGGAAAAAGGCCATATCAATGTTAAAAAGTCGAAATGCGTGGTCCGATTTTCATGTACATAAGTTGAGTGAACACTACAACTGGACAATGAACCAACTAAATACTACCAGCCTATGTTTGTCTTTGTGAGTGCAATAAATAGGTTTTTTAGTTATGTCTAAGTCACAGGCGCTATTGTCCAGTTTTCGATCGTAAATCACGACTTAAACCTGTATTTCGTCACTACACTGAACTGATAAGCATTAGGATACTGACTTACAGTAACAACCGCTACTTCCTGATAAAATAACACCATTTTAAAAACATATTTGACTCCAACAACGTACTCAATGCCCCTTGAACAACGGCTTCATTCAATGAAATACGCAAATTTAGACCTCACAATTTCATTGCTAAAACAGAGTCCAATAAAGATAACCATTACCATTAACGTTATGGATTATAGTTATTCGCCCTGTTATGGATTATTGCCAGTAATTTCCATGTAGTAACGATACATAACAGCTAGAGGTAGTCTAACTACACTGTGAGAGGAAATTTTGGTCCATGAATAAATGTTTTGAAATATTGTGAAAATATTAAAAGGAAAATGAGATTTATCATTTCGAAATGAAACTCTCGCGCATTTATAGTTTTTTAGGGTCTTGGTCTAATACCCTAGACTTGAAGGTATATAATCTACTACTTTTGACAGCATTTTTTGACCAGTTTCCCAAAGAATTGTACAGTCTGTGACATTTCCTTTATAGTCAGTTGTATTCCACAAACAGTCCCTCTGTTACCTCATCCCAATTAAGAAGTAAAACATTATTTACATAATGAGACATGCAAGTCAAAAGAGATTTTGAATTTGAATGTGTATAATGTTGTCAGTATATGTTTGATTAACCTTTTGCATACAGTGTTCATAAAAACATTAAGACCTGAATCACTCAGTTTTTTCCTACAATGTAATCTTTAAGCATCTTGGTCTACTAAACATCAGATGTTCTCCAAAGACCTTGCAGGAGTGATGTTCTTGTTGCATAGTATCATATCATAGGATGAAACATTTCAGCAGTAATTCTTAGTTAAGTACTTCTCCATGTCTTTCTATCGTTTACTCGACGGTCGAAAATTATTGTTAGTTTTCACAAATAAACCCATTGAAAAGGGCGGAATAGCGCAGTGGTTAGCGCGTTCAGCTTCCGATAAAGAGGTCCGTGGTACGAATCCCGGCAACTTATTCTGCAGAGAACTGTTCTGCTCGCAGTCAGGTTTGGGTGCAATGCAACACTTAATTTCAGTGCAGTACCACCCATGGTTCGCTAGTTCCAGCCGATGCTCGCAGGTTTCACCGCAATGCATAGCCACAATGTTGTTGCGGGCTTACTCCCTGCAAAAATACTAGCGGCCGTGATGTAAGTGAAATACTCATGAAAGCGGCGTTAAATTCCATTGACACTTGCCATTCTGCATTTATGTATTCTATGATATACTACAAAATACAATAATATCACGCTAAGTATACTTGCTGTGATGACATTTTGATTTAATTCCATTAAGATATAAATCATAGCCTTTGCATCATTAAAATAAGATTCAAAGTTCTTTTTGCACAGTAAAATAACAAAGCGTATTATATGGACACGTTGAAGGTAAACATTGCTTCAAAAGAAAGTTTATAACGTTTAAAAAGAATTTTATTTCGCAGTTCACTTAGAATTTTAGTTATACTTGACAGAGTCGAGCACTTTAAGACTTTTCGGACGGGTAGTATCTAACTATGTAACAAAACACCTTGTGAAATGAAAATGAAACAAATTATTTTTTAGCAGTTGCACATGTATTTTGAACGAATTTATCACAATATCTCCTTTTCACTCACCTAAAAATTAAACATTGAAATAATGTTTTGTGTAAATGAAATGTAAATTTTGATTTGAAACAGAATATGATTTTCAGTTAACAAAAAACATATCGCTTGATCAAATCACATTCGGAATCGTGTACTTGGGGTGATTCGAAATCACTTCCGGGAGATCGAATTTCAGTATCAGATGAACTGATAATGTAATCGAACTCACGAAATAACACCCATATGTAACCGATATCTGATAAACAATGTGTGAACAGGAACTGACACCTTGAAAAGGTTCTGAGAAAAAACGTTCTAAAAATTATGCTGAATGAAATATTGCAAAAAATATCTTAAAAAGTACAATGTTTTATGAATTCAATATGCTGTTTGTTTAGTTATGATAAGAGTGTATATTCTCGTTTCGGGAGACGAGTTTCATGCGAGTAGATATAAGCTTAAACGTTAAAATGAATAACAGATGAGTATTCTATAAATAGAAAATGCAAGTATCTCATTATGAAGGGTGCTACTTTTTGACGGGTAATAAACAAGATAATAATATGAAAATCATACTGATGGCAGCATCTAGCTTTTAAAAAAACATTATCAAAAACATTTTGGTACTAAATATTTTCTAGTATTGCGTGTCTTTTGATTATAATATAATGAAACATTTTGCACAAACCGTGAAATGAAAGTTTTAAGAAATGTTCTAAAGTGGGATTGCCTCAAATACCTGACTTATTTTTTCCAAAGCATTCCACACCAACCTAGGATCAAGATAGCAAAATTGTTATTTTAAAAACTTATAATAATTTTTTAAAATTACAGAAGATGATGTAATATCATAAACATAAACATATAAACTTATGCGTTTTTTATGATACAGCACAGACACTTATGCTCCTCCTTTACTGAAACATAAAATTGAAGTTCTATTCTACCTTTTAGATAAATTGAAAATAAAAGCTTTCACCTCGAATAGACAATCATAGATATACTATTTTCGAAAACTGAATCTAAAGGTTCATTTGAATGGATAGGCAGGAACTCCTATTAGAACAAAATAGAGATTCTGTAACACTATCTTGAAACTGAAAACGGAAACCCTTGTTGTCATCATACCTTTGTCTGTAAAAAAATAATGTAATTTCCGATTAACATTCATAAAGAGATGGTTTATACCTTTATAACCACAGAGGTCGCTAAGTATTCGTTTAATCTGCTTTATCCAAATTGTGCGTTGCATCGGCCATATTTCACGATGAACAACCTTTGAATTGTAAAATATATAAATAAAATCACATTGTTCAACTGTTTTCGCTTGACATATACTTGTACACATGCCAAGATAATATCGCCATATTACGCCTTTTCTATTGTAATTGTACAATGAATTAAATCGATAGTCGCCCACGGACAAATTGATTTCTATAGTTCACTTTCCCGGGAAGCGGGCAATTCTATCATTGAAAGCCCGGAATGCACGAAAGTTCCATATTTTGTATACAGTAAAGACTTTAATTAAGATTTGACTCAACAGGGAACTAAAATCGATGGAAAATTAGATATCGAGGAACTGCCTAAATCTTTATAGACGGTTAAAAATCTCGTAACTTTCCTTAACTGATATGTAATTAATTAAAAATCACAGTCAAAGACCACTTGCAGAGTGCTCTAATGTCACTGACAAAAAGAGATGGAAAGGTCTGATCAAAAATCTAAAATGTTAAGAAATACGTAATAATAAACTGTCACCGACTCCCTGCACATCTGATGCCAAAGCTATCATTTCAAGATCACAATGCACTCCGAGTTCGTTTCTTTTCTATTCCCTCTTGAAAGAAGTCCGTTTCTTTTCCACTCCTTCTTTTACGCTTGAGAAAATTACAGAGATTTATGAATGTATTCTCCTGGTAGAAAACATCACAGAAACGGAACAAAAACCTTCGTAGAGAATATTTCATCTCTTTCTAAAGCAGTCTAATCTGACATTTATATTTCCCTCGCAACGGGCGGTGTAGGATGCGAAATGGAGGCCTAATTAGGCGACCTCGGGCATTCTCGCGAGACAACGCGATTAGTTTTTTTCACGTCTAAATTGCAAAGTACACGTCGGAAAACGAACGTCTTTTGATCGCATGGCTAATTATGACCGTCGGCAAAAGGGTTTGTAAGTTACCTAATTACTACAGAGTCGCGATATCAGAAACAGTTTCCTTGATTAAGCAACGACAAAATGACCCCGAGGGTCCGTATTTTCGAAAACTTTGACGTTTCCTTGACAACTCAGGTGCAAAATCCCTTTTATTTTCCAACATTTTCAACAATCAGACCGCTCGTTATCACCAACCACTCGATTAGCAGACGTTGATCCGCCATTTTATCACGTGGTACTCATTTCGAGACTACTTTCCTCGCAACTATTCACTGATTTCGCACGGCCAGCCGTTAGAGGGCGCTAATTTGTAGAATCTCCCTAATTGGATCCCAAATCCTTTAATTTGTTGCTGTATATAAGTGGATACCAATGCGTTTTCCCGCCAAAGGCCTTGAGAATTTCGCACTCTTTAATTTCTACATTCTAGACTCGTTACAGCAAAGATATCACTTCGGTGCTATGAAATTTGTAGCAGAGCGAATGATCAGTGCTGTTTGAGTTCCATTAGAGGACTGGCGATAATTACATAAGACATCACAGAGTACAAATCAAGCGGAATCATGAACACTCTAAAACATGAACCTCGGCGTATAAAAAGAATCCATTAAATTATTTTATAACCCTTTGATAAAAAGAAACAAAATTGATTTTTCTTTTACAGCACCACGGAGCTTATGCTCGCCAAGTGTTTACCGAAGCATGTGTCCTGGAATTAAACTGCTGATGGAAAGAGCAAATGTACAGACCTCTTTCAATTAATTATGTTTACATATAATCTTACCTCGCAAAAAATGGCAAGTAATATGTCAAGCGGAAGACTATTTTCGTGCAAAATGTAGAAAAAAACCTGTTTGATTAGTGAAAAAACGGAGATAGATAGATAGATAGAGAGATCGAGGGAGAAATCGTGAGAGAAATATATCGAGAGAGAGAAAGAGAGGGAGAGAGAGTGAGAGAGAGTGAGAGAGACAGACAGAGAGAGACAGAGAGAGACAGAGAGACAGACAGAGAGAGAGACAGAGACAGACAGACATACAGATAGACAGACAGACAGACAGACAGACAGGCAGGCAGACAGAGACAGAGAGAGGCAGACACACAGGGTGGCACACACAAAAAACAGAGAGAGACACACACACACACACACACACACCCAGATACACGCACAACCAAACACAGAGAGATAGACAAAGACACAGCGACAGAGACGCAGAACCCGAGATTCACCAAGAAAAGTCAGAGAGAGACAGAGACACTAATGGAGACTATAGGAGAGATGGGGAGAAAGAAAGATGCAGAGACAGAGAGAAAGATTAAACAACAGTGATATAGTCAATTCCATTACGTAAATGGTTGAAGTGTATTCACTCGTGTACGGAAAAACTCCCAAAGAACGGCAGCAATGCCTTTACACAAAGAAGCAGATTCACGGATAAAGATATACTCATACAGAAACAACCAGAGAGACACTGCAACAAGACAGATAGAAACAGAGAACAAAAAAGGAGAGACGTCAGACAAAGAGACAGCGGGCGACGTATCTATAGTTTGGGTAAATTGTAATAGAATCATATTACAATTACAAATTATCGCAATGGCAGCAGTTCCAAGACCAAAGTGGCAATTTGTACCGGAGTCATAAAACGCAAAAAGTACTCAAGACTCGATTTGTAAATCATTAAATCCTTTTTAAAAATAAAGCGTTTTATTCAATCTTCCCTAACGGACAACTTCTCATAAAATGTTCAGAAGGTGCGTAATAAGTAAAATACACCCATAGCCAAACCGCCTGATATAATTAAGTGCTGCTTAGTCTACCGCTTTTAACTAGTGTAAATAATGTGTAATTAGGAAGTTGTTTCGTGTTTGTCTTCTATTTTTTGTGAATAAAAAATGGTTAAAATCGTTTCAAAAAAGTTTTAGCACAAATTCGTTTCAGTTTGCAAATTATACCAACTGTAATAATTAAATGGTGTTTACGTTTTACTTAGCTCTTCTAAATAATACGCAATTACTAGATCGCTTTAATGAACATTGCTTCCGGATTTGTCTTCGCTTCTAAGGTAATTGGCCTGATTATAATTAGTTCTCAAATAACCTTGTTAAAACGGCACCTGTGCGAACCAAATGAACTGGCCAAGAAACGACGATAAAACTAACGAACCCACTTTACAGCAAAGATACCTTTTCGTTTCAGTGATTGGACGGGCGTTTGATATTGTCACGAGCAAAGTCGGTAAATATAGATTTAGTTAGCTTCTTTACCAACTGTTATTGGACCACTTTCAAAAGTGTCGCTCAGGTATGACGTCATCACTAGTATCCAATTTTTGACACGTATTGCGGACACGTGTAATCAATCCCTTGTTAACTTTCATTGTCCTGACAATTGCTGGTACTTGCAATTACATTAATTCCTACTTTTGCAAATTAGATATTTCTGCCTTATTGGTATTTGGCGCTTATATGCTATCGACTTAAAGGGGGGGGGGGGGGGGGGGGGCTATATTCCTAATTTCCAGATTGTGAATGCTCATAAAATAATTAGACAATTAGTAATTGACGATTCCTGGTTTTAGTTCCATAAACCATTTCTAACACTTTTTTATACAATAATCACATGCACTGCTATCATAACCTATTCGCAATTGTGTTATGCAAAATTTACTGTGAGGTTTATTTGGTGACGGTTAACATGACCAACAATTTCGCTGTATAATTTTGTATATGATTCATGAATCTTATGAATACAATAAAATAATGTGAAATCTTATATATTAGTTTTATAAAATAATAATCATATAAGAAGACCAACAAATAAATATTTAACACTATGATACAATCCATGAATCTTAAATATATGATATATGAAGTAAATTACCGTTCAATGGCAACTTTTCAAATGAATAAACGCATGAGAACGAATTAATGAAAAGAACCGTGCTCAAGTCTAGAACAACTTCATGAAGTGCATATCAATTAAACTCAGAAATATGACATGGACATATCTCCTTTTATCTTAATCATTTTGTCTCATGAATGTTCATTTTAACCTCGCTCACCTTTAAAAAATATCCATGTCAATAGTTCTGTTGTCTAAAGTTATGACATTTTTGTAAGTAAAGGATTTATGCAATTTATAAATTTCTGATTATTTATTCTTGTAGTTTATCATCTATGTTTCTTTTTCAGCTCGAGGTAGCTAGGTTCAAAATCCAATCCATGTTGTTCAACATTCCTAAAACAGAAGCTTACTGATGATAAAAACACGTTGTTTGCTAAAAGATCCATCTCTCTATCAATTATGCGAGCGTGATGGTAATGTCGTAGTAAAAGCTTTATATCACCACTGTCAGTTTATGTCAATGACGTAATGGCTGCACGTGCTCCAATCTCCATTAGAAGCTTTCTTGTCATAAGGCGTGTTAGCGAGAGATCCATTTGACAACGGTGGAAGATAAAACGCTAAATACCTATAACTGTTTACTAAGAGCCATAATGGCCTCTCTAGTATGACATGAATTTGGGGAGACCTTCTGCGAAAATTATTTACCCATGGGATTTGCTAAATCTGCACTTACCGACTCAACCGCCTGCGCATGCGCCAAGTCCTCAACTTTGAAATGCCAGGATGCACGCGTGAGAACCCATTTAGCACCGAAATATCTAAAATTAAGCTTAAAAACCATCAAAATTTACTTGAAAGCAAGCTTTTATCTTCTTAAGTCATTTGCGTCTCTCTCCACCTCTTAAAAGCAGCATACCATTCCGTCTGCCCCTAGCCGAGAAATCCGGAAATTTACATGCGAATTTGAGATGACGTTGACGACTTGGTCTAAGTGCCGAGTGTCTACCATCGGCCTGGATTGATTCACTGGTCGGAAACACATCAGCTCCGATAAAAACTAATGCAAACAGTTGCAGGTCAATACTCTTGGACGAAGCAGCTTTTAATTTGTATCATAGTGGGAACATGTCTTCAAATTCGCTCCTCCGATAAGAGACACCACTCACCTTCGTCCATGTTACGCACAGACTCTAATTATGGCCCAAATGGGCCTCCGTAGTTTTTACGTCCATTATGTACTCGAAAGAAAGGGGCTTTCAGCTGTGTGTTTATTTAGTAAAGACAGTATCATTTTCCCTCTAATTGCGCATTACCACTTTTGTGTTAAGTAGTGTGAGAGTGCCCTGTTAACCACTTATCCGCTGATCAATCGTGCTGCTTGTGTAAGATGCTGCCCAACGGAGGCCATTTACGAAGGAATCTCAGCATCAATATGGCCGCCTCAAAGAGAGGATTTCGTGGCGAGGGCTTCGAAGCCTCAAGTGTTGGCCTTCAGATCAAAGCAAAGAGAGCGGGAATAAGGTTGTCTTAATTGTCAATCGGTCCGTCAGACACTTAAAAAAGAGGGAGATCCTAGTGAAAGCGTATACTTATCCTTCACTTAGTTCGGCGTAATTATAGTGCGGGTGTATTGAAAAGATGGAATCGAAAAAAAACGGAAAAAGTTTAATACCGTTTGTGATATGGTTCTTTCATGTAAAGATTAGAATCGCCATGGACATTTAAGTGCTGATTAAATGAATTCAATGGGCTGATAGTTAATTACCGCAAAAGTTTATACTTTACGATTTTAACATATCAAGTTTCAGTGTTATTGAATTGATTTTTTTAATGTTAAAGAAACATAGATCACCTATCTCAAAATGAAATTGGATTCGATGTAAACTTAGCAAACATGTGGATGCATTTTATTCATCAATAATATAAACAGACAATTCCTTCATTAGAATTTCTGTATATCGTATAGCCTTTGAAGTAAGATGCTTTGTAAACAAATCGCTTTAAACAAATTGTAAAACATCTTTATGGCAAACTTCATAATCTATACGTAAACGGGTTTATAAACTTTGTAAATACGTTCAAAGGATTTGCTTACAAATGTTGAACATACAATTATGACAGATGTGACCATGTTCTAAGGCAACAGAGTACATTTAGATAGACTTTCTCTGTAGCCCGATAACTAGTCTGTAGACCAGATAAGGTAGAAGCATAAGCAAGTCTACAAAAAGACTTTAAAACTTGATTTCAGTCTCCTTTTCATTTCATTTAAAAATTTTTTTAAATTTTTTGATTAACTGATTTATTTTTCAATTCAGAGTCTAATTGTTAGACTACCCGATAACATTTACGTTTTTGTTATAAAAAAACCTCGTTGCATCTTTTATCTATCTATTATCTCCTTATAAAAAGCACGATTACGTTTTTTTAAAACTTTAATTCCAATGTATCATTCTCCTTTCCATAATTAGATGATATAAACTGCCATTATAAAAACATCCACAACTTTTCTATAACTATGAAAGTATCGTTTAATAGCTCAGGTCTATCTGACATAATTTTAGTGTAATTCAAAAGTTCTTACCATTATGTTTTGTATGCTGACACCATTTTAGCATTCATAATAAAAAATATTGACATTACTATTGATGTTTTGTTTACAACAAGCTTTGTTTATGAAAGTTTATAACAGTTAACTGCATTATCGAAGTGTTAACATGAATCCTTTTTCTTATTGCGGCGAGTCAATCTGTTAACAATGCTAACGATAGAGTCTAAGATACTTAACAGGACATGCGCGGTTTACACTTCCGGTGACACTTGTGAAGAACATCGATCCATCAAGCAAGGAGTGCGCCACTTCCGGTAGCTCTAATTTCAACAGCTAATCAAACAGACCCGGACATTGTTTTCGACCAATCAAAGACGCCCATTAGCGTTAATGCTGTACGGAGACTAGCTACTTCCGTTTGTTTGAATACACATTACCATACAGTTGCTTTCTGTATATAAATCGAAACATGTGGTGTAATGGAACGGCCATTTTGGAAGTCATTAGGAACGGAAGATATAAACTTAAAAGGAATGTTAATAAAACTCCATTTAACGCATTAGGGTTTGGACAAATAATTGACAAAGGCCTCGAAATGTTAACGAGAAAATGTTACTTGATTGTGGATAATTTTTAACGATTTTTCTTGCGTTTGAATTATGTTATTCGAACGTCTCGGTACATCATATTCAAGTATGTTTGTTTCATCGATATAAATACAAGAGAGACATGACTAAATTCTCTTACTACTTTTTCCAATAGAAGTGACTCAAGGAATGTTAATAACGCTAAACATTGTTGTTTTAGAAGGTCAAATTTATGTATATTTTATTGGAATGGCGTTTTGAAATTCAATGATCCATGATGTATAGCGCATTCATTTTAGTCGAATTGTACAGTTTTCATTACGACGCAGCGCACACAGATGTTGTATGATTTTCTCCTACCGCGATATGTTTGAATGTCAGTGCTGAATACCAAAATCGTTTTATCTTTGTGCTAAAACGCCATTTGACACGAAGAACATTGACGAAGCATCAATGTTAATTGCGATAACGATGTCAATGACGAACCCAGGGGGAAAGGTTTGGGCAGGGAGTTGGATTCAGGGGTTCGAACCACTCTTTTTAGATGTTTGATGACCAAAACAACGATGACACGTAATGTCATCGAAGATATCGATGGTCGCCAAACATGACAGCAAAAGTAAACACATAACACTTTGAAAATATATTCCAAGTATTTTTCACTCAGTTCATCCCCATTTCCATTAAGCCGGGAATCCATTAACTATAGATCCGTCTATGGCCACCAGGGATTTAAACTTTTACATGGATCTAAATCTGAAATAATGCATTTATCTTGACAGTAAAATATCAAATATTGATGGTATACGAGCTTTTGCTCAACTCGCCGACAAGCTTTTAGTGAATTCTTCAGCCATTTGAGGTTGTCATTAGTTCAGGCCATTTGGTTAAACCCTTCGTCTCAATTTATTATTTCCCTACCTTTCTAAGAACTCTTCGGAAAGGAAGCAAGTCGTCAGAATTTAGCGGGCTTTTTGCCATTTCGGGTCTGGGTTATTATAAGTCTGTTACGTCCATGGCAAAGTGCTGGAGCAAGACTAGGGATTAGTTGAAACCAAATCTTATAAATCAGAGAATTAAGGGCAGAAATGTTTGTCTCGGATCATAGAACCTTAATGGAAGCTGTCCTTCTTCAAGGGTCGGCAAGGATACGAACTGGATTAAGTACGCCATATTTCTGACGAATTTTGTATTATGTTATTTTCTACCACGTCTGGGGTTGTTAATTACTTGTTCGCGCTCGGCTTTCATAATTGGTTAAGTTCTTAGTCAGACTATTAGGAGATTATCCGTGTCCGTTTTTATTGCTTCAAATCCCACTTTTTGTGGTAACCGTCTTCGACAAGGGGATTTTATTCCATTATCGTCTGTTATTTCCATTTGTAGATTAAAAACGTCGGTGATTATATTATCGTCACTATCAGGACATAAAAATCGCCTTCTCACTGACTGTATAGGGATAGATATTATACGAGTGTCCATGACATACATTTACGACACAAGTGCCTCAATAATAGTATTTCCCGAGCGATATACTTATGTGCAGGTACGATTGTCGTAAACATAGTATGTCATACGCACGAATAAAAAGTCGAATTTATTAAGGTCGTAAAATGTATCCTTGGAAAAAATCTGCATTTAAGATACGCGGATTATCCGTCGTCGTCAAATTTGGGAGGCAACGACATAGGCGAACTGTGACATCAAGCGTTGTTCTGGGCGTGACGTCAAGTGATATTTTGCCCTAGGGCATCGTATGAAAAATATGAACCCCGATATGATTGCCCATGTAGTTAATGATTATTGACAAAACATACTCAAACGAAACAACCCTCTTATTTTTCCCACGTTTCATACTACAATTTTTTTGAAAGGGGTATACGACCTACATCTATATTATCTAAAACTGGTACGTATCGTATACGAGAAACTAAACTGTACCTGCAAGTATGTCGTATAACCTCGTTCATTTTCAAGTTTCCCCACTTTTGATGAGTGTTCTTTGTTCTACATTTCAGTGTAATTTTCATTTTTAAAAATACTATTTTATATTTGTTTCAATGAGTGTTAACAATTTTAAAAGCTTTATTAAAGTTGAAAATAAGAAAATTAACATAACAGTAAATTAAAACCCAACCTGAAAACAGATAATGTCACCCTTTAACCATATGTTGATTAAAAAGTGCCATTATTATTTAAAATAATCCTGATTGACACAAAACCTTAGGCATGAGTTCAGTAAAACGAACCTTGCAAAATATAATGTTACAAATTGCTAGACAATGTTCAAAAGAAGAAGTTTTAAATGTAACACAACATGATCAGCTAAGCTATGCGGATCTATTTCCCTACCTTAAATGATTGAAAGTTGTTTTTGCTTGTAACTTGATAATTTCTTCTACGACTACGGATGGTTGGCTTGAGTAATGAGGTGTTTGTTTCTCTGAAGATAACACCTTTAGCATAAACTATGTTAAGTTGAGCAAAATTGAAAAAATAAAAAAAAAACAAAAAACGTGCTACTTCCCCTCAGTGGTTGAATTAAGTTTAAGACATTTCTTCGAACTCCGTACTTCGCGTGTACTACTTTAAACCAAGCGAAAACGCATCGCCTTTCCTTTGACTGGTCTAAATTAGAATATGTTCCTTATATATGACAAAAAACAGTATTTTTGAAAATAATAAAACAATCATAGACTTTAGAATTTATCGATCTAAAGATTTTTGGACACGTGATATTTTACCTCGGCTTCGCCTCGACGAATATCACGTATCGAAGGTTTGATCAATCATTTGATTATCCTCATGAAACCATATCCGACCTCCCTTACGCCTGTTATCATGGTAAACTTCAATATTGAAATGAGGACTTACCAAATATTATGAACCTTTCGAGGAGGGAACTTGTGTAACACACAGACTATGATTAATACTATTTTGACTTCAACATGAAAAACAGGTCTAGATTTGAGTACTCTGAAAGAGCCCATTTCTGTGACGCTCTTTCTTATATTTGAAAAAGAAATTTGAGAAATTTGAGACTGAATATAAGTATGTTAGGAAACATGCCGGGAAGGCCCGACTGTCTTGTTCAAGTCTTTGATACGGAGTGCTTTCTCTTACTTATTAACCGTCTAGCCGTATTAGCGTATTATTCTCATAATAAATAAACTCGTCATTGTGGCTAAAGATGGACAGTTGTAGCTTTAAATGATACCAAGTGCATTGGCATCAAGTGATCGGTTACGCTCCGACTCGTGAGAAAGGTTCATGCATTTCATGCCCTTCAATACAAAATATTGACGCTCAATGTTTAATTGATACAGAAAAAGAGTTATCAATCCGTACGCCACCTTTTGCATGTGGTAGAATGGAAGCTTGTACGTTTTATAAGAGAAAGAAATACATATTCAAATATCGCTATCTGAACTAACAAAAACTAAATTTGACGATTTTCAATATTATTGTTGTGATAAGGGTCGTTGGCTGTTACGATTGATTTGCAGGTTTAAAATACGCAATCATAAATATCCTTTATTATGTGATTCCGGGATTAAGATTCACCCCCAAAAGATGATAAGATAAGATTTCGTTATCTTTTAGCAATAATTTTGCTGGTAACAAAAAGAGAGTGGACTTACCAATGGATTTACTTACAACTTGTATCGTTAGTACGATTTCGTTAATTCAAGTCGTATCTACAAATCGCGTAAACTGTGTAAGAACAAGTGTTCAATTTGTCGTTTGTATAATTTGTTATACCAGCTGTGGAAATGAAATTTGGACATGCGCCGTAGGATGCAATTCCAATTTCCCATCATACCCTTCGGCTATCATGGCTGCGCTTTGAAGTTAGTGTATATAGTTAACTTTGCCGTACATTCATTAATTCAATTACCGATCAAAGCGACTATAGAACGCGAGTGCGTACGTTAAGACATTATATTACTGAAGCATAATTGCCTCAGCTATGAAACGCTAAGATGCGCTGATTACGCGAATTACGTATAATATAAATTGCTTCGTTCATAGTCGGAAACGCCTCGCGCGTTCAACATAATTAGTTCTACTTCTTCAGTTCTTGTCTAGTTTGGTGGTAAATAGCGGTTATGGTAAATTTTATGAAACAAATGAGCAATTCGTAAACATAGCTTTAGTAGAATAACGAAAGCGTAAGAAAAGACATTAATTCCTATAAGTGCTATTTTTTTTATTACCTACGAGTGTGATGTATTTTTTTGTACTATGAAAGAAGAATTGACTTACACACTGTCTGACTTGGTCAAACTGTCTCTAAATGACAAAAACCCTTAATGGGGTTCGAACTAATTCCTCATGATGTTTATGCACTAACTAATTATCCAATGGTCACGTGGGTAAAATTTCAAAATGATTGTCAACGATTTTGAAGAATATTATAAAATTTGAAAAGACAGGTCATGACTATGAATAAGAATTCTTTCAGGGGCTGCGTGATTGGATTTGTTAAATTGTAGAAGGACACGCCACAAAGGTCGCCATTACAGATATCTCGCAACTTATACTACCGGTGATGACGCAATGTGCCCGAGGCTGGCGGCTATGTTCACGTGATCTAGGAACATCAGTTATGTCAAGGAAGAGAAAAACTCTCAAATTCGAGGGAAGACGGTTAAAAAATATCAGCAATTCAAGGAAAGAAGAAATGCATTAGAGAGTGCCACTCTAGATGCTTTGCCAATAAGCCAACAACCCTTGAGTGGAGGCCAGTTTCCTTTCATCCGGGCCATTACAAGCACTCACCGCTGTCCATAGCAATACTGCCGTTATCGGGTCTTGATTTAAGACCACTTTACGGCATTAATTGTCGTTCAATGGAGCGACATTGACTGGAAGGGCTAATAACTCTCCTAAGCATGAAATGGCAGCAAGCAAAGCGTTGACAACTTTTGGTTGAAGGCACTTCACTATATGTGAATGCATCCCTATTCCTTAATGCATGCACGTGTGTTGTCAATATCGCACGTGTATGAATCGTGACAGGTGGGTTGTATTATACAGACAAGGAACTTCCGGCTTACCTGCTTAATGTACCGGGAGACTAAAAAACAGCTATCGTCACCTTTGCAAATGAAGGCTATACGCTGACAAAGCGTCCGTGATTGCTCTTTTCACCTGTTGTAATTCTATTCACTTTGCTTTCTGAACCAGTGAATCTCCTTCAACACCACGTGTTCCTATATTTTCTCGCCACATACAAGTAAGTGCTACAGATGGACATTGTGTTCATAATTGCTTTTTCACCTTTGGCAATTTCATCGATTATTGGTAACGATCCACGCATTTATCGTTCCGATTGTCTGTGTCCCTCTATACGAAAACGATGCAATATTTTCTATACCTATGGGCCAATATCGTTAATTCTTGTGTTATGGCTTTGGTGATATTTGAATCCTAATACTATAAAACAGGGAATACAATATCTGATCACTGCTTGATTTACACAATTGACAACATTATTCAGTTTATCAAATGAACAAATATTCCTTTCTTTGACCATCTGGCATCTTTACTATATCAAACGACAACAATCTTTTATCCTGAAAAATCGTAAAATCATCGTAAAATTATGATATTGTGGTCACCACACTTTATAATTATTTTTTCCATAGCCTCTGCTAACAACGTTAACGTTACGGATGTGTATATGCTATGATACGTTCCAATAAATAACACATAGCGATGAAAGTTTTTCATTGCTCTTATAGTTCACATTTCTGTCCAGTTTCGGTTATAAGACAATGCTTTTGACCTCTGACCTCTCTGATTTTGTATGTATTGATCTATATACACATTATGTTTATCACAAATAAGATATAAACAGCTTCAATACTTTAAATCAACGCATGCTAAACGCTCAAATACACACTATGATATGATATCGTATAATAATAATAATATCGTATTATAATGATATGGCATATATATATATATATATATATATATATATATGACATGAACATTCAAAATGTTATGTTCGTTTTTGCCTTCATTTTCATATTTGTTGAGTCTTTTTTTTTTACTAATAAATGTATTAAATCAAATTAAAAGCATGCATTCATTCACAAATGCATACTAATCCTAGCAACTTGAAATATTTTCATGTAACAACCAACAGTAAAAGAGAATATAAAATGAACATTTGTAAAAAACAAAACAGAACAAAGGGAAATGCATGTATGATTAACTTGAGTGTCAAAATAAAGAAGGTGTAAGTTTTGTATTTACTTAATTCATATCAACAACAATTTTATATCACAATTAACACTAACATTTCTTATGTGCACATTTATCTTAAACTTTTGTTTTCTCATATCAAATTTTTTAATTTATCTTGACGATGCTTGAGGTGTCGCTTTACAAGTTTTAATTTCCATTTCTAATTACACAAAAAGCTTGAAAGGATGAAATCAAGCAACAGCTCTACAGGAATCACGTGTTTTCTTTTACAGACATGTCAAGGAAGTCAGAAGTTAGATACATACAATTGTTAGTATCAAAGACGCAACTTATTCCAAAACGTATTTTGGTTGAATGTTTAGATAGCAAACAATTACCCTTATCGTTGTAATTTTTTATATAAAAAGTATAACACTTTATTTGACATTAGTTTTCTTAAGATATTATGAATGTGGTATTCTTATTTGTATTTTCAGTTCAATCTCCATTTTTTAGCTTGTTTATAATGTTTTATGAACCAAAAATGTTTTTTAAAAATTCATTTTGTTCCATTATATATATTAGGTTGACACCAAGTTCTCTGTTGATAAATAACGGAATGCATTCTGGGTAATTAAAAATTGCATGAAGTGGATTTTTGAAATTTCTTTGTTTTTTTGTGCTTTTATATATACAGAGCACTCTGATGACATAAATGTTAAAATACAAAGACATAAAACACACCAGTGTCAATAATGTAAATGAATGAATGGATGGATGTTATCATTTTATAAATGTAATATCTTACAAGTTTTGTATAAAAACATTAACAACATTTCCAAAACCTTATAATATGAATGATCTTTTTTCTCAATTTATGTTATCATTTTTTAAATGTAATATCTTACAAGTTTTGTATACAAACGTTAACAACATTTCAACATATATTATGAATTATCTTTTTTCTCAGTTAAACAATTTAGGATGACAATCTGTCCTTAATATAAACTGCTGTAATAAACAAAAACCGCTTACAACCTTATCTTTTATCAATCATTAGTCAACATCAAAGAAATATGAAGAGAATATTACTATCAATAAAAAAAAATCCCCAAAATAAATAACGTTTGAATTGTCCAAACGAAATTGACTTTAAACTACTTTTCTTGAAAAGAAAATTTCAAACAAATATTGACACACATTAACACTGATTTACATCTTGTCATCTGAACTGGAATATCATCTATAAATTTGAGCTAATAGCCAGAGAAAATTTAAATCTCAAGGTTAATTATAACGTTATTACAACGATCAATCCAGAAGATACAACGCTCACTTGACGAAACCCAAAACCAATTTAGAATATTTTCTTTTAAGTCAGTATTGGCCAAACGGTATTGACAAACCCAAATTAAAGTTGGATCTTCTTTGTTCTTTGTCATTCAGTGAAACACTTATCAACAGCTTCGCCGAGAATCAAAGCCTACGTGAGGAATGGCGGGAAAATTGGAACCATAACGAGGCTCTAATTGGCTCTGGGAAGAAGCAGACGATCTCGTCCAATATCCAATTCTTTTAGATTGGCTCCAAATTTGATTGGTTGGGACAGGTTATTTCACGGTGTATTATACGAGGTCATTGTTTGGCGAACGTGTGGCTCTGAAGGTCAATATTTTCAAACTAGTTTTTATTTCGCAGAGATTCCTGATTAAGGCTAAATTACTGCGAGTTTTGATTACACTGAGTCGTTTTACATTATTAGCTGCATTGAATCACGTTGAACACATTGATTTAATGCTTCTGTTCCCCCTTTGTCAAACAACACAAATCCAATATTTAATTCATTCTAAATTTCCCCTCCATTCCCAATTGGAAACGTGACAACCAAGGGTCTTCTTTCATTTGGCAGTTAGGTGTGATTGGAGATAATATAGGACCCATTAAGAGCTCGGGTCTTTAATTGTGTCTAAGGGACGTTTTTTCCAATCAATTCTTATCTGACCTAATCAGAAATAGTCAAGAAGAGCTTGACAGGGGAGACAACCACACTACTTGTTCAAAGGCTATTTAATGTTGATTGCAGCCTTAACCTTCATGCTTTTTTAATAGTAAAGGGAGGGTTTCAAGAAAAGAAAATGCCTTTGAGTTCTAAGCTCGTTTTTTTAAAAACGGGAAACATTTATTGCAATTGCCTGCCATTATTTCAATCAGAATATAAACATAAAATAGAAGTGATCTCCTCTTTATTGGCTTCTCGCAAAAAATGAAAACCCCTAACTATCCAAAACAAACGAAAACATTCATCTCTCCCAAAATTCTGTTTGACAAAATCCGCCCTACCGAGTCCCAGACCCCCTCTTTGTTACCTAGTTATTTAATGTTAAGCGTTCATGAATTGTAGAGATATATTTTTATAAGTTTATATGCAAAGTATGAAAACTTTGCAAAAGTAAACACGCCAAACCCAACGCATGTAGTGTACAGCGTATGATGCACAATTAAACGTATTTTTGGAAACATATATGTGTAGCAGAAACAACGTGAAATATTGGTTTGTATTACTTAAAGGTTCATTTAACTAAATGTAAATGGGGCGCTGAATTCGACTTCTTAACATTTATATGGCCATTTTCAATTTACAATCAAAAAGAAGAAATTTCATGATTTTAGCATTTAAGAGAAAAAGATGCAGCTTTAGATAGACGATTTGAACCAAACTAAGGTCATTTGATATTTTGGCTCTCTTGAAGCCACATATAAAATTCATGAAACATACTGTGTGTCACTTTAAGAAATAAAACATAGTCTGTTTAAAAACTTATGGAGTTCTGTTGATAAATATGTGTCAGATTGTGCTTGTCCTGTCAGGAACGTTTCCATATGTTAACGTACATGTACTTGTTCAATAATTGAAAGAACTTTTTCTCTGATTTTCATTGTAACGTTTTTATCGCGAAATTTCAATTGTTATCAGTTTGTAGATATCCAGCTTCCCAAATTCCTATATATGACACGTATCATCATGAGTCATGTAATTATTCCGTGTCGTTTTCTCATAAAAATGTTTGTGTAGTGACATATCTGAGATTGTATGAGCTCAGTTTAATAATGTCAACGATACCATTGTGTTTCAGATTTTAAGGTCGGAATTTCTTTTCCGGCTAACACAGACAGTGAAAAAAATTGTTGTTTTTCTTTTTCTCTTGATTTGGCACGTTGACAGGCTTTTTTGTCCTAAAGCCTTCAATCTTCATAATTGGCAAGATCGAACTTCAATTTATTCTTGATTGAGCGTATTATCACAACTCCTAATCTAACGTTGAGTCGCAATTAATCAGCGGGAAGCCGAATACAGTCGTCACTTTCAGATAGCCTATCATAAACTCCATACATCGCACATCACTGTACGGAGCTACTGGCAGTGAAAAATGACAGGAAATGTTACCATTTACCCCGAGGTCAGATTCGGCGATGACCTTTGACACGGTAGATCGACCTTCCGAGAAAATGCTTTCTTGTCAGGAGAGCTACCCAAGGGAGATAATTGGACTGGCAACGATAGCATTGTTCAAGTCTATGTAAAGACGTCATTAATCAGATACGGTACCTAGTTCACTAATGAGCTTATTTATTTGTAAAACTGGTCACCTGCCTTCGATTCGACAAGTGATTATCAACGGTCTAGCTAATTTCCTCTCATATGTCTTAGCCACGTCAAGATAGGATGTCGCGATTTTGGAAATAATCAACGACAAAAATGTACCACGAAAATGTAGCATTCACTGAGGCTGGCACTTGTGTTGGTAAATATGGTTAATGAAGTATACGTAGCAACTTGATGTCCCAATTAATGAATAAAACACGTTTTTCAAAGTTCCGGAAAACAAAAGATTATTTAAGAATGTTTGGAATGTTTTGAAGTATATCATTTTCAGTAATATAAAGTTCATAATTAATGTGACAGTCAAATCAAATTCCGATAGAAGATATTAAAAAATCAGCTATTAAAAAAGGATGAAGCTAGTTTTCTAACCATATTAAGAATATAAAGACTGATAAAGTTTTGTGTTATCTGTTTGTAAAGATTCCATGTTCAATTTATCAAAATATTTAGTTTCGATAACAGTTCAAAATGTTCTTTTTTCCAGAATGTTGATGACAAGGGATCCTTTGTTCTGAGTACAACTCTTTCACAGGTTTGAGCCTAGGCATTCCTCGGCTTTCCCCGGCCATTTTTTTATAAGAAGTTCAAAACTGATATTATCATCAGCCTGAAGGGTGATGACTGGGATCGCAGTCCATGCAACCAATCTAGATGTTTTTACAGCCTTAGAGCGCTATGAAAAAGTAATGCATTGTCATTCATCCGAAATATTAAATAAATGCGCTTTACAAAGTCCATTTCCATAATTTTGAAAAAATATGGTAAAAGATCATGATCATATATATGATTAATATGAAATAAGTATATCTAGGTAGATCGAATTTTAATGTTACACAAAACAGAAGCATTTCACACCATTTACAATGAGATTTTTGTTCTATTTACGTATAAACTTCGATTTCATCATATTATATTTGAATAAAAGTTTATAAAAAATATTAGGTTGGATTTCGTTCAATAATTTACGAATAAATTTCTATACAAACATATTTGGTTATCTTTGACTCTTAAATTCACGATCGTTTAATCATTTCCAAATACCAACGTAATGCCACGACGGTTAACCCTGCAAGAGAATCAAGAGGGATTAAAAAAATGATATCGGCTATTCTAGAGACCCTCCTCCTTCAACACAGGTTTATCAACAACCAGGAAGGATGTCACCCACTTATGAATTAATTTACATTGTGACAAGTTGTACAAAAATATTAAGAGACAAGTGAAGCAAACAAAAACTCATTGACTCCCAACAGAGCTAGCTACGTCATAAATTCCTATAGAGACAGATACTTGTTTATTTACGTCTCACTTCCATACAACAAGATATCAAATACAAATAATCATGAAACATGGATAAGTTTAAAAACACATTTATAAACATGATAAACACAGGAATTATCAAAAGTATACTAAAATTCCCAAATACACCTTTGAGAAGGCAATCCAAATGTTTCAACTTTGAAGGAAAAATGGACAGGACATTTTATCAGATACAACCCAACCCTTTTTGTTACTTTGCCGAAATATGAGAAAGTATCAAATTGAAATACCCCTTTCCAAACTTTTGTAATCCTAGTTATACACAAAACCAATCGAAATGTTTGACATCAACAAACGAAGGGGCGATCATACGATTTAAATTTTGAAGGAAGGAAGGATGATTAGAAATTATTAGAAAATGTTACAGCACCACAATTGTTTTACACCATCAATAATTTAGTAACACTTCAATTTTGAAGGTAGTCAAGGTGGTCAGGGAATAAGACTTATACGCCTGAATTTCCTACTATATTGCCGAACATAGAGAAAGTGTTAAATGCAATTACCCACTTTTAAGATATGATTAAGTAGTACCAAAACCAAATTGTTTTCCATGCACCAAGCTTCAACGCTTTAGCCAGGAGGGGAGGAGGATCAAGGAATTTAACAAATACACCTGAGTTTCTTACAAGATTGCCGAACTTAAAGGGTACTGTTTCATGCAAAGAAATTATTCCCTTATATGATCAAGTATCATTAAGTCCTACACTGAAAACCCCCGAACTGTTCAACACCGCCAATTAATGCGTAGGCGATCGAACTTAATCAACTTTGAAGGAAAGTTGGTCAGGAAATATGACAGTGTCAATATCGTCACAGATTTGTATATAAGTAATATTATAAGTCTAACGGATGTTGGTCCCTAGATAAGAGTAAGCTATACGACTGTAGAGGAATGCTTCACGCCATTATGGTCTCCACTTTTACGTCTTGAGGGAATTTGACAAGACAGTTTCCCTATTATTAGGTATTTCGCTTTCTAATGATGACCGGGCTTGAATAAGATAGAAACAGAACGCCTCGGAAAAACTCCCCTTTCTCCTAATCTTCCTCATGTTGCCCACATTAAACAAACGAAGCCAATTCACAAGGACTATGGTTTACAAACGAAGCCAGTTTATCAAGTAACGAACGTCAAAATCTTGTGTTTCGCAATTATGCTCGAGAGGACCGTTGGAGTCGCCTTGCGGTTTCTCAGCAAGTTTGGATCAGAGAGTATCATTTGTATGTACCTAGATATAACAGAGTATAATGACGTGATTAACAGCTTAATAACTACCCTTATTAACCTTAGAAGTTGACTTGCTATATTAACGAGCTTGTCAACATTTCTGATTATCAGTTTTCGTTAATTGGTCTTATTTATCCGTGTCGCTATGTTAATGTGTATGCGTAGTGGAATTCTCTGACATAACCAAGAGTAATTTTCCTTCGTGCATCTCTTCCAATATTGATTTAAGCTAAGGAGAAGCCTGACAACTCAACTACCAAGTATGGTGAGTTTGAACAAGTTTGAAAATGTACATAATGGCCCTCATTAGGTCCCCCATAATAAACAACCCCGGCTATAATAACCCCCCATAGGTGAAGGCATTGTCTAAGTACACTTGAGCTAACACTGTAATGGTATATACATGCCAGAAATGAGTTTCGGACGTGAGACTAGCTAATTGGTAGTTTATATACGACACTATTAGTGAGAGAAAAACACACTATACTCAAAAAATATTTTTCGAAACATACAATTAATTCTAGTCTTAGAGTAGGATGAAAGGGAGAGACGTTGGTACACGCGTTCAACTTTAGGCTCCGGGGACCGGGTCGAATCCGGCTCGGGTCCCAGGGCGCTGTCTTGGTCTATTGTTTACACCCGTTGTACGTATATACACGATTTAGTGCTATGCCACACAGAATTTCATGTAATTAACGCCATCTACTAGTATATGTTTTTAGCTCAAGACGACGTTAGCAGGTTTCACAGCAAAGCTAATCTATATCAGCATTTTGGCTTTCTCCTTACAATTCTAGTATAAAGCGTTGATGCACTTGTTAAGACCAAAGAAATAGAACTCATCATATAGACGTACAAAGAATATACTTGAGCCTTACCTACAGTAACCTGTTTCCAAACTAAGAAAACATTTTGCATAATAAAATGATATTGAAGATAGATTTAACATTACTATTAATCGACCGTGCAAAACTAATGTGACAGAACGTTCAGTGATATCAAACTTTTTTCAAAGTGTTACGGCAACTCAAGAAAAAAGTAGTTTAATGGTTAGTTAAATTACTGTTTCCATCTAGCAACAATTTATTAAACATAATTTGTAGTCACTGTTCGAAACACAGTCTTATAATGAAATTGTCGATTGTATATATAGAGTAAAAGATGTAGAATACATTAATAAACTCATGGTTCACCGCCCCCTTAAAGGTTAATATTAGGAACATTTAATATGAATCAGAACTTTATTCCATTCCCACGAAAAAAAATCCTCGGGTCCTTTAGTTCTCCTCAACCGGTGTCAATTAATAACACCCTTTGGAGGATTCGTACTACGAATATTACAAATTAAGCGAAACGTTTCAAACGTTTTCACCGGGGCATGATGAGTGTGTTTGCATGCACCCGGGTAATTACCCCTCTTGGCAACAGTTAACCTGCCAATGCGGGTATCCTACAATGGAAATCGGGGTGGATGAATAGCTTCCACAGAATATATATACTCGGTAAATTGAAGAGTTGCAGCTTAAATGGTCCGTTTTGATTGACGGCAAATATGACAGCCATTGTGCCGATTTATGTGGATAAATAGCCAGCATTTTGACATGTATTTTCTGCGGGATTCGTTTTTGTGTTCTCGTCATCATTAATTGTGGTCACGTGACCTAGACACAGGAACTTGCTTGTTGAAAAGTAATAACACATGCTTGAGGTTGTCAATATGCCCTCAAGTACACCTTGGGCCTGCTTTGTTAATGACGAAGTGATTTATTAAATCTCCAATAAAGCCTCTGAGTTTTACTTAAAATTCTTACAGGTAATATTGTTACTTTTCGGAATTCGTTTCTCTTGTTAGAAACGCACTTTTGTTATGAATATATATTCGTTGTATATAAAATAACAAGTTATTTAAAAAAACTTAAAATTTTATTTGAATTTAAATATTTGTACTAATTTGTTCATTGTAAAAATTGTAATATGTCTTTTTATAATTAACAGATTATGTAATATGGTAATATTGTGTAAACTCAAAATGACAATTTGACTTTTAAATTCTCGAAATTTTCGATATTTCAAAAAGTACTGTTTTATGTTTAGTTTATCATCAAATGATATGTTTGTAAGTGAGATAAGTATAGTCTGATATTTTTGTATTAATTCTCTTTTGTATCACTTAATAGCGGAGCGTGAACGTCTAAAAACATGTGAAAAAAGTTCGCTATATTCAGATAACATTTTGAAATCTTTGTACATGATTATCTATAGGAAAGTGCATTTTCACCTTTTAAAAAATGTAATATTATACAGCAATAGAGTTACTATGACCAATGTCACTGTTGATGGTGATTAAATCTTTTTGAATTCACACAAGTTTTCAAAATGTTTAAAATCTCGAAAGTCACCCAAATTCAGCGTTTCCTGAATCGCTTTGAGGGAATGACAACATTTGACAGGTGATGATTGTTGGTGCTTGTCTGAGAAAACTAGAATTGATTGAAATTTAATCTGTATCAAATTTAAATCACCTGAGTTTCAAGTTATATCATATATGACAACTGCATTAAGTTTCAAATCTACTAATGTGATCAAATTTCGGGACAATACGTGTTGAAGTCTTGATTATATTTCCACCCATGGATATTTCAGGTGATAATTGACAATCTAATACGTCTGTCACATGTAGATTGCACACTTGTACATTTCATTAGAAACGAAATCTACAACTGTCATTCTTCTATCGATTCCTACTCACTTCCACTTGAAGTGAAACTCATCCCCGTTTAATGAGTGAAACTTATCTTATCAATTTAAGATATTTATATTATATGATTAATTCATTTTTTCACAATTTTGAGTTTTGTCATATTTATTAAATATTTCATCACTATTTGACAAACTTTGACATCGAATTGATAAGAATACATATCTTTCAAACGTCATTCAAAACGCTAATGAACGTCCAACATGTAATTTGATATGCCATCTCTATAAAAAAAATTAAAAAGTTATAATTTACACTATGACTTAAGTGTCGTATTCAAATTAAAGGTGATACGTGTCGAATTTTTCTGTATGTAATTCACATGTATGTATTCATATCTACAAATTTGGAAACCATTATATCCTGAACGTCTATGGTTGAACAAAACAAACCTGTTTCTATCATTACTTAGTCAGATGCCGTTTTCCTCACAACTCATCCGTAGGGATCACTCAGGCGAAGCGACCGGAGCTGGTTGAATCCATACCATGCCATACACTTGTCGCAATAAATTCCATTTCTGACAAGCAGCTTGCCGAAAATAATGTCCTAGATCGCTTCGTTGATCAACTGTGTACTGCAATATGGCATTTCAATTAGCGAAGATGCTTTATTTACAAATAGGAAAATTAAAAAGCGACCGAGAAGTGAAAAAGTTAATTTTCTATGGTAGATTAAAATCGTCGGCCACAGGCCGACAAGGGATACTACGTTGATAAAGCGCTCTATCGGCGTGTGGCTCCCCACCTATGGGTATCACGTCGTAATTTGTGCAGTGTTAGGTGCGTACACTATTAGTAATTTGCAGATTAGAATGTGCAAGCATTAGCAAACCTGCAATAAGAATTACCTGTAGGCCGTTGGGGAAACAAACTATGCATATTTGCATAGAGTAATTTCTGACTTGTAGACTGGCTTTAATCTCTACAACACTATTTTTGCAAGGAAAAAAAGACGCAGTTAGATACGTATTGGTGTGATGTTGAAACTAGGAAACAGAAAAAGGGAGAAAGATAGGAAGACTGATCCATACAGGAACGGGCATTTACTTACAAACACACAGAATATAGACACGAGACAAACTAGCAAGCATCCATGACAAACGAAGGCAGAAAGACAAGCATGTAATCGAAAATCCACGACGACGTATATTGTCGAGAAGAACAGGCCGGAGCGAACGCATCATGCTAAATCAGCGTATATGAATCCGCTCTCGCTCCTTCCTAATACCCTGATCTCTTTCAAGCCAAACCCTCGTATCGCTAGCGGATATGATAATCGTGGCTATGCCCACCTTTTAATTTTTCAGCCAATGAAATGTCTTTAATTAGGGAGCTTTAAACTACTAGTTTAAACTCAACTGATTTTTCCATCCGGGTTGTGCCGCTGTTGCTGAAGGCTAGTCGTCTCATTGGCTGGTTAGATAGCTAGCGATAAGAGGGTTTTGGCTTGAAAGAGATCAGGATAGGCTATTAGGGAGGAGCGAGTGCGGAGTCATAAACGCTGATTTAGCAAAATAGAGTAAACGATCAAGCATCTATTACAAACATTTTCAAAAGGGGGTGTCACGAAGACTAAATCTTTAGTATCTTTGAAAATAGTTTTCAAAACTTTATTGAAACATATCAAAACATACATCATTATCCTTTCACAATGGGGCCATAAGTCGAAGAAAATCGGAAGGTCACTTTACATACTCTATTTCACAGTCGAAGTATTGTGTCAGCGGATCCATTTGCGAAGCCAACCTTAACAGTCTTCATATAGTCGACCGCTGTTTTCAACAATCAACGTCCCTGTGCGAAAAAAACATATGAAGTTAACAGACCCACCCGTCTGGAGCCTCAATCACGACGCGATGTTGGCTAATGTTTTACATTCGTCATTTTCTGGTTGTTTGGATTCTACGACGTCAGAATTAATTATACAGATGTTCTCTCGTGCTTTTATCCAAGTTGAATTGTAATGTTGAGTTTGACTTACGAAGCGACCCGTAAATTCACTGCTAGATCGTTTGTTTGCTTTGAGAAAAGTGATTATCATTTAACGGGCAGTTATGTTTGAATAAGTGACTGAACATGACAAAGTACTTGTAGTTTTATTGACTGTGCTCTTTTGATTGAACAGGCCTCTTATGACGTAAAGTTTCAGGGCTAATCTTGAATGCTACTGTTTGCGGCGTTTGCCATATTTCAGCGTTGTAGAAAATTCAAACCTTGTCGTATGTAATTGAATATCATTCACATTGGCAGATATACCTTTCTGCCTAACGAGAAAAGACACATTTTCTATTTATTTTAACATTGAACCGTTGTATATTTACAGAAATAGAAGCCAATTGAAGAGTCCGTAGCCTTAGAGACACCATGACGTCATGAGCGTGTCATTTTACGTCAGCGCTTTGTTCGATGTAAGGCAACAAAATCCAAATTCTAGAGACCATTTCTACAATTTTCTTCTGACATATTATATTGAACCTATGTTTTTATATCCTTTTGGCGCCAATCTTTACAATTACAGTTTCTTTAGCTTTGACAGGCTACGATTTAAAACAAAACCTGGAAACTGACAACAAGCAACGTTTCTTACGACTTCTGTGTAAATCATCGAAAAACACACCTGAAAAACGCCTTCACCTGACAAATAGATTTAAGCTACGTCTGACGCTTCCATTACCATCTATCTTCCACGCTTGTTTGACTTAAGTACACCGGATATCGAAGTCTGGGTTCGAACCTCGCACCATGCATATTAGTCACGTTAAGCCATAACCATGGTTGTTCAATAACCATTTCCCTCTGACTAATAACAATTCATCACGGTGGAATTCAATATAACATGGTATCGCAATATAACACGCGTGAATGATACATGTAAAGAATAAAGCGTATCATCATGGAAATTCGTATGAATATTATCGCATTCTAATTTCCTCCAAGCAATTACTGCGGAGCCATTCACTGCGAGATAAGATACAATCGGATCGCCGTCTCTGTTCTTGATAACCTCGGTTTTGTCAAAATGACACTCCGGATTTGCTGAAGCGGAAACGGATTTCGTATGGCGTCTGACAACTTCAGTCTGTCTAGTCCTAACGGGTGGCGAAGGCCTTTCTGATTTTTTCTTCCTGTTTTTTTTTAATATCATCATCCGTGACAACAGCGTTATAATCGAATGAATGGCAATATTCCGCATTCGTTTTATATCGTCATTCTTACAAGAAAATAAGTATTGAAATTCACGAATGAGTACTATTCTAATAACATCCCATATTGTTCTGTTCGTTTCATGTTGACAAGGTTTAGTTTACGTACATGAAATAAAAGTGATATTAATGATTGTACACTTCAGTTGTTGATATCATTGACTGCTTGTTTTACATGAAAGTTAAGGACTAAATCATGTCGATTGCACGGTCTACTAGGTATGTAAATATCACAGATGATTAATCTGCCTTTGGTTATCATGTTTACGTAACAGGCGTAAAAATACGGCTGATGATGTTTTAATCAATAATAAAACGAAAAAGCGTGTAGTACATGTTGTACTTGATGGGGTGATTGTAGTGCACTTAGAAAACCCTAATTTGCCGATAAAATTCTTTAACGTGAAGAAGTCACCCAACTGCAACTATCAAAACACGAGAAGAGTTTTATGTTTAATCCGTGTCTATGTGGTTAATAGTAAAAGTCGATTTAGCATATGTATCACAGATGTGCTTGCAGTAATTGATTGGTAACTTTGGTAGATTGTAATTACATCAGATATATCAATATGATACTTGATACTCATGTTTGTCCGTGTGAGAAATGAGGAGAAATTGAGGAGAGAGAGAGAGAGAGAGAGAGAGAGAGAGAGAGAGAGAGAGAGAGAGAGAGAGAGAGAGAGAGAGAGAGAGAGAGAGAGAGAGAGAGAGAGAGAGAGAGAGAGAGACAGAGAGAGAGACAGAGATAGAGAGAGTAGTATTTCTCACACATGATATAGGTATATACGGGAATTGGGATGAAGTATGTAATGTATTCAGAATCTGCATAATAGTTGGATATTGTAACTTGTGACACCCATGGGCGCACCCCTCCCAAACGAATATCCTGTGTCCGTCTCTTATTCGTATCTGGCTCTGATAAACTGCCGTTGCGATTGGTGTCTTCTCCATTGCAACCAACATAAATACCCCCCCCCCCCCCCCCCCCCCTTCCCCCCTTACACATATATCAAACATAATTATTTGTACGAAAATGAGATGATGAAATATAAAAAACAGGCAATTTCAATTTCAGAGGTGTTGCACACGAAATCTAAACCTACTTGTCATGAGTACATCGTGGTGAGGGTGAGGTTGAAATAAAACAATATATGTCGTAAAGGAGACGGCACTTTATTTTCATTGAGCCACACAAGACGTTTGGGTGCCTGGAGGTAACTGCAGTGGCAAAGACGATGGCAAAGAACCGTACGATGCCTGTGTTATACAGTGCTAACAGTGACAAGATGATTGTATAAAAAAAATATTGGTACCACAATGCAAGTTGTTTGTAACTTTGAAAAAAGACCTGGCATTTTGAGACGTTGTATGTAGTTATAAATAAGGAACATATTCACTGTTTTTAAATTTAATTTCTTACTTGATAGCGGTATAAGAATCTTTCTTAGAATAAAGAAGTTGAAATCCATGAATTTATCATTGTTTGAAATATGATTGTTGATGATTCATTGATTTCTCAATAAAATTATATATTCAGAATATATGTAAAATATCTTGAGTAAAATATCATAATTATAACCATTCCAAGAAAATCTAAGGAGCAAATTCATTTCACAATAGATTACTTACATGTTGTCAATGATAAAAATATATGTTCTTATGTATCGTTTATTTTCGCCGTCGGTCTATAATACCAAATGTGTGTATTTGGAATTGAGTATTGGAATTAATCATCAATGATATGTTAACAGTTTGTACTGGAATGAACAGTTCATCATTTATAATAAAAGATTTACATTTATACCTTTCTCATTTTTGCCCCTTTTTAAACACAATGTGGTCTTGTTTGCATTTAATAACTTCATAATTGATTATAAGGCGTCATCATTTCGAACATGAATACAATTATAAGACAGCTGTGTATTTCAATTTAGGGGAAGGAAATTAAATTTTCTAAGTTTGAAGAAATAATTGGGGTTTTAACGATTTGACATATGAATCACTTTTAAATGAACAAACCCAAAATATTCGTTGTAGAATTTATTGACGTTTTTATGCAATTCCATTGCAAAATTTAGAAAGGTGAAGGGTAAAATGGCTTATTTCATAAAGATTTTTAGATAAAATGCTTTATTCAAAACATACTTTGAGACGTATATTTAAGTTTTTGCCTTGTGTTTTTTAAATGTAAAAATGATTACAACGCGGAAGTATGATATAAGGATACTTAATTGTAAAATATCTGAATTCCTAAAAGCTGAGAATAACAAACCATAAAATAAAGTTTTTCATAATAATTAGATATTTGTATAATTTGGAAATAAAGAGAAAAGAAGGAAACATCATTTTCAAGACTTTAACAACGACAAGAAGAGAGTCTAAATTGTTAGATTTCCATATTTGTTTTATTTGATTTTGCTTTCAAAATTAAAGAGCCACTCCGTGATTTTCATAACATATTATTTACCTTTGATACGAACCTAAATGTCTTATGTGGTGATATAAAATAAAAACATCTGAACTTTTCATGTCCAAAAGACATATATATGACAAATACTGGTTTTCCATGAAAATCTAAAAATAGCTTTATAAATGCACAGAGATGTAGATATCACGTCCATTATACATGGATACTAGTTATATAACCTAACAAACACTATCAACTCCTAAATTCCCTCCTGGCTGTTTTAGATAAGTCTCCAAAATTACGTTTGACTATTTGACGCGCGCCACTGTCCAGTTTTCGATCATAATTGCCACGTTCATATTGTCACTGTAAAAAAACAATAAGCTTTAAAATGTGTCTTTTTGGTAACAGTCGATACTTCGTGATCAAATGACACCATTGATTAAGTTTGGCATATATGACTCCAACAACTCACGGAGTGGCTCCTTAAAGACTCTGTAAACCATAATTCACGACACATCTCAAAATAATAGCCAGCCAAAATATCTAAAAGAATTCTCAATTGTCTTTAATAACTTATACATCAATACATTTCTTTCAGTTTAGCCATGATTGGATCACAAGGAATCATCAAATGATATACCAAATCGAACTATTTTTCCTTACCCAAAACGTCTAAACTTTCGTGAATTAAAATGAAACTCCATTTACCAAAAAGGCGGACAACTTCAAAAGTAACAAAGTAATGCAGTTTTGAACAAGGCATCGTTTAAATGCTTTATAAAAACTCCATTTACTGGCAAGAAGAATTTACAAAGCATGTAATCTCGAACAAACCCTTGCTTTTCTTCCCAATCAGTGATTTAACGCTTGTGTGATCTATGAAATCCGATTTCACACGAGAGAAGGTATAAGCGGAAGTAGCGATACACCTAATTATGGCCGCCGGCAATGGATCATGGGAGTATGCTGATTAGACCGAGACCGAGGCTAAGAATCCCCGGATGGAAGCAAGACTCAAGAGTTATGCCTCCGGATGGGTAATGCGCACCGACGCTTCACTCATTGTGCAACCGAGGCAAAAGGAGGTGTTATTTTTGATAGTCTTTCCCCTCCAGTAAGAAGCGACAAACTGGGTAATGGTTAATTGCACGTGCATTACCCGAGGGAGGGTCTTAAGGGGTACTCCTTTTTGTACTCTTGATTATTTTCTTCCACTTCATTACATACGAAGCATTGCTCCGAAACAGAAGGTAACGCCGGATTAAGTTCCATAGTTCTTGATCAAACTTTGGTCACACGACCGCGTACTAGATTTTTTTAAACCAAAATACATTCAAATATGTTTGTTCAGACACATACAGTAGTTAATCCAAAACAAACGTTTCAGAGGCATACAGTTTGTTTATTCAAAACCAAACCGTGTGCATATTCATTGGGATACAGTTTATTGATGCAAAGACAAAACCATTGTTTAATCATTGGGATACAGTTTGTTAATAAAAAAGATAAACCGTTTATTTATTCCGAAGATTTAACTTGTGAATCTTGAGTTATAAATTTGTTTTATCTGGAGATATACAAAATGTTTGTTGATGGACAAACCTTGTACAAACCCATAGGTATACAGTTTGTGAATCCAGAGATACAGAACAATTTGTAGGTCCACTGGCCATAGATCCAGATATATATAACTAAATGAATTAAAATTAGATTATAATTCCAGAGACATAAAGTTAGTTAATCAAGTTCAATGGTATCTTATTTGATTAACAAGATACATAAGATGCATACATCAATCAAGAATTATGATATAATTTTATTCTAAGACAAACAATTCCTTGATCAATACCATACTTAGTTGATACATTTTGATAAATAAGGAAAATAATAGTTGAAAAAAACCTAAATATTTGGTATACACGAGATTTAGATTCATAAAAATCAACACGGAAGTTTAGAATAGTTCTAGATTATCATTTGAAAAACTAAAACAAAGATTTGCTAAAGTGGTTCAAAATTGATCCTTGACAAACCTAGGTACCTTAACATGAAAGTTTACCAACTTTTTTTCTGAAACAACGAAACGTAGAATAGATGTTCTTTAATAAGGTTTCCTAAGAATCGGAGACAGATATAAAAAAAAAACACACTAAAAAAACGAGTCCCATCAAAATAGTTGTAAGAGTTGAAACGTTTTTGTGACGAACGCCTCTGGACTTAAGATGTTTGTGTTATGTTCGAAGTATTTTTTCAATGTCTCTTTCTTTCGTTATTTTTTTTATGTGGAGAAGCCTTGCCTACTTAGTTATGTGCTGAAATACGAAGAATATTGGTGTTAAGTCAATTATTAAGGTTGTAAGTGAAACTAAAGTCACACTAATAACGTTGTTGTCAAAACGAAATAAAAAATTGCATGAAATTTTAACGTATACACACAGGTAGGTGAACAAACTTTCGGAATGCAGCTAAATAGTTATAACATCAACGAACTCACCAGGAGACTTCTCAGAATTGAAATGTCACACTCGTAGCCCCAATGAACAATTTCATTGCTTAAATAAAAAAAATAAAAAAATCTTCATATTGTCATATCTAAAACAACCAACATTATTCCCTAAGTAATACAATTTAGAAAATATTACGTATCGAAAACATTGATTTAATTATAAACTGAATGTCTCCTGGGCCTCCTTTCACAAAGCAACCTTAAAGAGGAGAAGTAACGCATGAATTTGATTATTACAAATTAGTATCTGTATTCGCTTCACTTATATCAATCAATAGAGCCAAAAAATTTGAAAATATACGCTTTAATTCGACTACTAGGAGACCTTTTCTACCCCTGTTTTGGATAGCCGCCTAATGAGACTGGCGAACGCTTACACAAAATCACCGAAGCATGACTCGAAGCCACGCCCAGTGTGTGACGTGCTAGTGGGCAGCTGAAAGCCCAGCCCTTTGATTTTCTCTGTATTTTTAAGCTAATTCAACAGCAAAATAGAGGCAATAGCATGACCGAAAGAATTCCAAAATACGATATATAACGGCTTCATGATATCAACTTTCCCTCTCAGTCGTCAAATCAATCTTAATTAGACTGTGACAATCCTTGGACGCGGTTTTCTTGGGTGGGTTTATATCAAAAAGGTAAAGAACTTGGTCGGTGAGAGATCCAATTACAATGGGATATCACGTAGTGTTACAACATGTATTTATCGATATGAAGTTATAAATTGTCTCGAAAAAATGAAGATTTTTGTAAAAAGACGGGAGACAAATGTGGAAACGTTTTTTCTGACTATAGAACTAATAATTTTGTTTCACTTCACTTTCATGACAACTTAGTACTTATTGGAATATTCGTTTGTATTTAACTAACACATATCATATTCTTATCTAGTATAACATCTCACACCGTGTTGCAATATCTGTCTTTGAATTTAACATTAAATGACATGAAAACATACCTGACGCAAGCGTTAGACACATCCTATGTAATCCTAAAGAATGTTGGGTCCCATTATTCACGATGTACTTTTTTAAATGTGTGTCATCGTCCTCAGAGGTGCATGAGCCAAATCTCCTTCTCTTAATTTATTGGTTGAATATATATTCTACAAGTTCATTGGTTCAAAATGACTGGACGCCGTGACAATAAACTAAGTACCAGTCGAATGCCAAGAGTTACGCCATTATGACAGGACATATATTCCGCTTGGCGGGTCCGAGGCGTTAAAATTCAAAAGGTATAATTAGAGACCATTAAATCAAGAATTGAAATTGAATACGATAGGATTACATAACGGCCACCTGTGTGTCATAAAAAACAAACAAACTAGTTAAACCAATTTGATTGTTGTGAAAACATTTGGCAGACGTAATTGATGAACAACTTAAATTCAAGGTTAACCTTAGTGACTTAAGGCTACCTTAGAGTTTTGTGCAACGGGACCCAGGAAATTATCTTTGGATGTACATTTATGATGTATGACCTACAAATGTGTCAGGATTTGACTTCCACTTAGCTATTCTTACGACGATATCAACAATAATGTCTCACTCACCATACACTACATGCCTACATTACATTTAGAAAATTGTGTGAACGCCAAAATACATAAAAATATGGATATCATATTCAAATAATCCATGATCAATAATACATTCAATTTTTTTTTTATTATTTCTGTTGACTGAAAAAATATATAAATATAATGGAGAATTGTTTTTTAAAATAATCAGTCCAATAGCATTAATAGTAAATTCTGAGTTTTGTTGTAATAGCATAAAAATTAAATTGAAAATGCCAAAAGAAATTAAAACCAGTCGATGTTGTTCAATCTGTCTCGGTTTTGATTGCTTGTCGTCTCTTCTGTTTCTGAGCCACTCGAACTGTCATTTGGCTCATATAAGTAAGGAAAAGTATCGTCCCCGTCAATTGAAATTAGCGTTTCTGAACATGATGAAACACATTCCATAGATAATGATATCTCGCTTTCTGAATAGCTGGTGGACATTATGCGTTAATACTTAATAAAGGTTATATTTTTATGGGAATAAGGATGCCGGTGCATCCCTCAATATAATGTCCAATAAGTGAGCATAGTTCATGTAAGAAATACTTCCGGGATCTCACGCGTTAGCGCAATCTTATAACTATGACAACATGGCGCAGGGTCGTGACTTTGAAAAACATTCCGTAGGAAAGTGCACACAGCATCGTATTTAATCAGGGTCTTGCGCTTGCAAAAATAGAAACATCCAGACAATGAATTAAACAATAGATTCCTTTAAAGTTTGAGTTGTTTGGATAACGTTTAGCAGGTAAAACCGACAGTTAAACTGTGAGATTTACTATCGGCTAGTGTTGTTTTACATAACGAGCGAATGATGATATGCCAACTAGCACGTCACGAAAGATTCACGCTTCAGTGACCACGGGGCCTTTCAGGTTCTGCTCGCCGGTCGTAATTAGGCAATTAAACTACAAAGCCGTAATTATGTTGTTTAGCGGCCGATTTCAGAAATTTAAAGTTGAGCCCACGTCAAATTGTAATCCCTTTTAACGAATTCCGAAATCGACCATAGGGCATTTCACCCGATCTTTAACTAAGGTTAACCTTAACTCCCATACTTTAACATTGCACTAAGGTTACCTTAAGGACTTACGATCACCTTAGGGCTTTGTGAATGGAGGCCCAGGAACTTTGTTTCTGGGAAAAAATATACCCCGATGGAACCCCTTTCTTTAAACCCTTGATGACCGAGGCTTCCTGTAAATGACTAGTTGTATCTTATCCTTATCAAGCTATGCTGTAGCACGTTTTTCATTTGTACAAATTACACCTGTGGAGACAAAAAGTTTGATCTTTAGAGAGGCATATATCTCATCACTCAAAAAGATTATCCGTAGTCGTAGAAAAAGGTGTTACGTAAGTTTCGTAATTAAAAACCTCAAGCGGGCATTTTAGTGTGAACAACCTTTAATCGTGGAAGGGAATGGATTCGCGTAGAGAAAGAAAAGAAGTCATTTTATTGAATTAAAAAGATAATATAGCAATTGTTAATGCTTGTTTTCCTTTTTGCGAGATCTCTTTATATCTCCAACAAAAAGTGCTAAAATAGTATTATATAATATGGTTTACGAAGCCAAGGCAACGATGATGTTTATTGCAGCGCGCATTTAATAGTTTGATTTATTGTAAATGAGACAGTATTGAACTGGTAATAATAAGATCAACTACATCAGCAAAATGTCAGATATACTAATGATCATGATAATTAATCCCATTACTCGGAAATACACTCATCCTAAAATGGCAGTATTATATAATTTAGTAAATTTAAATGTATTAATCGCTTTTTGGATTGACGTACTTAGTTCCGTTAAATACAAAACAAAGAGAAAAATGTTGAAAGATTTTACTTAACATCATTTTCTTAATGCAATATGCTGTTTTATTGATTATTAATAACTTCAAATAACAGAATACACTTACATTAAACTACAACTAAAATTACAACGACAATACCTTAACACCGACGTCAAGTTTTAACAACTTAAGCATATTATTCGAGTCGCGGCCATGAAATCTTCACATCTACTGAATAGAGTGCGCTCCCGTCTATGCATTTGGAAATTGTCGGTTATTTCCGAGGCTTACTACTAGTAGGTTTTTCAAGATTACTAAGATATTTCCTCCCTGTATGAATGTCCAGGCCAGTCACGGAGGTCGCATTGGTGACACAACACAGTCGTTTAAAGGCAAGAGGAATGTAGTACAAATTTAAATGGTAATTTTAAATATAATGAAGATATAGATAACGTGTTATAAGATAAGTGGCGTATCACGGGGGAATTACTGAAATATGTTTGAATTTGAATTGGATTATCACTTGATCATTCTCGCATAATGAAAATATGAAATAAATTGATATGCTATGTTAAATATAAAACCATAAAAGACCAACAAAGAATACATGAGATATACGATTTATCCCTAACAGTGGCACAATATTTTTCGTAAATGATAAGCATGTAACGCCTTATGGATGGCAGCCTGTAAGTGCCGATCCAACGTAACCCGCCTAGAGTTTCCCCATCGTCAAAGTACAGAACGGAGAAATAAACCCATACCCTTTATCATAAACGAAATTCAGTTAACTGCAGAAACCCTTATAGATTCAGCTCTTCAAAAGCTGCTTGCCTGAAGAGAAGAATTTGATGATGTTTCATTTGAATTTGTGTCAGATATCTAAATGAACCTCTTTTATGAATGTTGTAAAGTTTCAATTTCGATCTTAAATGCTTGTCCCCTTTAAGTCTTCAAGGAAGATCTTGAAAGTGGTCGTATTCTTCAAAACCGACATTTGAAGAATGTGAAAACCCTTCGATTTGTGAGCTAATACGACAACGTCTTGTCGCGGAATGTTTTCCGGTATGATGTGAGGAGGTTAAAACTGAATTATGTATCCTTACACTCATGTTTGACTTGTGAAATAGAATTTCCATTTATACGTCATTTGAAATGCAAACATTCGAACCCGAGACTGTGAGGGTTAACCCTAAAAGTTTTATGTAGTACCATGTACCAATTATTATGTAACGCTATGTACTGCTACTAGTTTTCTCATTCATTTTCTACTAGTGTTACTACTACTACTTCTACAACTTTTACTACTACTAACACTACTACTACTACTACTACTACTACTACTACTACTACTACTACTACTACTACTACTACTACTATATCTATTACTATACTACTACTACTACTACTACTACTACTATATCTATTACTATACTACTACTACTACTACTACTACTACTACTGCTAGTACTACTACTACTAGATAAAACTATTCTACTTCTACTAGTTCTACTACTACTTCTACTACCACGACGTCTTCTGATATGATCCAACCTCTACTACTACTACTACTCCTACTACTGCTGCTGCTGCTGCTGCTACTATTACTACTACTACTAATACTACTACTACTACTACTACTTTTACTACTACTACTACAACTACTACTACTACGTCTATATAATTTTTCTCCCAAGTGTTTCATCTTATTTTGATCAAGAAAACAGATAATTATGACAACAGCTTACCGTAGCCCTTCGACTGAACTGTACGTTAGGTGGTCTTGGGTAACTGACCGAGGTTTGGGCAGTATTCTGATTCAAATAATAGATAAATATATATTCTAAAAAATGTGAAATAGATCATTATAGACAAACCAAACTATGAAGTCAAATTTATTTAATTTCGATCCACATTTTTATCAAATCTTAAAAGTGCCAATATTTATTAAATTGTAAATGAGGAGTTATCTGAGAGATTTTGGCGCTTTCAACATTGTTTGTCTGTGTGTTACATTTTTACAAACATTTCGACAATTTGCCTTATATTGTTTGAAATAATGGGAATTATGTAAGTTAGGCCTTTACACAAGAAATCATATGTCAATCATTCTATTCGATTCATTTGTAAATAATAGAAATGGCTCGTGAATTCAGTCGAAAATAATTCGAATTTTTAACCTTCACTTTATTTAAGTTGAAATGTACACGTCCCCTGTGCAAAAATTGACGATAAGGCTATTATGACTAAAAACAAAACAACCCGGCTTTTGGTTTCCTTAACAGAAACAAGAAATCGACCTAAAAAGATGGTTTATTGAAGGAACGGATGTAATTATTAGGCTAAATAGTAAGCGAGGTTGGTAATTTTGTAATTATTATAATCTATTGATCAGGATGAAATATGATTTATGATATATACGCCACATTCACAAAGCTCCCATTATCTCTAATCATAAGGTAACGTAACGGTTGAAAGCTGCTTTTGATCTAGAAAGGTAAGAATAAATGGTTAGATGCATCTATTAAGGTATGACTTCGATATTTATAAATGTATTCAAATGAATCAAAACATTTTCTCAACAAAATCTGGAGTGAAGTAGAAAATTACGCAGACTCATCGTTTACTACACGATAATCACTGTTGCTGTCACACCGGCTTACGTTCCTAGCCTCGCTTTCGTTGCATCATGGCCGCCTGAATGTGGACTTTGCTACAGCTATTCTCTTCTACCTGAAATACAAAACTGCCAAGCTTAGGTAACTGTTTTTAAGCCAGAGGGAAACGTTCAAAATTATGATATGTTCAAAGTTATTTCAATTAATGAAATGTCAATTGTAAATGACATTTTAATCTTAATTAATGTACAACAATAGGGAAACAATCATCGTGTCGGGTTGATATCATTTAAATGATATACATTAATGGGATATTGGAAACGTGATTAGATATTCTCTAATATTTACACCGATAAGTCAAAGGTCTGAAGAGCTTAGGCTAAATCAACACAGTGCCTTATTACAAAGTTTCAATATTCATATAATAATCAGAAATTGATTAAACGGTATAAACTATCATTTAATTATGATCATAATTTGCCTTCTGATGTTGTCCAAGCATTTGATCCGAGGGCCGTTGATGAAAAACCAATTACTTTCGAAAAGCATGAATCACCCCAGCCACTTCGGCACAGGCTTGGAAGATTATACGAAAATTGTAACACAAAACGTTGATTAGTGACTTAATGTGCATTCAATTTGCAAAAGTCCATTTTTATGGTCATTGATGGTCCAACACACCTGCCCAAACCTCCGTTAGATAATGATAAGGGGCCTTTGTTTCCAACCAAAGCATTTAGTGGAGTTAATGCAGTGTTTATCATTTATCAGAAGTTTGCTTGCCTAAGTAGCGCTGTGCCAAATGACAGATCTGTTTGCTTTTCCTTTAACGTAATGGAACTTTGAACATTTAAAAGCTTTTCAAATCGAGTGTTTGTAGAAAGGCCAACCAAGTCATCGCATGTAATGCATTATAGTAATTATACTAAGAGGCAAGTCCGTTATTATTAAACCGATATCTGCTGATGACGTGCTTTGGGATTAGAGACTGTGGAATGAGACATGGGGAATGAGACATGGGGAATGAGACATGCCGGTAATGTTAGGCTGTGGTGTGATGATGGAAGTGTGTGATATGGATGTGTGTTTGTAAGGGGGGGGGGGGGGAGCATGACATAAGAGGGGCTAGGGGATAGGGAGAGAAGAGCAAAGAAGAAAGAGGAAAGGACGACGTGACATGGTGAAAATAAATTATTGAAATGTGCTGGACTGAGTTAAAAAATATGAGCTATTTTTATTTCGCTTTTGTTAACTTTCATTTCTTGGTTTTGCAGTTTGATAGGTATATTGGTAAAGTCTAGACATGCTAAATGAGGATCTGGACTGTATTAAAAGATCCTAGTTTATACACAGTCATGGAGGACTAGAAAATTGCGGCTGTGGTGTAATAAAAGTTTTGAGGAGAGGTGGGAATGGTAGTAATGGCGGATCTGTCTATTTCGAAAAAGGGGCTAGTTATGTGGTTGATACATTTGGATTGAAAACAGAGAGATGACAGGGGAAGAGAGAAGGGAGGAGAAAAGAAAAGGATATGGGAAAGGGAAAGGGGCGAGGTATGGGGGGGGGGGGCATTCTGATATGTATGAGGACATAGGAGGAATGGAGGGAGAAGAAAGAAGAGGAGAGAAGGTTAAGATTATTAAAAACACAGCATTTACAGAGTTAATAGACAGAGACAGAGAAGGAAATGGTATATATATATATATATATATATATATATATATATACTAATTATTTATTAAGGACTGATAGACGTAAACACACCCACTCAAACATACAAATAACAAACACAAATACAACAATAACAAACACATTTACGATTTATTGAATTAAACATGAATATCAAATAAAAATAGCCTCAGATTTTAGACTAAAATTTACATTTTATGATATATGATATAAGAAATGTCGTTCAATATATCCAGTAAAATCTTACAAATATCCAGCTATGGCAGATAGGATTAAGTGATTTACTTTTAAATACATTCGTGAGGTGTTCACCGCAATAAAGAAAAGAAAATTCTTTAATTTGTGTTTGCAATTCTATTAGTTGTTTTAGGGCTTACCGTGGATAAATGGGATCTATAAAATTGCCAATATAGCCCCTAGTTCAAGTGTTCTACCACGTGCTTAAGACAAAGAGGCATTTATGTTCAAATACGTTTGATTATCATTTAGATTACACGATAAAGAATGAGGAAGGCCGGCTTAGGTTATTTAATAAAACGTTTACTTGAATTCCTTTCAAACGACGTGTAAACATACATACCTTGTTTACAGCTTCAATATTGGTATATTGTGTTTTCATAGATTTATATTGAGTTTGTTATTTCTTTGATTCCCTTAAACGTAAATTGTTAGAAGTTTGATATTAACAGATGTTTCGTTTGATTAATGTGATAAAATTTGAAACTAGGGTTTTAAAAGAGTTATGTGACCTACAATGTATAAATTGCTTATGAAAACTCTTTGAAGTAAAACTATCTTGTTTAAGCTTTAAATGATTTGTTTCATACATTTTGATGGTAATCCCAGTTTTAAAAAAAACCAAGAATCATAGTTAACACAAACCATAGGTACAATTTGAAAAATCACAAAGAGAGAAGCTCCAAATGAATTAAACATATTTAACTAACTTTGAATGACACACGATAATAAAAAGAACACAAGGTAAAATAAAAAGAAAGTGTAAAAATATTTAACAGAAGATTGAATATGAGTGAATTAAATATGAAACCATGACAAAGCATAATAAAAAGCAAAAAAAAATTTAAACACGTGGTAAAATGAGATAAAAACATACAAAAAAAGAGAAAAATATGGTAAAATGAGACAAAAACACATGAAAAAAAGAAAAATATTGAAAATGAGACTAAAACACACCAAAGATAGAGATAAATATGGTAAAATGAGACAAGGAAACATCAAAGAAAAAATAAAACGTTCGGTACATAAAAAATAGGTTCGATTTGATTTAAATGAGATTGATGACTCAGGAACTAAGGGATGTGGGATACTATGAATACCCATATATATCAAAGTTACTTGTTTATGTATATAGTGATAATCTTTCCAAATTCAACGGATGGCATTTAAATTCCAGACAGATAAATTAGAACCACTGGCTCTGTAGATTATCTGACTTTACATGCCTTATGATCTAATATTTACATACAAAATATTGAATGTTTGGTATGCACTGTAACATCACCAAATGTACCTAGCTAATCTAGTTATGCCTTCAAACATTGAAGCAATTCGGTGTTTTTTAACCATTACATTTGGTCAAAAATTGCTTTTTAGTGAGTAAACTGTTTTTTTACTCACACAAATCAGGTAAGGTTCAAAGCAATAAATCGAATTCGACACCTTAAATAGGCAAAATATCATCATAGGTGAATGGCCTTAACTTTAACCCATCTGGGTTTATTAGACTTTTGTTTACAAGTATTGAAAACATTTGAAACGCCAGATCCGTAAAATTACAATTACTTCTGCATACAGTGTGATCGGTAGTAAAACAATTGTACGTTTATCAAGTCTTGGATCTCATTATAAACGTGCGTGAGATCACATCAGTATAACCTTCAAAAGTTTGACAGTAATAACTTTCCGTGACAGCATCGCTAATAACAAGATTTACATCAATCCGGGGAGCGAGCTATTATCATCGCACAGCGTTAACCAGCGGGTCACAGGGCTAATAAGTGACCCCGGACATCAGAGGGTCACAATACGCGACCCCGTCCTTGATACTAATTACAGATATCAACGTTTACGACATTAATCAAGTGATGCGTTTGGTTGATTCGTCCGCTTTGCGAGCAATTGAAATCAGCCAATCAGAAGGCTCGATCATATTTGCACCGTTACTGCGCAGTTCCTTATTTCATGAAGCGCGTAGGTTGATAGCAAGAAGTAGTGTATATTAGAGGGACCGAAGACAAAGCAAAAAGTGATGATTGATGCTACTTCGTATTTTTTTAGTGCGGGTCGCTAATTTGCGATGCGATTTCGTTTATAAATGTGTACATTTCTCTACTTTTGGTTGCTATTTGATTTTTTCTTTGGTAGGGTGTGGAAGCGAGACGGAGACATATACATCCCACATCAATATACATACTATGAGATTATGGCTTGATATTGATTTATCACATATCAATAAGATGTTAGGCAGAATGAAGACCAAAATTAGTATACTTTTAGGCATACCATTTGATTATCTGACACTATAGTCTAGAATACAGCATAAGGTCCCGATCCTGTATGAATGTCTTCATTGATTTGTTTCAATTGATGATTGATTAAGACACATACACTATGGATATAAAAAAGATAAAACGGTGACAAGAACTGGTTATGTTTTGATGTGTTATCGTATACGATTAAAGTGGGTGGTCTACAATCTTGGACAAAGGAGTTGTTCCTACTAGAAAGACTGTCCATCCTTATCTGTTCTTGTGTCAATATATCTCTCTAGTAATCGGTACGTAAGCCCCTCTCTCTCTCTCTCTCTCTCTCTCTCTCTCTCTCTCTCTCTCTCTCTCTCTCTCTCTCTCTCTCTCTCTCTCTCTCTCTCTCTCTCTCTCTGTCTGTCTGTCTGTCTGTCTGTCTGTCTGTCTGTCTCTGTCTGTCTGTCTGTCTGTCTGTCTGTCTGTCTGTCTGTCTGTCTCTCTCTCTCTCTCTCTCTCTCTCTCTCTCTCTCTCTCTCTCTCTCTCTCTCTCGTTCGTCAGTCATCAACGTACCCATGTACCTTTCCTCTATCTAACCATGAATCAACTCGCCATTACATTCGTCCATCCACCCGATTATCCATCCATCAATCTATTCACCCATATATCCATCTCACTGCCTGTCTGCCCAACTTTCTGCCAAATCTCTTCCCTGTAGAGCCAATTTCTCCTCATTTCTCACACGGACAAACATGAGTATCAAGTATCATATTGATATATCTGATGTAATTACAATCTACCAAAGTTACCAATCAATTACTACAAGCACATCTGTGATACATATGCTCAATCGACTTTTACTATTTACCACATAGACACGGATTAAACATAAAGCTCTTCTCGTGTTTTGATAGTTGCAGTTGGGTGACTTCTCCCCGTTAAAGAATTTTATCGGCAAATTAGGGTTTTCTTAGTGCAGTACAATCACCCCATCAAGTACAACATGTACTACACGCTTTTTCGTTTTATTATTGATTAAAACATCATCAGGCGTATTTTTACGCCTGTTACGTAAACATGATAACCAAAGGCAGATTAATCATCTGTGATATTTACATACCTAGTAGACCGTGCAATCGACATGATTTAGTCCTTAACTTTCATGTAAAACAAGCAGTCAATGATATCAACAACAGTAAATGTACAATCATTAATATCACTTTTATTTCATGTAAGTAAACTAAACCTTGTCAACATGAAACGAACAGAACAATATGGGATGTTCTTAGAATATTATTCATTCGTGAATTTCAATACTTATTTTCTTGTAAGAATGACGATATAAAACGAATGCGGAATATTGCCATTCATTCGATTATAACGCTGTTGTCACTGATGATGATATAAAAGGAAAACCAGGAAAGAAAACAATCAGAAAGGCCTTCGCCACCCGTTAAGACTAGACAGACTGAAGTTGTCAGACGCCATACGAAATCCGTTTCCGCTTCAGCAAATGTGGAGTGTCATTTTGACAAAACCGAGGTTATCAAGAACAGAGACGGCGATCCGATTGTATTTTATCTCGCAGTGAATTGCTTGGAGGAAATTAGAATGCGATAATATTCATACGAATTTCCATGATGATACGCTTTATTCTTTACATGTATCATTCACGCGTGTTATATTGCGATACCATGTTATATTGAATTCCCCCCGTGATGAATTGTTATTAGTCGAAGGGAAATGGTTATTGAACAACCATGGTTATGGCTTAACGTGACTAATATGCATGGTGCGAGGTTGGAACCCAGACTGCCATATCCGGTGTACTTAAGTCAAACAAGCGTGGAAGAAAAATGGTAATGGAAGCGTCAGACGTTACTTTCGTTTTTCAGGTGTGTTTTTCGATACACGAAACGTTTTCAGTTATGATTTACGCAGATTTCGTAAGAAACGTTGCTTCATCTCAGTTTCCAGGTTTGTTTTAAACTAAACTGGACATTTTTGTCATTTGTTGGTTTACAGGAAGGAATGTTATTCTAGAGATCGAAAACGTTGCTCTATTATTCTCTATCGGATTGCCCTCATTTCGCCTACACCTCATTTCGCCTACACCTGAAAAAACCTCATTTCACCTACACTAAGTGCAAAGGGTCACTTCCTCGCTCCTATTGTGAATGGTATAACCCATGACAGACATTAGCTGCACTTGAGTAGATGAACCAGTTTAATCAGTGGTATAATCCACCCATGAGTTTGTTTTGACTGTTTATACAGGATTACTGTAATAATCTACTTTGAATCTTTTCCTTGTGCACTGTTGTTTGTATAAAGTATTTAAATGTACATCTTAGCAAATGCTATATTTTATTATCACTTTGATCAAGGAAATAGGTTAACAGAACATTGTTAACAGGATCATCTCATCTCAATTATGGAACGGCTATATATTTACGATTATCAAGTTTATGTGCCAGTCTGAAAATGGCACTTCATCAGAGAGTTTAGTTATTTACGTCACAGAGAGGTGTTCAGGAAGTTCTACATGCTGCGTACCGTTACCGACTGGATGTCAAGCGACAACTGGCTGTTCACTGGAAGTGTGTGAATACTGGCCGGAATGGAAGATGCAGCACCATCGGCGACCACCTTTCCTCACTCAAGCCTCACAGTCATCCACCTACCGAGATAGACGAACACACCCGCATGCTCAACAGGATAAAGGAGGCAGTGAAGACCGACGTCACCCCTGTTGAGCAGATATTACAACGCCGAACTCGACCGAGCTGACGACGATGTTGCTGCAACGATGCCTTCCTTTGCAAGTGTCTAGGCAGCTATCTACCGACATCGATCAAAGTCCGACCCAGCACTTCCAGAATCCAGAGCCGCTGTCAACCTTCCAGAACCTTTTACCAAGACTTAAGATGGAAGAGATTTGCTAAGCATAAATTATGGTGCTGATGATAGACTGTTAGTGTTTGCCACAACTGAGATGTTGGAGATCCTGAGTGAGCAAGACACTATTTTCATGGATGGAACTTTCTTCGTGTGCCTTAGTCTGTGGCTGCAGGTGTACATCATCCATTGCCCTGTGGATGGTAAGATGTTTCCAGTCGCTTCTCCCTAGACCAAGACCAAGTAGACTTATGTCCGACTGTTCGCGAAGATGAAGGATGTTGTTGCCGCTAGGACTGGTGTGGACCTGTCTATCACTCTAGACAGATTACGAAGCAGCAGTCATCAGTGCCGCCAGTGATGTCTTCCCAGGAGCATCAGTGAGAGGATGTTTCTTTCACTATGCACAGGCTCTTTGGAGGCAAGTTGTGGACAAAGGCCTCGTCCAGGATTACTTCATCAACCCGGCAATTCAGGCCCACGTCAGAAGAGCAGCAGCTTTGCCACTTCTACCAAGATGCCTGGATTGAAGTGATGGAGCAAGGACCAGATGAATATCAAAGGAAGTGAGTCACCCGTCGCCTTTAAACTTGTTTGCATATCAGAATATGTTTTCAGATTATTTTCAAAAGCAAAGGCTCCGCACCTCTTCTTTATAACATCGGCTACTGCGGTGAGAAACATACTGAACTGAAGTGGCTCCCTGTGGTGTTATGTTTGAAAAGTACTGACTGTTTCTGTAAATTATGATTTTGATACCAATTATTTCATCGAAAACAGAATTAGAGTTACTTAGAAATCTACAGACGACACCGTAATCTATCACAGTTTAACAAACAAACCTTACGCAGGAAAAATGCCGGTTTTACTATATTATTGTCGGTGAAATACCGAGATCTATCAGTGTAAATAAACCAAGTTATCAGTCACTAATGAAAATAAGATTTGAACGTGTTATCAATCACTAGATAACAACACTGAAACTGACGTCATCGAGCGAAGCCCTGACGTAAAAAGACACGCTCATGACGTCATGTTGTTTCTAAGGCGGCGGACTCTTTCAATGTGCTTCTATTTCCGTAAATATACAACGATTAAATGTTGAAGTAAATAGAAAATTGTCTTTTCTCGTGAGGCAGAAAGGCATATAACTTAACCCGTGGCTGTGCCACTCGTGATAATAAATTTTCGACCTTACTCGATCAGATAAAAGTAGTATTTGTATTAGATATACCCACACTTCCCGAGGTGTATCGCTCAATACACCTCCTGTTTGAATCGTGGGTCTCCGAGCACAGGCCCTCGGATCATTAAAAAAAAATATAAAAAAATTTTAAATTTTTTTTATAAGAACACCCCCTGAATAAAATTGTTCCTCTGTTAATAGTATATGGAAAGGCCGGACACTCCATTCGCCCCCACCCGCTTTATTGACCGAATGCTACAATAAATACACACGCAATCAATATATAATCTATGCAGACATGATGTCAAATGATTTGCCTTTCTACTCCAACTCACTTTAAAAAATAAATCTTTGGGGTTATTTAATGAGGACGGCCGAAAGACGATTTCCACGCCCAACTTAATGCTGATGGGACAAATGGCCGCCCGTCACCTTGACCTTACGGGGTGTGTGGCCGCAGCGACAGATCTCATCATCCTCCACGCAGGCGGTCTGCGCACCTCCGACTTCCGCCTTCGTAGTGCTTACAGACCCCTGCCACAAAGCATTTCCTCCGCCTGCTAAAATTTAGCAGAAACTTTTAAGGATGCGTAAAAGGAAAGGTGTAACGATATCATTTTAAGATTCTATTCGGCAGTGAAAGTTCTTAAAATTAAATAAATTAAAGTGATATTTTGGGCTGATATTATCAAAGAAATTTTATTTAAGAGAAGTGTTACATCTTTGCGTGTAAGAAGTCTGTTGTCAAGTGGTTCTGCGGTTTGATTATCAACAAATGAATGTGTAGGTTATGTTTATTATGGAATCATCAAAACATTGGGATAAATTCTCATTTATATTTTAATCAGTGCAAGTACATCCATTTGATCACTGAAACTACAAGCATAAATTCATTCAAGTGAAGCCCACGGCGTTACGTTAGGCATTTTCGATCAGCCATATTGTTTACATCCGTTGGATGAAGGTAATCGAACGCTGCACCGAGCTCACCAAGGGTCAAGGTCAAACCCATAACGGCAGGGGTGTGTAAGCCTGGCTTTGACATGCGCACATCCCTGTTTGGAGGATGAGATCTCATTGGTTTGATGCAAAGTTAGGAACAGATAACTCTAATTCCCCGTTCTTGCAACCAATGAGATCTGTCGCTGCGGCCACACACCCCGTAAGGTCAAGGTGACGGGCGGCCATTTGTCCCATCAGCATTAAGTTGGGCGTGGAAATCGTCTTTCGGCCGTCCTCATTAAATAACCCCAAAGATTTATTTTTTAAAGTGAGTTGGAGTAGAAAGGCAAATCATTTGACATCATGTCTGCATAGATTTTATATTGATTGCGTGTGTATTTATTGTAGCATTCGGTCAATAAAGCGGGTGGGGGCGAATGGAGTGTCCGGCCTTTCCATATACTATTAACAGAGGAACAATTTTATTCAGGGGGTGTTCTCAAAAAAAATTTTTTAAATTTTTTAATATTTTTTTTTAATGATCCGAGGGCCTGTGTCTCCGAGGCGTAGCGTAGCGAAGTCCCTTTGTTTGCCAGGGTTAAAGATCTCTTCACCTGACTAAGTTTAGGTGTACAAACAAGAGTAGGTGTAATAGAAAAGTAGAGGTGTATTGGAGAGGTGTATAAGTCAATACACCTACAGTTAGAACAAAAAAGACCGGAAGTGGGGTATAAATCAAGGAAAGACAGATATCCTTTATGTATCCAATGAATTATTGACAGGAAAACGTTTGGGATGTGAGTATAACGATACATCCAATGTCCTACCTTACCTTGCACACTCGTGAGTCTATTTTTCATGATCATAAATAGGAACAAAGACATATCAAAACATGTTTTAATAGGCGATTGCGTCTCAGAGAAGTAGTTTTTAATGAACTTTATGATAAACATAAACTTTTGAATGACAAAAAAAGCTCGAAAATGATAGTTTTAATGTTATTTTTCAAATTTTTTAGGCCTAAGATTTACAATTATTCTGTAACTGACTTGAAATATAAAATATTTGCATACATTTCACATAGTTAAGAGATTATGAGGAAAACAGGAAAATTATTTGTTTTACTTTTTCACATAAAATTGATTTTTTAAACATAAATTTTCTCGAAAACGAGCAACGTGACCCCAATTTTTTATTTGTTTTGTAATGCAACACACTCAGTTCTACAAACATGCTAAGTTTAAAGAAAATCTGATTATTATTTCTAGGTATGGTATTTCCTTAATGCACTATGTTCCTTCGGTAGAATTCCGTTTATAACACAATGAATCTCAAGCAGGCTTAAGTTGTCTAGACAAAATCGTCACTTGTAGATTTCATCTCGTTACACGATATCCGCATATCAATGGAATACGCAAGGTTTCAATACCAAGGGTGTAATGAAAGCTCGAGGCCCATATTTCAACTATATATGTATCAAAGATATTATTGGTTTTAATTTTCAAATTGTATTGCGTATAAAGTAACATCCGCTCAGCAATCTCGATTCCCTTCTCTTTCGCGTTTGTATCGTGTGTTGCGATTGCTTATATATTCTATAAGATTTAAATGAAATACTCTAGGAAGCTGCGTTAAACCGAAAACTCACCTCACCATTACCTCACCTATGAGATCATCTTCTTTACGTTTGATCTCGTATATTTAAAGAAAATTTTATTTTTTCATATTTTCCCGAACAACCAGTTTATGCCAAATGTATTATCTTTTCACTCAACTCGATCATTATTAGTCGTAAAAGAAAAACCACTGGCGGCCATTTGTGTGTTAACACCTTTTGATCATTTGAGGGAGGGAAATGGATTCGCATAGCTTACATGAATGTTGTATGCTCGTTTTTTAACTGCTCCCTTTGACAAAAACAAATTGTCTGCATTTATTTAAAATTTAGTTTAGTTTTCGCGAGAATAGGTTAATTATCTCAAGAAACGTGCTCCTTCCCTTGAGATAGCATAACCCTGAGATAGTTTTACCTATCGTCTTATGGTCTCGCTGCATTTCGAAGTGCATTACTGTATTTATGTACAGAATTCAAATTCAGACGTGTTTCAGAGTTGACTATTTTCGATTCCCTTTGTTCAATCATGTTGTCTGGATTTATTTTGAACATCAATATCAGTACCTTCAAAATAATAATAATTTGACAAAAACACATGGAAATAAGTTTACTTTTTCCCATCTAAATCACATTTATCTTAGCCTATCCCAGAGAAAAATTACAGTTTATTTGAAATGAAAGTTGACAGTGACAAACATTTGAAAATCATAATTAAAATTTTATTATTAGCCAACGTAAAGAAAATAATATATACTTATTTACCAAAATATAACCAACGTAAAGGAAGTATTTATACTCATTTATCAATATATAACTAACGCAAAAAAGAAAATAATATATACTTATTTACCAATATATAACCTACGTAAAGGAAGTATTTATACTCATTTATCGATATATAACTAACGTAAAGAAAATAATATATACTTATTTACCAATATATAACCAACGTAAAGGAAGTATTTATACTCATTTATCAATATATAACTAACGTAAAGAAAATAATATATACTTATTTACCAATATATAACCAACGTAAAGGAAGTATTTATACTCATTTATCAATATATAACTAACGTAAAGAAAATAATATATACTTATTTACCAATATATAACCAACGTAAAGGAAGTATTTATACTCATTTATCAATATATAAATAACGTAAAGAAAATAATATATACTTATTTACCAATATATAACCAACGTAAAGGAAGTATTTATACTCATTTATCAATATATAAATAACGTAAAGAAAATAATTATACTTATCAACCAACATAAAACCAACGCAAAGAAAATATTATATACTCATTTACCAATATATCCATCGCTCCGTCGAAACAATCCAAATTCATACAAAAATAAGTTCACCTCTCGCCTTTAATTTCATTCTAATCTCGCCAAGTGTGACCTCTCTTCAGAAACGAGAGTTGATTCCAACCAAAGAAACGACACAAGGACTTTGAGGAAAACGCTCTATTCAAACTGCGCTATCTACGCTGATTAGCTGCTAGTCATTTGCAAAAGTTGGAATGGCAATTTTGATAATTGAATTATACTGGTAAAGTAGGCCTGTGGCTTTTTAATCAACAATCAATTAACGGGGACGGTTTCTTCCATTCTAATCATAGTTTTTTTAAACCTGAAAGAGTATTTGCCTTTCAAGTGTCGTCTATTTCACTAAGTTACATCACCAAAACGACTGCGGGTTTTGCGAGATAACGTTGAAAACAGGCAACTGCTGGAAAGAATGTCAACGCTAAAAACAATTAGCGGCAAAAAAATTTGAAATAGGGTAAGTAAAATTTGTTTTGGCAAAATTCCATTACGTTGCTATTGATTAAACTGCTCATTAGTAAACTTGTCAAAGTTTGCCCTAAAAGAGAAACAAATCGAAAATAGTGTTTGGTATTGGGTAATCTACAACGAAAAAACGGAAAAGAAAGTTTTTCTTAAAATGTTCGTCACATTTAAAAGACTTTTGAGTTATAAGATCAAAGCCCGGAGAAAACAACTAAATAAAAAGTGAGGTGTATTGTGTGTAAAACTGAGTTTTTGACACAAAGCTCATCAGGCTTTTATTGTTTGGAGAATCTTTGAGGATTTTGAAAATTTTAGAATCCTAAAAATAATAGTTACAGAAAAAACGACAGAAGATTTGAGGGTAGATACACGTCCATATTTTAGAGGTTATTAGGATGCATTTCGCGGTAATAACAAATACATGTAGTAATAGAAGGTTAGGAAGGTGGTACTTAAGGAAGGTTACAGAGAAAATAAAGACTAGTAAAAAATAAGAAAGGGATGTAAGTAAGAAATTGGGAAGTAAATTATTAATGATAAGATAGACTGACACTGTGCTAAATAAAAGTTGGAATTGTAAGGACGAATAAACAGAGAGAGGGGACAAGAAGAGAAGAAAACTGAAGGTATTATGAGGAGGAATGAACTAAGAAATAAAAAATGAAAAAGCTATGGAAAAAAAAAGATAAAATAATAAAGCACACAACAGAAAGGAAGAGGAGAAATAGTAAATGGGAAGTAAAGAAAAGGGAGAGAAAGAATCTGTTAGAAGAAGAATGATAGGGAGTAATTTCGAAAAATTCGAATAAAACCATTAAATGGGAAATAAGAAATATTTGATGCACATGTTTTGAGTTCTGCTCCAGAAACAAAGACATCTATGTAAAATCCAATTCGTACTTGTTTCTATGGAAACTGAAATGTTTTCCCCCCAGAAATCTTAAAACATCAAAAGGCATCACTTCAGTAGGTGGGTAAAACACCATGTATTTTTTTCAGAATAATGTGGTGAACAGTCTTGGAGTCCTGCTCAGAGTCCAACTTCAAACTGTTTCCATGGAGATTCAGAAAAATATATATCCAAAGGGTCCACTTCAGTAGGTGGGTAACGCATAGGCAAAGTTTCATAAATATTTCATGAGTGATTAAGGAGTTTTGATCCGAAAACAAAACTATGGCTATAAGCAAAAAGGCACCACACTAGTTGGTTAACACAAGGACGTGTATAGACCTATACAAATCCTTGGTTAGCATTATCTCCCAACACAGGTAGCTGCGTCATAAATTCCTATACCTCTGTCTTAATATGAAGGTTTCTTGGGCCCCTACCGGCTCGATATTGCAACTTAAACGACCAGGCTCAGCCAATGAAAACACCGAATGCATGAATAACATATTTGTTGACACACAGGCCTATGCAATGATGCAGTCGCAAATGAGGTGTATGTGTTTTGTAAAGAAGACTCAAGCCCAAGGTGCATATTCGAATAAAGTTTTGCTTTTGGAAAGCTTACGGATACAATTTAAACGATGTAAATCGATCTTTTTAAACGGCGTTGCTGATTGCACAACTAACTTTCATTGCATCAAATCAGATTTCTACATTTCGTGTACAAGAAACCTTCGTATTAAGATAGAGATTATATAGGAATTTATGACGGAGCTAACTCTGTTGGGAGAGAATGGTTGGTTAGTAATACCAAAGTTCCGCTACGGAAACGAAATGATTACGGACGAACAGACAGATTATATCGTATTATAGCGTATAACAGCTATGAGAAAACCGGAAAGAATGAAAGTTAGAGGATAAGCAAAATGAGGGAAAGAGGATAAAAGAGAGAGAGAGAGAGAGAGAGAGAGAGAGAGAGAGAGAGAGAGAGAGAGAGAGAGAGAGAGAGAGAGAGAGAGAGAGAGAGAGAGAGAGAGAGAGAGAGAGAGAGAGAGAGAGAGAGAGAGATGAAAGTAAATGATAATTCAATTTCAATTCAATAAAAAATTCAATTGCTGCCACTTGTTTGAAATCATGTGTAAATATCTCTGTAACGTGTTAGTTAATCTTCCTTCTATGACGATTGACTTGACAAATGATCAGAAAAGTAAAGAAATACAATGGATAATGATTATTTCCTTAGGGTAATGAGAGTCAATTGACTACAAGTAATTAATCTCTGATTATCATCTAGGGGAAGATCATTTCAATTTTTATGCTGTTATTGTACTAAATTTCACTAATGTTAAATTCATTTTTCTTCAAAGAAACTGAACTATTTTGTAAAAACATGGAAAGTGTTTCCAGCCAATTTAGGATATAATAAGTCTTCTTCAAAGACAGTGTGGTAATCAAGGCTTTTAGGAAGATCGCTTAGCAAAAAGTTTGCTTATTTCATTTCAATGATTTCAATTTCGTTTTAATCGAAAATGTGATATGCGATCACGTAATGATGTGTATAATCAAAACGCCATCGGGAATTTCATTGTGATGAATATTTTCTGATTTTGTAAATTCTTTATTGAATTTCAAATTTGATTTGCTTTTCTTATTTACTGTAAGTAATGAAATTATATTGAAAAACAGCATAATCGTGTTTATTTTCGATATATGAATCAAAATTTCAATCAACAGAAATTACTTTTATCTATACAGTTACTACTGAATACTGAATTGCCTAGGGAGTTGGAATTGAAAATAAAATGCGTAAGTGACAAGCAATTGATTAAACTAACGTAAGAAAGGCGAATGCAAGTTAAACGAGTCGTCATAGGAAATGCGTTCAACATTTGCCAGGATTTGAAGTAACTATCATTGTTCTAGGAAATGAAATTTCGATCTTACAGTTATTATTAATAATAACGTGTTTTAAAAGAATGAAATATATATCAATAAAGACCTAGAAGGATAAACCAGAATTTAACTTTCTAAGGTTTTTAATCATACAAAGACGTAGATAATATATCTTTGTATAATCAAAACCCTGTTGCATCTCGTTAGCTTTTCTGTGCAAGTTCTTCATCGTACCGCACCCAAACCGGATGGCCTTGTGGTACACCTAGCCACCACTCAAGGCGCTTCAATCAAGCCACTAATGCACGCTCTTACGGTTTAAATTGGCTTTTTTAAGGTTTACGAGGACTAATGCATTCACTTAAACTTTCTATCGATGCAATGAAATACTAAACATTCTTTACAATTTACCTGCAATCGACAATGAAAACGTTAAGACAGCCGCTGTCGGCTTGGACATATAAAAATCTATGGTTAGCTGTGCACAAAACGGATGAATTATTGACACTTGGAAACGGCTAAACTAGTACTATGTGCAGCTATTGAATTTACCTAAACTCTGAACTGAGAACAAATCATGAAATATGTTTTATGAAAGTAATGTTGTAAATTAACCGATTTAATAACACAGTGTTGGCATTGTTATTAGATTGACCATAGCGGGTGCCGTTTTTCCGCTTTTCTGGTTATGAGCAAAATCTTAATATTTCCGATATCGTAGTTCATGCGGATTTAATGACTCGTAACATTAAATACTTTGGCCTTTAAAAATCCACTTTACTACATGAATACATAAATATTTGTTAAATAACTTACAAGGTAGATTACTTGAGTGAGGATAGTGAGTAATATCGAAAGATATGCAGTATGTGTTGTGTTTACGAAATATTGGTGTGCACTAGTGCGTTTGATATTTATGGATACCGGGGTAAGCTATACCTTGTGCGTGAAGTTACTGTGACGGTTTCATGGAAAGCATTTAGTATTATTTGAACCTTTTTCATGAAAATCAGAAGTGTACTAAATAAACTTGAAGTTGTAACATAGAGGTCAAACGAAGAAGAAGTTTGTTTTACAAACAATCTTTGATGAGAAAATAATTGTTGAATGATAATTTTTTCCCCCATATATTTCAATCGACTCCATTCATTTAAAATTCGTTAAAGAACGAACTTGATGGATGAAATGTCTGAAAATAAGTGTCCCCCATTTTCCTAATACATCTTATGCTATATAACAAGAGCGGAGCAGAGAGGCAGGGTTCTTGTATTAGCAATGTCTCATCAAGGATTGTTGTTGATCCGTTGATAACTTGCTTCGCGATCGTGTTTTGTCGAAACAAACAAACTATAGACGATGAAACTTACTTCGTTGATGTAAATAATTTTTCATTCTTGATGAAACTCCTCTCTAACAAAATTTGATGACAGGAAAAATATGCCTAACGCAAATCAGCACATCTCAATATTCTGAATCTTTGGTAGAGTATCTTGACTTTCAAACTCTTTGCTGGTTTGTTAGTGACGAGTTTTCAAAAAAACCCAAAGATTGTTAAGTAATGCAAAAAGTTTCTCTTATCAATCGTACATGCCATGTGTGAAAGAATCTACCAGTTAAAGGATGTTTAAAAACTTCTTGGCCTTCTTTAAGTCAGGAAAATATTAGTATTTTAATTAGCTTTTATGGCAAAAAAACCAACTCCTTCGACAATTTACATGGCTAATTTCATCCTACATTATATTTTGTGCTTAAAGATGGGACAAGGTGTGTCCGAACTTCTGAACTTAAAAGGCGAAAAAACATTCCCATAATTTCCTACATAAGGTTTATACATATATTGGTGAGATCCTTAGATGTTGAAATAAAAAGATTTTTATACGATGGACAAGGTTTATATCACACTTGCGGTCTCGTTACTATGGTTTCCTTTGTTCTAAGTAACGGTGTAGTAGCCGATACACTAAACTTTTCTGATACTCGTCCACTTTTCCTTATGAACTTCCGCTTCATCACAACTGTATTTCTTTTGTCGAGTCAGTTTGTATACCGTACGATATGCATAGTGAGAATAAATGTATCGCCGATAAATTTACTCCCATTATCGTTGTTCTTTCTAAAAAAACGTGCGCTTATCTATGTCAAATTGTAAAATGTAAAGCTGCAACAATACATTCCTCAGTAATTTTTTGAGCTCGAAAACATATGAACAAGGAGGAATTCCTCCTCGAATAAAGTTTCGATGTATTTAACTTCGAAAGAACCATTCTCTTACAATGCCTTATTGAACAGATTAAGTCTCGTTTATTCCTGGTCAATGACGTAGCTTGACTGGGACACAAGGGAGGTAACTCGTGTTGCAAATTATGTGTGGCAATTGTAACAAGGATATTGCTTTTATCCATCAAATACCGTTAAGCATCTCTAACTTTCACCTTTCTTGACAGAAAATGTGCGCGACCCACATACGAAGGAACTCAAGTCCTATCAACGAGTACGGAAACGATTAAAACAACCAATCGAAAGAACGTCGTTGTTTGCACAAACTCTGCATCTAATCAGAGAAAAAAAAAGAGATTAATTGACGTGAGCTACCTCGAGGGGGAGGGGGCGAGGGGGGAGGGGAGAGACAAAGTCATACCACCAGAGGCCTTCTTTTTCCACAGTGAACGCTCAAGCAACATCCTCCAAAACTAAGCATTGTCATATTACGTTTCCTTGTTCTGCCAAGATGACACTTATGCTAGTTCACAGAATAAGTACTACTTTTCCCGAAGCATACGGGACTGACTAGACGACATGTAGGCGATAGATTACTTTTGACAAACTGCTGATTTAATAACTAACTTTGATTCCATCCAATCAGGCGTCTCCGTTTCTAGCTCAGAAAATGCTCGAATCAGAACAGAATTTAGCGTTAAAGGTAACTTATCAACCTCTGTAAGGTGATACTGTGGGTAGGTAAATGTGAAAAAAGAACAAGCAATACATGTTTAATGTATCAACACTGTACATTTATTGACAACAGGCCTCCCTAGCCAGAATACGTACATGTCTCTCTCTTACGCTATATACATACGGGCATTCGGGGGAAAGTCTTCCCCTTTCAACCAATCGCTGCATTAGAAACAGCATAATCGTCATGGGTGCAAAAACAGACATTGTCAAGTCTCAATCGTTTGAAAAATACTACAAGTAAACACATGAAATGTCATTATTCGTTACAAAGTCCACAGGGGTTGTCATGAGAGATAAGTTGTTGTTACATAATTTCATTTCAATTACAAATTATCACCAAGTCCATGTTTTTTAATCAATAAAAGATTAATTGTTTAAGAATTACTTAAAATGCTTTATTGCGTTACGGGGGTCATCTGGGAACATATTTCTTTGGATAAGTCAACAACATAACATTTTATTATAGAGCTAAAGTATTTTGTCTTAAATATTGATTTCGTTTCAAGTTTGAATGGTATTTCTTATGTGTCTATTTACAAGAAAAGTATCTTTCTGGACAGGTGATATTTTGTATCATCAACATTTTTTCGTATTTGGTTTGGATATACCAAAACTTTAAAAGTTACGACAAGCGTTATATTTCTCAATTCATAAGCTTACTTGTTTTTTTCATTATTTTAAAATTCTTATTTAAGCATGTCGTATTTCGTTGAGTTCTTTTCATTCTTAAAAGTTAATTGTTGCAAAGATCACGTTAAATGTCGAAATTCGTTTCAAAAGTAATGGTATTATGTCTTGAAAGTTAAGCTTCGTTCCCAAATGCCAAAGGCAATCGTTTATCAATTAATCACTACGAAAGAACGTGCAGAAATTCTTTTGTCTCCAAATATTCTTTGCTGTACGCTCAGACTAATTTAAACTGTTTCTTATCCTCCTTGATCGAAAAATGTGTTATGTAAAAATTCATTACTTCTTAAGTAACTGAATTTTGTTCTTTTTGAAGAACAATTGATCCTTTTTTAGATAAAAATTTTCAAATGCAAAATAGGAAGTCATGGACATATGATGTTGCGAAGCGCATGGTAGCTGCATCGAAAGTACTTTTCCTTGGAGTAATGAAAGATGACTGAACATGCCGATGGAAATAGCGCAATACAAATGGACTTGCATTATCATCTTTTCCATATAGACACTTTCAGTTGTTCCCAAAAGGAGACGGTTTATCTTAACAAATAGATCATATCTATAGTATCTATTTCATTTATTATTTTTATTAATGATACAAGGGTAACCCTTATTTTCTTTTGATAGATGCTCGCTTATACTAACTAAAGTCACCCAAGTCCCCATTCCGTGTTTTTTTTATCAGAAAAATGATTTAGCCTTATTTTATATCATTCATGTTTCAAATACCATTTGTAACTCAATGACAACATGTCAAAAACATTTTAATGTTCAAACCAAAGATCAAGCGACGATAAGTTTGCAAATTATATAAATCCTTTACAATATGCACGAAAATATGTTAATCCACTACATCAACCAAAACATAATTCAAGGCTAAAATTGGAAAATATCAGCAAAATATTGAACAGTTAATTCCATTTGTCTGCTTAATTTGTGTATCATCGTCATCCTTCAATGATAAAAATAGTAATTTAGAATACAAAAAGCGTCTCTTTCATGTAATAACGATGGTAGATAAATCTAATTATGAGCTGTGGTGATATGACATATTAATGTTTGGGAGAGGAGGGTTCCAAATAAGGGTATGTCATGGCTGACTTCCTCTCCCCTTATATGGTAATTGATGACACTGAGTGTTTATAAATAGTTTAAATTACGTATAGGCACTTAAATAATATGACCCATGATCTATCTTAAACGCAACAATCTATAAGAGCACGTGCAGCGAATGAAATGGCGAACTTTATAGCACACAGTTAAGACTAGCACGCGTTGCCATGGCAACTTTGCAGATGTCAGAGTTTCCCCATTCACTGGACCAAAGCACAGAGTTACGTCAATAAACGTCCGTATATGAAGTATTTACATGTGTACCGTCATGCCACTGAAATTAGTCCTTGACACCACGTCATTCGTTCAATGACGCAACTATGACGTCACGTGTCGAACAATTTTCTCTTCTTCTCCTGTTTCCTTTCTCTTTTCAAAAACGTGTTTACACGTCCATTTCACTCTAATGGCCTCCAATTCCCCCACCGTTCACACAAAGGCAATGTTGTCAGAGGATTCAGTGACGTAATCATGACGTCATCATTACGTGTGTTCACGTTGTGAAGGCCATTTCTTTTCTCGTCAAAGGCAAACATCGCACTTACTGCTCTAATGGCCTCTCAGAAACCTGCATCGTTCACATGGAGACGATGTTGTCGGAGCGTTTTGTTTCTGGCATGAAAGCAAACTGTTAAATATTGTTCTGTTTGTGTTTTGGATTCGCCGACGACGCTGAATTCCGCCATCGTCCATCGACACGGGTTTCCGGAAAAAACATAAGCAATGTCAAGAATCGGCATCACTTTAAATATTTAGCAACTTGTTGATCTGTCCTCAGACGGGTTGACATTGTTTCACTGTTTGCTGAGGCGGAAGTTCGACGAACGAGAGTTTAGTGAGAGTCTCGGCGATGTTGACACAATGGCTACGGCGGGCATGGTTCACAATTGGAGACTGGGAGCTTCTTCTTGGGGCGTCCCCTCCTCGACAGACGCTTGGGGGGAAGCGAGGGGGGAGAGGGGACTCCAGGCTGTCAGCAAACCTGCAACGAAAGAAAATATAGTTATTTATTATATAATAAGCAATGAAATACTGGGATTTATCAGTGAAGTAAACCTTGTATGTGGTCACAGTAGCGATATAATATATCGTCACTGGTGACAGTAGCGATATAATATATCATCACTGCTGGTTAACCTTCCAGGGCCTCTTTATGCCGGGACTACTTTTAGGGTTAAGAAATGTTTATCGACATCATAAACACTAAAAATCAACAAAATTAGAATGAATTTATATAATAAATAGAATATTTAATTAAGTTTGTCAAATACGATGTTTATCGTTTATCGTGGTTGGGTTGAAGTTGATATTTTCACTCGTGGCTGCGCCACTCGTGAAAATATCAGCTCCAACCCCACCATTCGATGAGATAAACATCGTATTTGACAAACTTAATTAAATATCCTCTATATATTTACAGATGGAACCACAATATAACACCAAACATAAAGTACAAAATTAGAATTAAACTTGATGTAAATGCGTTGCACTGAAGCAGTTATATGATATCTAAATTATGGTTTTAACTTTCAACGTTTTTTTTTATCAAACATCTTTATAATTTTACATTTACATGATCTAAAGGTTCTATGTAAACATGTTTGCGGAAATGATATATTTTTTCATATCAGTTTTGAAAACGTTTCCGTGGATCAAACATTCTAAAAAATGTCCCGTTTTACATATTCTTAACACGTTTTCGAGAATCACATATATTCATTGTATTCTATTTTTGAAGTAAGGATGTAAATGATTTTTTAATCAAAAATGTATAATATTTTTGTAACCTTGATCTACCATGTCTGTTGAAAGTAAATCGATATGTTCATTCATATAAAAAAAACCGTCAGTCTCCATAAACAGTTGATGACTTATCGTGTTGGTGAAAATCAAGTTTATGAAATATTTCAAATTTCAATGAACATTTCGCGATACTAAAAGGTCATTTTAAATTTAAGAATTTTTATTTGATCCTTCCAAATTTTTTTTAGACCCAATACACTTCCTCGGAGTGAGGAAAAGCTACAAAACCGCCGTATAGATTTAATTGTTAATATTTTATCGACTATGTGAAATCATTCTCGGTGTCTCCACTCGTGGCTCGGTCATAGCAGCACTTAATCAAATATAAATTAGAATGTCAAGAATATTCTTTATTCCTGGTATACCACTGGGAAACAAATGGGATTTGGAGAGGAAAATAAATGTGTTGAAAGAGGTGTTTGTGTGGATAGCAAAATACAATGCATTTTGATTTTTGTAAAGATATCCAATATGGAATGCAATTATGACTCAACAACTTGTTATTCAAATTGTTGTTTTTTATGAAAAACAAAAGGAGGATTGTGAACAGAAATAACATGCATTTCACGGGCATTTCCCTCGATTTAAAAACATGCCAATTTGATTTTCGAAAGTTATTAATATTTCGAAACGATATTCATTCATGTGTACATAAATTTTTAAAAAAGCTAAGAATCAAGGAATCAAGAGACCGTAATTTTTCAATGTTCTTCTAAAACGTATATCCCAGAACAATGTATTTCTTTCAGATTTCGAGTACATGTACGACAAAATCCATCAACAAAAACAAATCCACATTCGTATCTAAACAACTGACACGACCTTTGAAAGCATGCAAACACAAGTTAACTGCACTAAAACATTTTTCACGTATCCAATAACTATTCAAATCCGAAGTTTTGAAGATAATGCCATTCAACTCCTATTAATAAGAATAAAATATTGTCAATCAAATTCCTTTCAATGTTTAAGAATTACAAATATGTTCACTTTCAAAGATTCAAAAACTTAATACTGATCGCTACATATGCTATATAACGTGTGGCGAGGTTATATGGGGTTCAACGCCGCTTTCAAGAGTACTTCACTTACATCGCGGCTGCTAGTATTGTTGCAGGGAGAAAGCCCGCAACACCATTGTGGCTGTGCATTGCGGTGAAACCTACGAGCATCTATATAAAGTAACCTTAACCACCAAATAAACTAAATTTCAAGTCTGGACCATTTTGATACACAAACTTAACCAGACATTTCCGTGCTCTACGGAACCATCAATCTTGATGATTCGAACCCAAAACTTGTTCATAATTCAAACTTAACCTCCTTAGTACGACCAACACAAATTGAAGTTGCAGCCAAGTTAAAACGAAACAGTTCTTCATCAATGCTATGAATAGATTGAAGTCCAGTACATCTTGTCCAGCGTATTTCGTTCATTGACACTTAACCTACTCGACTGAAATAAAGTTCTAGACACTTTAAGATTAAGCAATTCTTCATCTTTGTCGAGACAGATCGGCCAAATGAACCTTGCAGTTTTGGGGTTCGGCAATCAGACTCCCTTCCACGGCATCGCACAGACGTGTGCTGGCAATTTCGAGCTTTTTAATTTAGCAGCTAATCAGACTGCCTCCAATAAGTGGACACGGAGCCATGATTAGTAATGGGTCGCTAAGGTAAGAGTCGTTGGTCCCATATCGCCAATATACCCAAATTACTTTTACTCGATAGCCTAGGAAATTAAAGTGTTTATTGCTGCCAATTATGCAACGCTAATTACAGCACGGCTCTACCCAATATGGGCGATTGCTGCTTCGACTTTACAAGTCAATTAAGGCATTTTAAGTAGCATGATGTTAATTAACGCCCTGTCATAGACCATGTTGCCTGTCAGCGAATGATAGAAGGTCCCAAGATCAATTGACAATCGCGAGTCGAGGTCGAGACGGTGTCACCCTAATTAGTTACCTACTCGGATTAGGCCCGTCTACAGGACGAATAATGCTTGCAGACGATGCTACTAGCTCTGTAACGCATTGCATCGAAGCAAGAGGCCATGGTGTCGTCATGTTCAGCTTTTGATACGACATACGAATAAGACAAGAAGTCAAGAGTTATCTGACCTTGCGGACCGCTAAGAAAGGCCAGACAACTTAACGAGACGACGTAATTGTTGACGCATTGTATAATGCGTGGAAGGAATTCTATGACCATGTTTTGGGTTGAGAAAGTGTTTCAGCAACAATAAATCTTTCAAGTAATTTTGTGAATGTGTGAATAAATTGATTTGTAAAAATGGCTTTGAAAATACTGAAATTTGAATGTTCACTCACATACCTCACAATAAGTATACTCGTTTTTCAACAAGTTATCGAGTTCATTAAAGTTTTCATGGTTTCTGAATAAATTCGGTTATTATTTCACTGTTAACTTAAAGTTCATCAAGTTCTAAAGGCTTCACTTGCTATCTACCAACGATGAACTGGAATAACTGTTGGTAGACAAATACATCGAGTTCATATCCGGATAGACATTTTTTGGAATGTTTTATTATTTATGATCATTTATGTTTTAAATCCCATTTTTCGTGACTTTGCACAAATCTACACAGACTTGATAAGTACTTGATTCGTCTTAATTTTTCCGTAGCATATGGCGGTTGTTTTGATCACATGGATGCAGCTTACAGTAAATAAGGTCAAGTTAAAGGGGCACTAACATAGTTTTTTTAAAAACAAGTAAAGTGATATATCAGGAAAAAGAAAATATTAGCTTTCAAATGCAAGACAATATTTTTTAATCAAAAGAAGCAGTTCTTAAACGAATGCATCATGATCGTTTAGCTATGTCAATCCATTTCCCGAATTTAAAGTGTCCACACCAAAATGGCCGCCAGTGGTGTTTTACTTTATATTTGATTATTTCCTCTACGGCCATGGATAAATGGGTTGAGTTATAAGATATTTAAACCATCTGAAGAAATTACATTTGGTATAAACTAATACTTATTAGGAAAAATTGCGAGAAAAAAATCTTACCGAAAAAGCGCTACTGTTCCTTTAATGATTTATTGATTGGTAAAGGCAATTGTTATTTCAAGGCTTCGTTGATTATCGACAAGTATCAAAAGTTCGTTACTAAAACTAACTCGAAAGTTTTCGTTCATGCTTTTTAGGCATTCAGTCTAGTGATTAATTATTCATTTAATTAATCAAGGAGCTTAATAATCCGTAGGACCGATATCATTTCCAACATTCAGACTTTTACATGCTTGATGCAATCAAGAACTCATGCAGTTCGTTTGATCATTAACACAAATATGTAATTAATCGGCAAATTTTAATAACGCACAGCCGCATATTTCGATATTCTCCTGCTTTGCGGATTATGACATCACACAATTATTTGGGAAACTTGGAATTTTGATAACTTTCCCAACAACACATAACTTGGGGTAGTCACCATCGCTGGCTAATCTTAGTGAGAGAGACTCGCGCAATGTATACTTTCAAGAGGGGATTAAAGACTTTTAAGTAGGCCGATGTCATTGCATCGACTGGAAGATGAAGGGAGTACCTTCCGATCCATTTGTCAAATTCATTTAATTATCCTACTAACTATTAAAATTGAGCATGGTGAACATATCTATGGACGATAGAGCCATGTTTTAATCAAAACTAGAAATGATAAATTGACTTTAAAATCAATTACATTGACATATCCTGTATTATTGTACAAATTGAAATTGTGTAGGTAGTTTAACTTCAAACGAACAAAACACTCTACATAATGATGTAAGATAAGACTTAAGAGATTGTATTTCCCGACGAAGATCAAATTCAGTTTCAGCGTTGGCGCTAGAAATGTGCCCCGCACGAACTTCTCGTGCCAAGTTCGTGCTGCACGTGCCTGTGAAATCGACATCATCTACCAGCGACTGATCGACACAATGAAATGGTAACTATTCCAACCAACTAGAAAATGATCAAAGCAACGCGAAATAGAATTATCTTAGCTGATCCGCACTCGCGGATTTGATGATGGACTTTGGTGAGCCGATACGTCTTGGGTTTGCCAAATGACAGAAGTCTATCTCATCCAATTTCGGGGAGGGATTGTGGAGAATTAAACAAGTTAACATTACGATGCTTGCCCGTCACCGGGTCTCCATCAGCGCAATCCGTTTGAGCCGCGAAACCAGTTTTAGTTCTGCCGAAATCCGGCGCTTCGATAACGACATGCCGAAAACTGACCAGTTAATAGGTTCGCATCGAATATCGAATTCTAATTTCAATTTATCATTGAAATAAACCACTCTCTCGCCGAGTAATTGTGACAGTCACAGATGGACTGCCTATTAAGAAAGCCAACAATGCGTTTCAATGGACAAGGCGGACAGAATTCGATAACGTTAATTTGCTGTGTTAGCGAGTTTCTGAATAAACGATAATAGATTTGCGTTTTCGGTTTCCAAATATTCTGGTTATCGAAGAGTGAACTGGATTCTTGAATCGGTAAAACTACATCGAATTATTTTAAGATCTTGCATTTTAAGCCATTACACTTTATTTAAGAAGGTAAATAGACATAAATAAATATTCAAAATATTCCTTTTTGCTTTATCAAATTATTTTTAAAAATTGCATTTACTTGACAATGAGTTTTAATCAATTAGTTTTACTTTCATATGTTGTATGAATAGAATTTCTAAGTATATTGTCAAGCTTTTATACTCAATATTTAAGTAAATATTAGACCGTTGTAATCAATGTTGAAACAATACACTTCAACAATATCACCAAACGACCTAGCTTAACAATATCGGTCCAAAATCCAAATAACGAAACACAATGTCCCTGAAGAAAATAACAAGGTTGACATACTTTCGACCATCTCAAATTAAACCAACATGGCAGCTACGTATGACACTCAATGAACAAATATCGCCTATGTACTCATATAATTAGGTACACAGAGATAAACTTGATGGACAAAGAACGACGTTGCTGTCATAAAAATAGTATATCTCTCCACGAGGACCCAATTGTGGCAAAAACGTTTCAATAATGGACCCTCCCTTTAAAATCCCCGGATGTCCAGTTAAGAAGATGGCGGGCACTGATAATTGGACGTAGGGTTGGGTTTTCGTGTTTACAAGGAAAACATGGTTCATAAATTGAAATATATGCTTTCCGTTTCCATCGTTTGTTTATAATCAGTTTGCAAGTCACAAATGCGGTAGGGTGTTTTGGTAGTAAAACCCTTGCCTTCAGTCCCCTTCAGTTTATATAGAAGTTTGAAAGTTGGTACATAACAGAAAATATCCACGTCTTTCAAAAGCAAAATATAATTTGGGTAGAAATGGATTGATATGTAGCACAATGACGATCTTCAAAACGTAGGACATTTGATCCGAAACGTTCATTAAAAACAAATAAACGATTATCATTTGAATCTCAAAACATAACAAAACTTGGTAGAGAATATCGTGGTTCACGTGCAAAAGTAAAAACATGAGAAGTAAAATGCACGTGAGACTTGTGCATAGTCCTTAAATGCTAACCAGCTGTAAAGCAAAGATCACGAAATGCACGTGCTTTACGTGAAATTGGCATTCTTCTTACCTTGTGTGCCGTCCGTGCATTTGGTAGAGAGGCGTGACCTTTTAGCACTTTGGGGTAGTCCTGTTCACACAATAAGCTGCCATTGACAATACTGAACCGATCACCTGGCACGAGCTGCCCGTGGCACGAAACGCACGTGAAACATTTCAAGTGGTAAACATTGCCTTGCACACGCATCACTAACTCGTTGGCAGGAATGTTTTGAGTACAGGCCGCACACGTTCCACCTGAACCGAATAACCTGAAAACAACAAGTAAACATAAACAAACTTTGACAACATGTAAAGTGGAAGAAATTTTACTTAAAGTTGATCAACAAATTAAAAAAATCCTCTAAAGCATGATAAAATAAATGTAGATCCAGCTTTTAAAATACATCAAAGTGTCATATGATATAATTTCTTAAAAATATAATAAATTGTATCAAGGCGAACGTTGTTGCACATCATAAAGTGCCTTCATTAATCAGTATTTCTATTATTTACATATCTTACATTGTTTTAATTCAATACTAATTCTTCCTAAATGTCATCCAAAGTAAGAGTTCAATATTAACCCACATGAATATTGAAAAATACCAAATAGACAAACGAATATCAGCCGATAAGGAGACAAATACCTAACCGACTGTTATAAAATCAAAATATTGATTTAAAACATTTGTCATACTTCAAACATTGAAATTATTTATTTACACAACAATTTTACACATGCGTGAAAATTCAAAACTCTCAAGCGTTTGAGCTTCCTGAACGTCACTTCAAAACTCTGCCGATTCATCGAATGCAGACAAAAGCATTATAGCACTATAAGCAAACCACTCAAAGACGTTATTTCACGCTTCGGTATGTTAAGACATCGCTATTATTCCAGTTCCCCAGATCGTTACAGCGAAGAGTCACCAAAGTCGATTACCTTTCAAGTACCTGCTCGTCGATTTATATCCAGACCCAATTGTCATTTTCATCGAATTCTTTGTTTCCAGGTTCAATTGTCTATTTTCAAACTCAAAAGCATGCGCAAACAAACTTCACTTCCAATCATTAAGAAAAACTTCTTGAAGTCGTCGGTCAATATATAATTCAGTGGATCCAAAAAACTACAATGAAAGGCATGGTTTGAAATTTAACTCGATTTTTGGCATAATGTTACGACGTCAAGATCAAACAAACTTGTTAAACTAAGCATTTCCCCAAATAAGGTCGATCAACATTGTTGCAAAACATATCTACATCCATGTTCACGGTTGAATGCAAGCTATTGTAAAGAGTATAATGGGTCTATTGTAAAAGAAATGAACGTTCTTCTAAGGTTTGGGTGTGCAATTTCTTTATTCGCAATGTGTCAAAAGGAAATGCCTTAAAACGTAAATACCTTATTATACTTTGGTTATAAAACATTTAAAAACTTATTAAACGTCATTCATAACAAATAACTTTTCAAAGGCTTTACAGCGACGTCCGTGATGTTTGAGAGCTATCGTACAATCGTGTTTGAAAACCATATTCAACGCCATTCCAAACATATTACTGTTATAAGACGTTTTCAAGACGTTTTCCAAACGTAACTTTGAAAAAAATTAAAATTAAAGGTTCACATGTAATGCATATTCGTTACTTATAAGGATAGTGCTTCGATTTTCCATAGTCTCTCTTTACAACTCAACGATTTTAAAAATTAATCAATCTTATTCAATCGTTACGCCATAGAAGCAACGGTAAGTACCATACTACAACCGTGTGGAACTTCCTCTTAGCTATTCATATTATTGATGGTTTCCAGGAGCTTTACATATTCGTATATATCAAGGCCTTGTTTTCAATAGCTTCATATCACCAAGAAATGGGTAATTTTCATCAATTAAATTATTTTACGCCATATAGGCAAATCTAATAAATGACACACAACGCCAATTTTAATATCGAGTTCTACATTCGTCCATCCAATTTAGAAAATGCCCTGAAAACACTTCTCCCATCTTCTGAACAGCGGTTTTGCCTGCGTGCAAATATAATAAGGATAATGGAAATATGTTATTTGATGTTGGGTTTATTGTAACATGAAGGGACACAATAGCCAGCATATATTCCAAATTTGATAAAGGACAAATTTTCATTTATCTATATTATATCAACTTCAACATCGTAAATATACTTCAGGTAAAACGAGGCACGCTAATTAAATTCTCTCTCTTTGCGTATCCTTTGATTCTGTTGCCTGCCTATAGTAACAGACAAAATAACACGAGTATTAACATGATTTACTACACTTATGATATTGAAAGTCCATGTAGGCTTCGCTTTAACATGCGCGATGAAAGGAGTTATGAAATATACGCGAGATCTCGCAGCTACAGCGAGACTTAATAATTGACGTGAAAGTCGCTGAAAGAACCCTGGTTTATTTGAGAGCGGCAATAATGCTATATTTGATAGCAACCCGCCTCAATATTGAATATTACATGTCAGAAGAATGCCCCGGGTTTTCACATTACATCTTTAACCGGCGTTGGGTAATGAGAATTTCGTTTCGTTCAATTTCCTCTTCCGTAAATTAAACATACCCGACCTCAATAGCCCAAGGTTGCAGACATGAACGATATTAAGTTTTATTTTGACCGCAACCGTGTCTGTTCGGAGCAGAGTTGGCGAAGCGAAAATATCAGGGCTTGGGTGATAGATTAAAAATGATTTGTTTAGTTGTAGAATGCTATCAGCATCGCACTTCATGAAACAAAGCAAACAATACTCTGTTGGCTTTTTAGACCCAAGTTCGTCGACTACCATGTCAATTTCACAGTAACCTATCAATCAAATCCACGGTGTAGATGTTAGTGATTTGAGGTGACATCCGGTTGTATGGTGTTGAGAAGAGGTGTGATGATTTTCCAAGTTTCTCATCTTTATAATGGGTCAAAGAATTACAGACAGCAAGCCTCCATACCATTTAAACAATGCAGAGTTGAAACTTGGTCTGAAATGAATTCTCACAAGAGGGATGACTTCTGTTGACGTTTTGATAGAAGGATAGGAAAATTCTGCTTATATTGCGTTAGCTTGCAATGCTGGAAGGGAAAGCCTGCAACTACATTTTCGCTATGGTACAGGCGGAATCGGCGCGACCTTTTCAGTAATCAAGATATTTTACAATATAACCCCTGTTTTACATCTAACATTAACACGTTGATTAAGATCGAACAATACAAAAGATAGCACCCGGAAATCCAAAATCCTTTTCCACATTAACCCTCTCTTGATTTTCATATCACCCTGTGATGTCACATCCGGTATTGCTAACAACGTGTGACGAACGTCGATATGCTGAAGTTATGATGGCGACGTATGACACCTTCCTGCCCGACTCGATAACTGCGTATGTTCCAGGTGACATATATGATTGATGGGGTCTTAAATTACCGCCTGCAACACGTGCAGGGCTTAATGACATAATGAGTGTATGAGGCCGCTCGTGAACGTAATATCGACGTGGGAAAAATACGAAATTACTACAATCAATTACCGGTAACATCTTGTTCTCCCATAACGGGTTCAGCATCCACTTCCCTTATTGACAATGGCGGTACTGGCGAGGCCTGTGTAATTTTGGGCCCTCTCCTTTATCATTATGATGTTTGGAAATCAATATTGTTATTTCAGTCAAAATAAACATCATACAACCAATCACCATTTACGGCCTAATAGATTATTGGTGCTTTTGTATGGAAGTACACGACTTTTTAAAAAGAAGGTGTGTTGTTAAAAGGTTTAGAAGCGGAAAAGATTGTATTCATTGACATAAATGCTACCAAAAGTAAGTCATGTAATTTAACCACCAAATCAGCTGATTTGAAACTCAAAATCCAATCCACACCATAAAGATAATCTTGAACGTTACTTTGATACATAAGTATCATCATTCGCATCACTGCTACAATCCGCCCTTCAACGTTCAACATCACACCAAGTATCATTTTCTTCCTTGCTAACCAGTATCATCAGAATGAACATAACAATCGTCATCTCTTCACATGTATCATTATCGTTAAAATCCTCATTACCAACACCATCTCCCTACACAGTTATCATCAGCTTCACTAGCATTCTATTCATCCTTATCATCAAAATCATCATCCTAGTTAACTACAAATGTTTCATCATCATCGTCATCATCGAAACCTTGATGATGATCATTATCATCGTCTAAACCACCATTTCATCAAATGTCCATCAATGTTTAACAATCCTTATTACATTTACAACGATCACCAATCATATTAATCTACATCATCACCATTATCATAATCTTCGTCTTACCAATCAATTCATCAAATATCATTGTTTCCTCATCTATATCACGTTTACAAAAATCGCCAAACATTTTTATCATCACCATCATCATTCTCATCGTGCTTGTCAATAAAGATCATGGACACCACTACCGACTATCCTCGCTATCATTCCTACATATAACGACTACGATCATCACAAACACTCACATCATCACTTTGTCATCACCTCCACAACAAAATGATTCCCTAATATTTGCCATTCATTTCCAAATATGCCGAACACACAACGCACAGCTATCAAATGCCATTTTCAATAATACATATTTATACTCAACAATGAAACTCCCATTACATAGCACTCTTTATCAAACAGTAAAAGCAAATCAACAAATACAATCTGCTAATGCAGAACCAACTAGCGGACCGTTATATATTGAGAGAATTAATTGCAGGCTTATTGCATAAATGATAACGATGGTCACAGGTGGTGGAACTGAGTAGGGAGGGGGGGCGGAGTTATAAACTGCCCTTACTGTTCTTAAGCATCGATTAGGGTACACTTTATTTCTCGGCAAGATTGGTAGGTCAAGGCAGCATCTGTGCCAAACCTAAACAAAAAACCAGTCGTGTTTACAGACCTAAGGTGTTTTTTCCGCCACGTCCTTTCATACCTCCTAATTTAGAGAGCTGAGAGTGAGACTTTCAAATCTCCGAATCGAAAGAGCTCAAGAAGGTGTTGCGACCATTGTTCGAGGTGATAATGAACGGCCCCAGTTCGGGTTAATGAGAGCCGATAACCATATTCACATATGCTCGCCAGCCAATTAACGGGCGCAGCGCAACCCGTGGCAGTAGCTTCAGAGAACCAGTTTAACGTCTTCTTACATGCGCCCTCTTTGATTAGCAGCTCTTTTAAGCGGTCACGTACGATAAGCACGTATTGTGAAGATTGCAGCGTACTAATTTCCGGTTTTGATGAATAAGAAAGAAGATTCGTTGGTTTTCAGACGAAGTATCCATTTCATCTTTAGGCAGACCCTCTGTGACGTCATAACTAATTCCCGGCTCAATTACAAGTGTAATTTGCAAGCCTACCGTAAGACGCAAAGCTGGCAACGGTACATATAGGATATTAACCTAGCCAAAAGGTGCAACAATAGGCGCCTATCAGACATTCCCAAGCCCCAATGCGTCTTCAATAGAAATAGTTAATTGAAATCGCATTATTTGCGTTCAACCATATTACTCTATTAGTACTTATGAACGGCGAGACCGAACATGAAAGACACTTAATTACAGGTAATTTACCAACACGTGGAAAAATCACCTCGGATAGTCCTAGTTAATAGCGTAGGTAGGTCGGATTACAGGTAGCAAGCCAAAGCGTGCTAATTCCACTTAAACGCCATGTCTGATAGATAAATAAATATGTGAATTGCTGTAGGTGTAAAATAACAACAAATAATTACACTTATTTGTAATAGTGATGACACACACACACCACACACATATATATATATATATATATATATATACACACACACGCACAGATATATCCACAATTGTCAGTCGCATTTATTATTTGACTTATTCACTTTGTTAATTTTAGATACATTTTCATATATGTATTCATAAAACATACAACGAAAGATTGCGTTACGCCAGTCAACTTAAAATCGTGTACTGTCTTTTTACAGAAATATTTACAACAGCGAAGGGAATGATATTGGGAAAGCTTTTAAAAATATTTTAATACATTTATATGAACAGATCTATTATAAAAACTGGAATAAATTAATACTAAAACGTTTATTATCTATTCATAGAAAAATGCTATTTTTTCATCAATAAATACACTATTTATCAATTAGGAATTATATCACTTGTTTCATTTATTCATATGTTAAAGTTTGCAAATTAGGATACAAGTTTATGCAATTATTGTTTGAGAGGGATAAACATCCCATTACTAAGCCCGATTATCCGGAGTCGTAGTAAACGTCGTCACCGACAAATGTCGGAGTCAATTTTATCGTAAGCATATTTTATCAATTTCAGGTATGGAAATGGATTTATGTTGCTCAACCAAACCAGGTGCATTAATTTGGTTTAGAAATCTATTTATCGATAAAGGAGGAAAGATTTTCATTTGGTAACATTTCTTTTCCATTTTGTGAAATTTCTTTATTGACGTAGAAAAACGTGCTACAACCACTTTAACCATATTGCTAATTGCAACAGCCTGGCGTCATTCAAATTCATTAATTGATACATGTCATTCAGTTTAGAAGCCTTAATCAAAGTGATCGTTACAAATGCAACTATCATGATTAGCTATGTAAAGAGTTACAAATGTAATTATTAATCATGTAACCAGTGCATTACAAATATAATTATCAGTTATTAATCAAGTGCATAATAGTATTGATATAGATGCACGTATAAAGCTTTGAATATAGTGCCTAATATGAATTTAGATGATATGATGGCAACAATAATACTAACTGTATTTCAATGCTTCTTGTTAGCGTGTTCAATTGACTGTAAGCACAACAAATATGTATTTAAAACTGGGCGTATGATAAGTGAGTTAAAAACGTGTACATTCAATCGGGATGAAGTTAGATGAATAATTCGCAGAAATGTACATGCTAATTACATGTATACAACCATTATGATGCTGCATGATGAACTTAACTTCCGGGTATGTATTGAAATTAACAAACCAATTACACATTTGGATAATTTTAAATTAGTTCATGATAAATATTTTCATGCCTGTCAAACGTAATTATATCAGTTACTTTTTAAGCTTCTGCATTCATAACAGTGAAGCTTTAATGAAATTTCGAATGGAGGAAGCCATGGTTAAGTCTGAAATACAAACAATGTGCAGCAAATGTATGACATGCATTGCGACAAAGTGACAGCGAGTCGATAGTCAAACGTTGGTAAGGCCGTTTTCTATCAATAAATACAGACTGTTGCTAAAGATTAACATTTAAATGGATATTGGTTCAGTACATTGAAAAACGTTTTTTTTCATAAATCGCAGTGTAAAGCGCCATGAAAAACACCCATGAAGTTAATGTTAAAATTTGACGACTTTCACTTTTATATTATAATCATAACACGTTTTACCTCAAAAAGAGGCAACAAATCGTTAACTATCACACTGTCATAAGTACAATGCTCTTTGATGAAAACTTTTCTGCTTGAAACAATCTAATCGAAAACGTTCACAATATTTCAGTCTAAAAACTATTACATTTCATAATCGAAACAAACATTAAAGTGACAAAAAAATAATCTAGCTCTGGCTTGATGAATCTAAGAACATTACATAAAAGATTCGTACGACAAAAGAACTTGTAGTAATTTGATCATCCAGAAATTTTGAATTTTATATCAACTGTTTTTAAATTTTGATGTAACAGAGATGACGATATTTTATGGATGATTAACTTCTTTGTTACAACTACCGATGTTACGGTGAAGATAAGTTCATCTCTTATTGTTGTCAAATCATCACACCCTTATAAATCTCGACTATGAAATATTGCACCTGACCATATCTGAATATTCATATATATATATATATATATATATATATATATCGTTATACGTCGTTATTGAGTGTAAGAAGAAGTTTATCCTCCATAAAATCATCACCATCTCCACTCCATAGTCAGTATTCATTCCACTTTTGAAAATGAAATGAATAAAAAACTTATGTCAATGTGCATGCATCACAAACAGCTAACTGGAAAGAAAAAATATTCGACAAAGGACGAATGAGTATAGTCTGTCCTTACATATGTAAATGATTCACTGACATTCTTGTTTCATTAAGTGTTAGCCTAAATGACATGTCCGTCCTGAATAAGATCATACCACTTATCATCTACGATGAAATTGAAGACAGAATTGTGCAACATTTTGATAGGATGATGTATCGGAATAATCGTGCACTTTCACTGTACACGAAGATCAATCTCCATATTTCATAATACATATTAACATGCACCGAATGCTAATATTTATTGACATTGGATGGGATAGCAAAAGTGTGTTATGACATGTCATGACTTATTTAACATAAACCCATATTTCACATGCATAGGCCTATCATCCAAACAACTACTTAATAGCAATGCTTTGTAAAAGAAAAGGCAGAAAAACAAAGCTGATAATTTTAGAAAAAATATATATAGTTAGAAATGAATTTCGGTATACAATATAATGTCGTTCTTCTAATATGCCTGGGTTTAGTTAGTTGGTCTTATTAGAGTACACTCAAAGTAAATGAATTCATAAAACACGAATTTAGGTGACAATGAACCAGTAATCCCATTATAGACGGAACCGAGTTTCGATAGGCCGTAAGGGTGTTAGAGCTTGTGGGTGGTAACTCGAATAGAAACACTTCAAAAGAAAATCTTTGACCACTTCAGTGTCCGTCGGGGAACCAATTACCTAAACAGTTGTTAATTATTTGCGGTCATTGTGGAATGAAACAGGATGTTGAACCGTCAAGCGCAGAAATTACTGTCGCCATCTTAAACAGGTGCCAGTTTAAAAATCATTACACCCTCGCTCGACCTCATTACACCTCCGATTGCGCCATACAAAAGAGTTCTTACCGAGGGGAAACAATGCAAGCGTTTGCCGAGTGGCGAGGACGCCAAAACGTCGACAACATGAGGGGTTGGCGTTAATTAAGGGCATGGTTTTAGATTCAGAAGTCGTAGTGACTTGGCGAAAACACGATAGCGAGAGTTACACTTTTAATAGGCGGTCATGTCAAAAAACTATAGGGAATGTTAGACTTTTAATAGGAAGCCATGTTGAGAAAAAATGTTAATTTTCCGCACAGCAAGTCGCTTTTCAAACAGCAAAACATTATCTTTATTTTCATATCTGATTTCTGCACGGAATGGACATCAAAATAATGAAAGAATTGAAACTTTAATCTTCGGCGCAGCGTGTCTGTTATAAACCCTTAGTCCGACCCGTCTGCCACGTCGCCCGGTGAACGCAATTAACGAAATGGAAAGAAATAGAGGCAGGTTTCGGAGGCTGTAGAAAGGAAATGATGTTATTGAATGCTGTCAACGCAATTAAGAAAAGAACATAAATTGAAAGTTTACTTCGCATATAGACAACTCGCCCAGTGATCAAACGAATTAAGGAAATGGAATGGAATTGGAAAGTTTATAAAGGCAGAAGCTCGGCCGGCTTATCTGATTTGAACAGATAGCGAACGTGGAGCATTTTATTTCAAGACCATTCGCCGTGAATAATTCGGCGAGACAATTTTCTAATTATACCGAGACAACCGTTGGCAACCTGTGTGGAAGCGACTTCGTCCAAATTAACGAAATGATTACGAAAATCGACTTCTTACAACAAAAGTCGTTACTTCCCATTTTATAACATATTAAAAGTGGTTAGGTTTTTCGACGTCTGTTCATTCATTATGGCATCTGGCTTGCGAGTCCATCTTCTGAAATTAATATAATTTAAACACCGAAATCAATAAAGCGGCGTTGTCACAATGTTTCAATTCAACTTTACGCTTCCGCAATTATACTAATGGTGATCCGTTGAAGATGAGAAAGCAGCCGTGGATCCAATCCACCAAATTGTTATTGAAAGGATTGTTTTTTTCCACGCAATATCCATCTGAAATACATCTTGGACCGAACTGGAAGTACAATTTTGAAAGACGTATCTTTTAGAAGGCTCCTTTACCATGAGCCTGCCATGACCAAAACATGTGCGAAATAGCGCACATGACAACTTCAGTTCAAAGGACACGAAACATCAAATGTGAAAAAGTTTGATTCTCTTTTGTCTCTCACTGTCACACTTTTTTCATAGAAAGAACTTTTAACGTTGCGAGGTATCTGAAACTGTTAATAAATGAGGTGATTTAACAGTAAATGTAGATAAGTAAGCCATAGCGATAAGACCATTGAGGAGTAAAAAAAAGTTTTATGTGTAAAAAAATCGGAAAATGAGGACTTTCCAACCAGAAGTAATTTTAAAAAGCTAATTTATTAGTGGCCAGTTCATAGGAGTATTATGATGATAACGACACACAGCAATGTACAGTGGCAACACAGACACCTCAAGCAGACATCGATACGTAACGGGGACGTATAAGTTTGAGTAATCACATGTCGCCGATCATTAGCAGGAGCCCAGTTTTCAGGTAGTAGAGCCAACAAGTCGCGAGGACCTCTTGAAAGCATGTGACGCAATCCCCTAACAAAAGATAGTACAGGCGGGAACGAAGTCATTGAGGACCAAATTTAGCTCCAAGACTAGTTCCGCCGTATCTATGCGACCATGTTTTTGCGACCTGGAAGTGTAGTACATGTATTTGAGGCAGAAGTCGGTGCGACACAGGCAATTAGGCGTCAGAGCCAACTAGAATCCCTCTTATCTACAGATAATCAGCGTGTTCCCGCTCTCGCCCTTCATTACAGATAATTAGAAGCGAGTGAAGCCCTTACAACAAGCAAAGGTAATCGCTACACAAATTGAGGCGACCGAACCGCGTTGTTAGGCGCTCTAATTGCTTCTCTAATGAGTTGAAAACAGCTCCGGAATATCCAAACGCATCGAATATTTGCTTTGGAGAATGGCAGCTTGGTCGAAGTAAGGTCCAAATTAGCTACTGCGGCTTTGAAGTCGGCAGCCACTACCCCGTCACTCCAAGCAGACTGATTTCCCCGTCCCTCTTTGGGGGATCAGTAACGCGCAGATTGCTCGTGCATCGAGTAGGTAGCAGTTAATTGAAGCGGGCGAGGGGACGAGGGCGAGGAAATATCGGGGTAGGGGGATGAGGCGGCGTAATTGTTTGCCGATCGATTCCTAGAATTACGGATAACATTACATTTAGGAATCGAATCGGATGTCGAGATTCATATCCCCGGGCTAAAGGTCTTTCCAGGTCTTACGAGCTTTTTATGTGAAAGGTATCTGATTTGCACAGGTGTTTATTTCCTGGTTATTTCCACAGTGAGTTTATCTTGGAGTTAATTGATCTTCACAGTTTTTACCTTCGGGTCTCACAGTTTATGCTGTCTATATAGTTTGTCTGTGTTCACGTAGTAGATTGTATGTCACACCTTCCATTCTAAGTTGAATTAAAAAGTCATCGCAGTTACCATAGACAAAACCCTTCTGTAAAAATATATTTACAACAAAGTTCGTAGACCTACGCTAGCTACATATACTCGACGTTCTGTATGACAGTCACTCGGAGGAAACCCAGGCAAACGTCTTGAGAAAATGGAACCGTACGTTGACTAACCACATAAACATGACGGACAAAGGTCCATCAATGTTACGTATTAACAACACATCGAGGTTTTACGAATTCAACGTAGAAGTAAATAGCATTTGCGTGCAGTACACCGTCATATAGCATTGTATTGCATTAAAGAATTTTTAAAAACGGCCTCCTTTATACATTAAAGTTGTACTAAAAGTACGCCTTTATAGTATAAGAGACCTCTCAACATTACACCTGAAATTCGTTTCAAAATGGTTTTGACTCATTACAGCGCAAACGCGACCTGCAAGCAACAGCAGCATAGCAATGGAACCAGTCTTACAATCAGGACAAAGGGGGGATAAGGGCACCATCGCTCTTACCGAGGTCGGCTCGACGTTTTTCCCCATTCCATTAGCAGGTTCCGCGACTTCAATGTTTGTAATTGGAAGCTTCTGGGATGTGATAGCTATAAAGCATTTCATTTCGTAATGGGTCGCCTCATCTCACGAGGTGACGCGAGATCTCGACTGCGACGATAGCGCCGCTCGGCGAGAAGAAAAAAACCCAGTCTATAAAATATTGCATCAATATTGCAAGAGATGACTGTTGTATGTCATTGTTCCCATATTTGTATGCCAAAACAGAACAGTTGATTGATACAGATGTTAATATACACGGCAGTTAGTTAATCAAATAATGCTTTAAACCGGCAAGCTATTTTCGCCGAGAACTACTGGGTACAGAGTCGACTCCTCAGGTCGATATTTAAAGCGAGAATACGGACTAACAAAGCTCCTGGAGATAAAAAGTTGACCTTTTCACGTTGACTATTATCTAAAATGAAAACGCCTTGGAACTTCTTCAAAAGAAGAGCTATAGACTTGCATAATTTTAAAGACTTGGTTCGGGATCTGATCTAGCTACAGACATCTTCAGATTAAGGTGACATGAGTTAAGGTGACCTCAAGGATATATTTATCGACTAATTCTATAATTGGAAGAAAGCCTGCGACGCCAGTGGATATGCATCGCAGTTAAACCTGCAGGTATTGGTTGAAACTAGCCAACTATCGACAACAGTGCACTTCACATTTCAAATTGCACAAATACCGAAAAGAGTCAAGTTCGGGCCACCCTTTGGTAATGGTTGACGTTATTCAAAGTTTTGCCCATTCACATATTTAATGGAACGACCTCGTTATTAAGCATATGTTCAACGTTTACACGCATAAATATACAAGTCATTTCCAAATTCCGATAATGAAAAAAAACGAGGGCCTCAATACCATAGAAAACTTCGCATAGATAAATCCCATTGCCAGAAGACAGAGTAATAGCTCATTAAAATCATATTTACAAAACAGCCCGAGTGTTTGCAGCATGCCATACGGTTTAGTCACTGTCTGCCTATGCAATTACCGTGCTCATATACAGAACAATAAGAAGCTATTCAATTTCAAATCAACTGAATTCCATTTCACACAAAATTAAGTTTGAAAGAAAATTCAATTATCCCTTCCTAATCGAGAAACGCAATTTTAAACTCATGGAAAAAATAATCAAGAAAGTGATTCGAAAAATGTAATGATTCATTCGATAAATGAAGCAATGATTTGCATTTGATAGACCACACCTTGATGAAAGGGAGACTGGTGTCTACCTTCAATAGAACCTCGACGAGAAGATGGGATATGAACCATTCGATTACTTACTCTCTCAACACTCGTCAGGAAAGATTAAGCTCTGACACGAGCTTGGTTACTTTGAAAAAGAGTATTGGTATTGGTCTCTCAATAAGACCTACACATTAAGACGACTAACTAAAGCAAATAATTCATAATTTCAAAGTGGTCTTAATTTTGAAATGGAAAACAAAGGTGATGATGATGATGATGATGATGATGATGGTGATGGTGATGGTGATGATGATGATAATGATAGCATGGAGATACCATCGATTGACACTTCCAATCTTGTATTGCTATGAGTAAGTGATTTTTTTTGGAACGTCGCTTGGGTAATATTTCAGTCATTAGCGACTCGTAATGTTATTGAGAATATAAGACATATTAATATAACATATATTACAGACAAATGCTTGATTTCCATCCTGAAAATTGCCGATGTTTAATGACAAATGAATCCATTGATGTATTGTCAATCAAGAAGTCTAAAGAATGAAAGGTTCTCTTTTTAACATTGTTCTACAAGTTCTTAAGCTTTCCTCCTTGGTATAAAATTTATCGACAGAAAAATTATAACCCCATACACTGCAAATAGAATATTTGATTGACAACTAAATTTGCTAAAGATCCATTTAAACTTCCATCAATACCAATCACTTTTCCAAAGTGTTTAATGACAAAAGATACCTTAAAACAGAAACTTGGTAAATCTAAAGACTTAAGAATTCAAAAGATAATCCATTTTCAAAGCACATAACAGTCGCAGCAAGATCTCCAGCAAGCCCTGAAGTCACAAATAAAGCAACAAAGTTCATTTCATTCTAAACAATTTTATAGAGCCGCGAAAATTCAATTTTAACGAATTTCAAGCGTTTTTATAAAAATTAAATTAGTTTTGCCCCGAGCTTTCCCTTCAAAATGGTTACTTTTGATTATCAAAGGCTTTTAAAATCTCCTACGTAATGTTCTCCGTGCGATCGGGTGACACCGTAAATTGCTTCTTTAAATAACGGACCCTTGATAAGAAAGCGTTTGAAGACGCGAAAGTCTAATTGACCGCTTCCATGGTTAAAATGAAATGATTTATTTAGTTGCTCAATTGCCTGTGCTTTTGTATTCTCTCGTTTATCTTTGGCCATAATGCGCTGCATTTTTATACATGATTCACCTGCGAACCACCGTCGAAGCCATCCAGCGGGGAGGCAATATGATAGTTGATTGAATTATCATAAAATCCCTTTATGTGATACAAACGACGATGTCGAATTGTTTTACATACATTATTGATACCCCATGATAGTCTATGTGTGTGCGTAAATATTTAAGTTGAATCAAATATATTTTAAAACAACCATATACGTCTATACATATGTGTTTCTAAACATTATCACCAAACTCTGATACAAAAACAGCGTTAGCGCATAACGATCGTTGATCGAAGAATCGTGTACATATTTTAGTAAAATCAACTGTGACGTGTTGTTTGAAAGCTTACAGATTTAGTATGAAAGTCTGTCACTGAATCAAGCAGGATAATGCATGATCGTTAATAAAAAGATATCTCATTTTTTTCACATGTCACTTACACCATGTAAAACATGCATAACATGAACTGTAAGCAGCAGCAAAATCCTTCAAATGAACAATTTGAATGTTTTTACATAATAATCATAATAATAGTCTGTAAATACGGCGCTATTTCCATACATTAGCATGCTCGTCGTGTTAATTGTTTGTCGTTGTCCTAGCCGGGATACGTTATCTATACATTAGGTTTCAGATTTAGGTTTAGAGATTCGTAGATATATTGGCGAATACGATTCTCCTTTAATAAAATCTTTGTTGACAAAGAGTCATTTCGATTACGTTGTTCTTTGGGCAATAAATCGTCCATGGAAATAAACAAATTGATTTTATATCACATTGAACACAATATCATTTTATGATATGTTGCTGCCTTTATGTTTAGTATTGGATTTGAAAATACGACTAAAACCAATAACGATTTAGTTGGAACTCTTACAATCACTTTTTAACACGGGTCACACACGACTGCAGGAAGTTCACACGAGACGAATAAAACCGGAGATTAAATTCAATTAATTTCGTTTACTCGCATAGAGTCTCTAAGCGAATCTTCAAAACGTTTCCCTTTTCCCTCGACCCTTGCAAATTCAATACTAAAATGCATTTTCGACGCAATGCAATTTTCAACATACTGGTCATCTTAGCTGTACCCTTTCACAGAATGGCGATGAAATGGGGTTTCGGTCAATGTTTCCCCGAAATATCCACTTTCCCCCTACCGTTTAATATGTTTTATTTGATGAGGGACGATGGCCGAGCTTGTTTAGATCCATTTAGATCAAGTGGTTTGGGGGATAGAAAACCTCGCGGTCGAAATCGCAATAATTCTTCGCAATTTGACGCCCTCGAATCCGTACCAGAGCAGAAAAGCCTCCTTTATAAATAAGAAAATTTAATTAAAATAAATACACCAGTGGCGTAGTCTGTGTGCCTTATTTGTGCACGCTTTAATATCCTTTGTTGGCCAAATTTTCCAAACTTGGCACATTTATTACTCGGTATCTCTCTATCGGGGCTTGGTATTGGAAAAATCAACTTGATTCATTTGAGCTTATTAGGCAGGCGAAACAAACACTGGAGCCGTGATAATTAATGAAATCCCAATTTATATGAGAAATATTACTACAGAGTGACAAGACGAATGCATGGCTTTTGCTGCCTCTTTTAAAGCGAACAAATAATTGAAGTCGATTTCAACGATAGAGTAGCGTCACGCATCCTGCTTATTCCGACACAAGCCGGTGTTGTTTGGAAACGTAGGCCGTACCCCTATCAAATCAAGAGGGTACCTGTGCTTCGCTTTCAAACCCGCAGTTTTAATAAGCGACCCGGTGAGAGAAATGCAATTTCGAAATTGCCGTATAAATCAACCAGCGGCGATGATATTAATCCATTTCTCACTTTTGGTAATATATTTGTTCTCTCGGCTCGTTATTATAATTAATCCACGGAGCAGCTGCTTCCGTGAATATCTTGGTATGCTAGATAAGCGGGCAAACCTGAGCAAACTAAGTTGCGATTAAAATCGAGGCGGGACGTCAAATTTTACCCTGCTTTTAATAAAGCATCAAAATCACGCCGTTTTTGTAACCCCTCCCCGTCTGTAAGCCACGAGATTAATTTTCCTATCTTCGGTTGTCAAACAAAATTACGATGATAAGTCCGAGGAAAAGTGGAGTCTCGTAAATCGTGGTAATCCTATTGGCCGCGACTTCGCCGTCGCTCTATATTAAACGAGTACATGATGATAATTCTCTGATGTACGAGAGGGCAATTTCATTGTTTCCATAACACTGGCCAAATATAGGAGAACAATAACTTGCAATTACGCCGTTCCTATCGCGTTATGACAGCCGATTCTTGGGGCACCGCGGTTGCGAGGTCTAAGTGGAATGATCCAAAATGAAGAAAGCTGATAGACCACAGACGAGTATTATCCAACCTTTATTATTATGTGAGATGTCTAATGAATTATTTGTATCATGTTTGGCGTTTTTATGAACTCTTTCATTTGCAAATGAGTTCATTATCACCTAGTTTGGACTTCCAGTTGCTTTATGCAGGAAGGATTTCCAGACTACAATGTAGCAATGTTGGGAGGTGAAACCTTTGAGGAAACGCTCGTGACAGTCAACGATGCAGAATATTGTAAATGCACCACACCAAACTCTAAGCAACGCAGATGGAAGTCGAAGACTCGTCACAGGATTCGAACCACGTACCACTTGCATTCTGTACCACATCCAACACCGTATCTCCTCATGTTTAGTACCCCTTCATACCCCGTACCACTTAAAATTTATACCATCGACTACCCACTTTACCAAGTCCAGTACCACTTCACCAAGTCCAGTACCACCTCAAAGCCCCTGCCACTTCAATCATACACCATCACCTATCCACTTTACCAAGCCCAGTACCACCTTAACGCCCGTACCACTTCACACTTCACCAAGTCCAGTACCACCCCAAAGCCCGTGCCACTTCAATCATACACCATCACCTTCCCACTTCACCAAGTCCAGTACCACCTTAAAGCCCGTACCACTTCAATCATATCCCATCACCTTCCCACTTCACTAAGTCCAGTATCACCATAAAGCCCGTACTTTAATTCTGTATGAACTCCTACCCACCTCACTAAGTCCAGTACCACCTCAAAGCCCTAACACTTTAATTCTGTACCATCTCCTACCCACTTAACCAAGTCCAGTACCATCTTAAAGCCCGTACCACTTGAATTATGTGCCACCTCAAAGCCCCTACCTTCGTTTTTGTTAGATCATTTTATTTTCTAAAAAGCATGCTACTGCCGATTTTAACCTCAACACAAGATAATCTTAACACGTTCCTGAAAATTAAACAGGCAGATGCTAATAAAATGATTATGGCAGAATGATTTCATATTCATTTTTCATACGCGCTGTACATTAGAATTATCATATTAAAACGCACTGAGGTGAGACGTCTACAATTTCTGATTATATTACACCCATTGAGTAGACGTGTGCTTCGTTTTATTGGATAAGCCAACATTACAAACACAATGACTTATTACCGGGTAATAAAATGTTATTAACCCGGGTGATATTGGCAATAAAACAACAAGGAAGCAAACGGGGTATGAAGCAATGAATGGTGCAAACATAGAAAATTCGAGATAATATATCGGACCGATATAACGTCAGGAATTCATTAATTCACATCGCAATAAGCTTTTAAATCCTTCATAGACTTAAGGTTCCCCTAAACCCAATCCCTTCGCCGAAATATTGTAGACTTCAAAACAATATATAAATCACCCTAAACCGTTACTATGATACACGCCCAGCATATTTAATAAAGCAATTTAATAAGTCCCTTTCGAAATAAGCAATTCTCTTGACCCAAGAGAACGGCAAACATACTACAATAATAGAAACGGTGTTCGTTTGAAGGGAGTATTACCACAAGCGAACTGTGTTCTAAATCCTAGGATTTAGGATTTTGTGATTAAAAGCGAAAGTTATTTAAGTCCAACGAAAATTTCTATTTGTTTTCACGGTATGAAAGCTTTTCGTCATTACAATAAAAAGTCTTAAATATGATCTTAGCAATTTTTAATCTTAAAAAGACATTTTGAAAAACGAAACCTCTCTTTGCATAAGGACTTGTTTACGAAAGGTCGAGCTCTTAAACGACTCGAATTGTAGACTCGCTCTTGCAAAATTTGAAACCTAAATTCGCTGCCGCTGTTTAATGGCGGTCTGGAAAGTTTATACCCTTGCATTTCCATCATTAAATCTCTGAAGTGCATTGTAATATCCTCCGAGCGGCCCCTCAATCCCCGTGAACTGCGACGATCGGTTTAAAAAAAAAACTTCATACCGATGAAAAGATCCCATAAACGTCGACGAAGCATTCAATCACCAGCTGCCGACCTTGTATCTCGAACTGGGTAGACAGCCACCCGGCTAATCGGAACACATCGGTTCCGCTCGAATGCATTTGGAAGATACTGTCAGAGCTTGAAATCTCGAACAGGTGTTTTTTAAATAAAAAAATGCTATTTTGTTAGTTCGTTATTTAATTCATTTTGAATGTCGTTATGACTCAAACATTTTTACAAAATTACTGCTCTTAACATTAAAATATAACAGAATATTCTCATGCTGTATGACAAATTTGAGGATTCAAGAAAAAAGATCAGAAAATTGCCTTAACAAAACTCCAACAACTTAAGTCGCACGAGGTACTTGAAACAGTCACAGATCTAAATCCTTCGGTTTAAAGGTCTACGAATCAAAGGATTTCTATAAGAGTGTATCAACAGTTGCCGGCCAGAGGAAAGCAGTAAATGCGGGGGTAATCGCACTATCACCAAACGCCAGGGCCAGATATCCCCAATGTGACAATGAAGCGCCTCAACCACCTGGCGGGGGAGTCGATCCACAAAGCACTATTGTTGAAATGAGAAGCACCCGTGCCAATAGCCTCCCATCTGTCCAGAATACTACAGATACGAGATCCGACAACGTTTGATCTTGTGAGCTTGCAGCTTAAAGAATTGATGCCCGCGATCGAATCTAGGTAAAGAGGGCCGATTTATCACCCATATCAACTTCGAATCGCAGGCGTCCTTTTCCCGCGATTTTCAAAGCAGACGACTAGTTCCAAGTGCCGGTCAAACGAAACAGAAAACCGTATTTGCCATATCACGTGCTAGGAGATTTTTCACCCTTACCTATGCGTCCAGAATACCGTTTATAGTTTGTACCGTACGTATAACGTTTCATGTTTTATTCGTTCTTTTGAACAGTTATTTCCAAGAGTCAATGTAATAATTTACATATACTCAACAAAATAAGTTACGGACCACACCAATTTTCAACATTAAGATATTCAATAGTTAATTGAATAATTTGTATGATGATATTATATTGAACACTGAGGTGGTCGTCAACCTTTTTAAAAGGATATGTATATCACTTGTATCACCTCTGAAACTGATAATAAAGAATTTGCGTTTGGGTATATGTACTTCTTTTAAGCCGCTGATAAATCTTGACTATAAGTTTTTGAGAAACTTAAGTTGATTAACAAAAAAGGTTTTTCATCTGGAGCCAGATTTCAAGAATAGACTACATCCGAAACAACCCTGGGCGTCTATGCGATCATCTACGGTTCGACTAATTACCTCACAGGGGAGTTTGCATCTTTTCAAATTACTTCCTCTAGTTCATGTGATCCTCGGAGCAAATATCGGGGGATTTTGGTCTTCCTGGCAACGAAATGAGGGGCTACTCCCGTAAACACATGTTCCTTGCCACTAGTTAGATTTCATGATAGGTTCGAAATCTCGCGTTACCGAACGAGATCATTTCCACCTGAATCGCGTTCAGGCTCTGTGAGTCTCGGATCGTGCTAATTAACTCCTATCAATTGAAACTTGGTCGCCGTCGCTTGTTAATTAGCCCAACATTCCGCTGCTCGCTTCGCTTTAAATATCAGCCAAATACTTTGATTTCTAACAGTTTGGGTTATCTCCCTTGCTGCGTGAGTTTGTTGAGTTGACAGCTGCTACCGGTTGGGACAAATATGCGACAAGTCTGGTGTACTTTTGTAAATTTCTGTCAATAACTCACTTTTAATATTGATACATAATATTTTTATAAACATCTGTTCATACTTATGCAAAAACATGTTGGACATTACAAAGGTTTTCTAACAACATGAGAAGAACATTTCATATACTCATTTGAAGTCAAGTGGATTAATTTTCTTACACATACGGTTAGGTTGCATAAAGAAGGTTAAAGTAAAAACTTTGATCGCGCTAATTGCATTCTGAGATAACTCTGTGATTATCTTTTAAGTAAAGTGGATTTACTTGTTTTTACATTATAGATCTTTCACACATTTGATCTTACCATTAGAATTTCAAAACAGAAAATATGAAAGCACAAACTTCAAAGAAAAAAATAAAGTCGATTATGGGAAACACGAGAAAAGGTTCTCGTGTTCTATGAACCGTTAATGATAAGTACATAGTACTTGTAGCACGACTCCTTATCACACCCCGTGTTAATACGTCAAAAACAAGTAGTTTCGCTTCTTTTCATGGCTTTCTTAGGATATAGAAACAGTTGTACCCAAATAAAAAATTAAGGCTTGTATCATAACTCACAGAGGCCGACTTCTTCAAACATCTACTGTTAATAAGTTGCACAGAAGTATTTTCCTTTCTTTCCGTGTGTTTCTTTGGGCTACGGAAGTTGTTTTTCACTGTAAAAGATTCAGGTCGGATCATAGCTAATGGCGAGGCTTTACAACAACTTTGATAAGAAGAGAAAACCAAGCCCTTCGATTATTTCTAAGAGACAAGGGGCAAAAACGAAACCTTGTCTTACGCCCTATAAGAAGTCATATTTGCTACATAGGGGAAAAAGCGGTATGAGAGATTAGACAAGTTCAGTTTAATTTACTTAACGTTCCGAGACTTAACTCAAACAGATGGGTCCATATCATATGTGCATTTTAAAATACCCTCTCATGTTTCCAGAGGGTTTCGTGTAAACCAAGTATAAACTGAAGAGAGTTGGAGAGCAAAATGAAGATTTCGCAGAATCAGTTTCGAGATAAAAAGTGAGAAAATGACGAGAGGACGAGAAGCAAAATATATTTTAAAAAGTAAAAGATAATATTTTCAATCCATTGCTGCAAATAATGTTCGAACCAAAGGAGGCTTCAAGAACACTTAACACTTTGCTAAACATTAATCAAGACAAACACAAGTTCGATGAAAATGAAGTTAAACTCATAAAAAGACACTTTCCCAATATATCCAGGTGTGGATTTTGTTAATCTAATCCATAGGCTTAGTCGCATTGCACTTCAAAGGTTTCAATATTAATGGATTGAGGCAAAACAGAATTCATTTAAGGAAATTGGTAATCAGTGAAATAGAAAAACTGTCAATGTCTTTTGATATGTTTCGATGAATGATTTTAGTATATTAGATAAAGTCTCAACTTTCCAAATAAAATGTTAACCCTTTGTTTTCAACAGCTTACTAAAGTTCCATTATATGGTAAAAACAGACAACATGATTCGGTAATTACATTTTTTAGAATTACTTTTGATATAGATATTGTAAAATATATGATAAAATAGCGAAATCGGAAAAAACGGTAATGTTTCCATTGTTTATACGACTAAAAACGGACAGCCTTGTAGATAGCATATGCACGAATAAAGCTTTCTCATGTTCACGGGGAGTGTCGAGAGGTTTATAAAAGGAGGTAAATCATTAATATTGAAAGATTCGGCGACTTAAATTGGCGGTGGTAATTGTAAAATGGCGGCCATCTTGACACAGGAAGCTAACATATTGAACGCATTTTCGAGCTTCCGACAATCATTACTATTACACATTTTCTCCATTACTTCTGCTGAGAAATATTGACCTTTCGAGTCAGTAGATTCCGCAAGTTATGAATGTAGTCGCAAAAAGAACAACGCTGCCCTAACACGAGTTCGCTATTCGGGATCTGTCATATATATGAATGGAACACGGCAAAACGGCCGCCATGTTTTCCGGGGACTAAGGTGGCGGCTTGAAGATTTGTTCTCCTTTAAATGGGAGGGAACACGCTTAAACACGGGTATGCCATTTCCGGTAATCAGGGAAACGCATTTCTGGACCCCCTGTACACGAAGATTCGATCTATCTCGTCAATAAGAGACCTAACACGAGAAACTGCGAGATTAGAGTTGACGTTTGGTGCCACTTAACTCTTCACAACGGTTTGTTTTGAAACGCCGGGGAGGACATGCTATTTTTTAAAATCATAGATGGATATTGTTTTTTGTTTGTTTGATGAATTATATAAGAGTGAAGCTGACATTTTTAATCATATTATTTATCTTATGTTTTCAGTTCGACGGATGGTATTTGGTCTTTTGACCTTCACATCGTACTTTCGAAAGTATTTGGTGCAATGGTCGTAAAATGTCAGGAGAATAGAGGGGTGGCACTAAGATAAAAGTAGCAGCTGTTGGTATCGATAAACATATTCTGCTATAAAATTGGAAACATGGCATAGAGATATGGAATTCTCCGCAATCAAACACTTGCTTTCAAGGGGGAAATAACGTTGTCAAAGACTAATAAAATCAAAGAACCCAAGGCATCAAGATACTTAATCTAAATTCTTGTACAACAAAACAGAGGAGAAGAAAATGAAAGAAGTTTACTCTAAACATATGAAGGTAACCTAGGTTCACAAATAAATGTATTTATATCACAACCACTTAAATCTGTCCCTACATTTCCAAACTGAGCCTAGTTAACCAAGTGAGTGATCGCCCTTCGTTTAAACCCCCATTCCGGACTTTGACACGCAGTGAACCCTTCGATCGATACCGGAAGATGAATTCGTTAATCCAAGTCTCGTTGTCAGGAGAATCTGCGAGTGTTTAAGCGGTCATCCGGGGTCTGATGACATATGGCGACCACTCTACTGACGACAGTCCAGTCTTATGCAACAAAGTCTTATAGGTTCTTATTGACGCTCAGATTAACTGCTTCTTCAATATTTGGGCGGGAATACCTTCAGCAAAAATTGGCGAAAACCAGAGATTAATCACGACCTGAGGACCTAGGCAGGAATGACAGAAAACTCATGCAATACGATTACCTTTCTCTATCTTTCTCGTACATAAAAATGAAGTCTATATATTTCCATTTTTCATAAACAGGAATCATCCTTAAAAAAATCTTCAAGCTGTCATCTGGGCCCTCTAACATATGGCGATCACTCGTCTGATGACAAACCACTCTCATACAAAGAGATCCTATCAAGGACTTTATTGACTTAAATATCGTCTGTTTCCCCCATGTTTACGCGGGAATCTAGCCTGTCTGTCTGTCTAGAACACATGGGCTATTGTTGAACTCGTACCATTCAGCCCGCTCCAATGCGGTAATGAAGTTTGCCCCATTGATTCCGGGCTCGTTCGCCACAGAAGGAAACTCTTCCGCAAACAATCATAAACTTTCATCGTCAATTGTACGATGCATAAACTACCATTGTGGCACGGTCTCTCATTGATTCATTAACTCAGCGCGGCAGCGAGTGTTCTGGTGTATTTGGGGACACAATGTCATTTTGTCGTTCCGCAAATGGTCTAATCAAACAGCCACTTGGAACCGGACAAGCTTGTTTGGTTTACATATGTTCTGTGCATGAAGTCTCAGCCCGAGGGAATAAGGTCTTTATGAAATTGATCATTGTCAGTTTCACTTGTTACTGGTAATTTCCACTAAGCATTCTATGCTTTATGGCACATACAACGGGGATTCGACGGTGAAGTGAAATGAGATGAATTGGGTTTACAAGTCAATTTCAAATGACTTGTACAACGGAAGGGAGTAGATCATCGACATTAGAAATCCAAGTATAAATGTACAATTAAAGGGTCGGGAATACGTCAACAAATATCTGTCCGAACACCAAAACCCAGAATTTACGAAAAGACGTAATTTTAGTTATGTCTCTCTGTTTACACAATGGATTGTTTTTCTTACGCTAATTACAAAACTGCGCAAACGAACACCAGATTAGATAAATGTTTGCGTCGCGGCGCTCGGAAACCAGTCAGAAAAGACTTTTAGCATTAGCAGTTCAAAGAAAAGAAAGGTCATGAAATCATGTTAAGCAGACTGGGCGCCGTCTCTACTAAAACGGACACACATCAGTACAGTGTAAATGAATATTGTCTATCGGTTTGATGAACGATAACCCCCGCTTCCAGTACAGACGCATTACGATCTTGCGCAGCGGAGCTAGCAGACTAGTTTAGGAGGAACCTTAATGATATATGCGACCTGTGATTCCTAGACTGTCAGACAAGAGACAACAGAATGTAAAAGTTGTAATGTCTTAAAAGGTTTTTGTTTACTAGATGAAAGAGTATCTATATTGACGTTCGTAACGAGAGCATTGTTATATTGTAATAAATGACGCCTTGTAACTGAATAATTTGAAGATATGAACCCATTTCATATGCAAAACACAATTTTGAAAAACGATATTTCGATGGTTTTTATATAAAAATTCAATTTCATATTATTTCAGTTAATCATATTTCAAACTTCTGTAATATCAAAGCCTTTTAAGTAATAGATTCTGAATGATAAACTGCAATTTAAGTATTCAAATATTTGCATAAAATCATTCTTATTTCTATATTATGCTTCGATCAATGATCACAAATCGCGGCTAAATCATTAGAAATACAAACTCTTTCTTTACACAAGTTTTATTCCTTGAAGTTGTGACGTACAACGACCGCTGCAACTAGAAGCTAGAAGCCGATACGGTTTGCCGTCTCGATAGGAAAACAATTGTTTCACACGTTCACTTATAAAACTGGAGAAAATCATCAAATGTTAAACTATCATAATCTACTGAAAGTTAATAACATGCAAAGAGTCAAATGATACAAATTAATTTCGTTCATACAGACTCGGGGCATTTGATACCCTATAAAAAATAATCCAAACTTTCAATCAATTTTGGTGACAACAAAAAGCGATTTTTACTAATAATTACACATAGGCCTCTAATTTTAAAAGTCAAGAAGCTGATGATTCAAAAGTTTTTTTATTCTATGCTCAATTTTTTTCATAAACTGGGTTTCACGTTCCGCTGCGCAATAGATTCAATCATATCATTTTTTATCTAAATGACTTTACAAATCATTATCAGTTAATTTCAATTTAGAGACATTTACAGTAGAATAGTGTTATATTCAAATATAAATTGCATTTGAGATGGAGCGTTTACAATTCATATGGAGACGAGATGTCTTGAGTTATGAAATATTAATATATCCGATATAGACGATCTACTACACCCCCTTTTACTACACGATTCGTAGACATGAAGACAAAAATTTGGGTTAACCCTCTTGACGACTGAGTACAGTGATAGTGTTTCAGAAGAGGTGATTCCATTGTAATCAAAATATTCGTTTGCGGACGTAAGCGAGATAATAGAAGTGCGTGTGCGTCTAATGATACTTTGAGGAATCCTAGAAGGTAATGTATAACTATACACTGTCATATACTTGCCACACATGCATATCTGGCGTAAGAATACTGGAGATATAAAGTTCAAAATTCATAGTTAACCCGCTGGAAGCCAGGGGACAAATTTGTCTCCAAATATACGGCAAGTGTTGCGAGTGAAAGCGAGGCCAATTAGCCAGAGGCTCTTTGCGACTGCTTCACCTGGTCGGCGAATTACCGAAGACACACATGGTAATTGACGACTCGAGCCGCTTGACACCGTTTCAATTTAAACGTAAGCTTTCAATTTATTGACAATGTCTTGAATGTAATTTGCAGAGTGGTCGAGTTTCCACAACGCGACACCGAACCTGGCAAGCTTATTTTCTCGTTTCAATGTCGTGTAATTTTAGAAGCTGTCAATTACTCGATGGTAATAGACCATTGGTGTGCCCGTTTTAACCGGTGTATCACTACGTCTTATCCCCTGAGAAATAGTCCGGCCAGAACAATAGTGTAATCAACGGAGAATGCCACCCAATTTGGTCTTGCTTCTTCGCGTACCCATCTTCTCCAACTTGTTAACGTTAATTCAATCCTTACGGCGTGGTTGTATTTCAAAATCCTTTTGAATGAGAATACTCAAGAATGCGCTTACAAGTAACTTTGATCCGTAGGAAGAAAACGTACACCGGTTACCCTCCGGCCGATTCTCTAAATGGTACGATGTATAGATAATTAGCATCTGTAATAGATCCCTGCTAGATCAAATAGATACAAATTAAACAGTTATTGGATATTAAGATATGAAGAGTTCTATAGTCTATACATACACCGAGAGTACGGAGAAGTTCAATATCTGCTCATAATGATCCATGGCTACTTTGAAATAGATACACACCAATGTGTGACATAGAAACACTAATCTTCAACACCGCATTACACTGCTTCACTTTCTGTGAAACGTGTTCACGTACAACACGCTCAAGAAACATTCTCAATGGATGGAAACTTTGCGATGGGAATATGTATACTTCAAACAAGTATATACATTGAGACAAATACGAAAGCGAAAATCTTCTACTGACTTCAAGGATTCCTGAACATGGTGGCGTATTCAATGAGGGCCCCCACCCCCTCCCCCGCGTAAAAATGGACCCTCGAGGATAAACCCCCTTCTTTTCAAAAGGTGAAGCCCAGAATCACCCCCTCCCCCTTTCAAAATTCCTGGATCCGCCATTGAATCTTTGATGCCGATGAAAGGGATACAGGCGATGCCATGCACCAAAGCTAACCCCTGATTACAGATGTCCGTTCAAATTACCACAGTTGACAATGAGTAATGTAATCTTTCAACGACAATTGTCTTTCAGGAAAAAATATCTTCTTCTAATTCAATCAAATTAGTAAACTGGACGCAGAACGATCTAGGCTAACACTGAACATGAAATCCAATCTGGTGACAATTTTTCTCAAGACGACAGATCGAATTCATTACTCTCAAAAACACCGGAAGCGTTCAATTAACAGCTAGCATAAAACATAAATCAGACACACATGAATTGCCGCCAGAGTCATTGACGATCAAATAGTAAGTATATGGATAAGTTTCGTCATTTAATATACGAACATAAAACCAACAGATCTCACATTGAAGGGGAGTAACTCAACCGAAGAAATCACAGCCACCCTATAATGAAATTGTTACATATTTATCAACCCGTGCGGAAGAGTGTAGATAAGGTCGGATCCATTGTTGTGGCATTTTTTCTCAGACTTTTCGGAGTCTCGCTGATCTCATAATGACCGGAGAGTCGCGTTCCCGGTATTAATGGACGTTAAAATATACATTCAACACTGCAAGTTTCTCTCTTAGGCTATCGCATGGATGTGTCGTCATGGAGCAACATTTTAACACATGACTGAGATATTCACGATAGAATTTGATTGACAGAAATATACAACAATTGGCCATATTTGTTCCCACGGTGAACAAACTTAACAACCTCCCTCATTTGAAAACATACGTCGCCGATTAGAGACAACTAAAAACAGATGCTTTACTTAAAAATCGACACAAGAAGAGGTTTTGGAATCCCCACATTTTCTTCACAGAGAAAAGCACAGCATTATAGCTGGAGTTGATTTTATACTAATTCCATTTTTATCTCTATCACTCTCCTGTCGAAAATCCTTCCTCTTTTTATTCTTCACTTTCCTCTTTCTTCTCTCTAACAATCTGCCATTAAACTTTCATCCGTCTTTCTATCTGTGTACTTATCATATAATTCCTCATCTTTCCCTCTCTTAGTTTTCATTTCTTTTCTCTCGCGTCCTCAAACTCCGTAACATCTCTCTTCTTTCACTTTCAAACACCTCTCTTTTCACACAAAAAACATATCTCTTCTCAGTCATTTACACCTCAACTATCAATTTCTTTCAAATACCTCTGGTTCCAAACATTTATCTCTCAAACACCTCCCTCTTCTTTCAAAAATCTCTCCTCCCGCACATCTCTTTCAAACATTTCTCTTTCAAACATTTCTCTCCCAAACATCTCTTTCAAACACTTCTCTCTCAAACATCTCTTTCAAACACTTCTCTTTCCGCTAATCTCTTTTCCCACTTATCTTATTTCGAACATTTCATTTGTCTTCTTTCTCCTCTTTTAAAAATCTTTATCCCCGCACGCCCCTTTCAAACACTACCCTTCTCTTACCGCACATCATTTTCAAACATCTCTTTTCCTGAACATCACTTTCAAACATTTCTCTCATATACATCTCTCTTCCTGTACATCTCTTTAAAACATTTCTCTCTCATACATCTCTCTTCCCGTACATCTCTTTCAAACATTTCTCTCATATACATCTCTCTTCCCGTACATCTCTTTCAAACATTTCTCTCATATACATCTCTCTTCCTGCACATCTCTTTCAAACATTTCTCTCTCATACATCTCTCTTCCCGTACATCTCTTTCAAACATTTCTCTCATATACATCTCTCTTCCCGTACATCTCTTTCAGACATTTCTCTCATATACATCTCTCTTCCTGTACATCTCTTTCAAACATTTCTCTCATATACATCTCTCTTCCTGTACATCTCTTTCAAACATTTCTCTCTCATACATCTCTCTTCCCATACATCTCTTTCAAACATTTCTCTCATATACATCTCTCTTCCTGTACATCTCTTTCAAACATTTCTCTCATATACATGTCTCTTCCTGTACATCTCTTTCAAACATTTCTCTCATATACATCTCTCTTCCCGTACATCTCTTTCAAACATTTCTCTCATATACATTTCTCTTCCCGTACATCTCTTTCAAACATCTTTCTTCCCTCACCCACACATCTCTTACATGGTGTCTCTCTCTCTCTCTCTCTCTCTCAGGCATCTCCTTCTCTAACAAATACAACAACTCTCCTCTCTCTCTTCATGTATTAATTGCACCCTTTGTGCCCACACTGTAAGCATGCAATGAAAAGCACGTCCCATTAGTTAGTGTAATTGTATACTCTTTTAGCTAGCAAGACGAAAGAAAGTTAGTTTTAATCATCGCAGCTGACACTCGTTACTTAATGAGTGTATTTGACGTAATGTGATTAAAAGCAACTTTGGCAGGTTTTTGGGAAATCATTAAATAGAAAATGTATCCAGCGTCGGCTGGCGATTCATAATTACGAGACATAAGATTCATATGTCCTGAATTAACATTGAATCCGTCGGAAGATTTTGTCATTATAAAAAGCAACAGACGTATAATAGCCCTTTTGTACTGAATAATGTAATTGTATTATGCATTGAAATAAGGCCAATGATTTCTTTGTCATTAACAACCCTCAGACTTTTGTAATCAGAAATTATGCAAAAAATTAATTAACTTACAATATCATTTAACCATTGCCATGAAACTGATTTCCATCGTAAATCTTTCAGGACGATAAATAAAAGCTCCAAAATCTATTACGGTAGAAACGTAATTAAAAATCTTAATTTCCAATAGTATTAACTCAGATTTGCAATCTGTTCCGCTTCCCTGTAATTATATCCTGGTATCGTAGAAGACAGCAATCCCATTACAAATATTACAAGCAATTGAATGAGAACACAGCCATCGTAAATTAATCGGGACGCGATTGAGCAAAATTGGAATGAATCGAGGGTAGGCTACGCAACGTAAACATTGTTCAAGAGAAATTAATTATCTCCCCTGATTCATGAGTCATGTTTCAATTAGAACGTGACGTCATCAGATTGTCTCCGTAATTAAAAATGGAAGACGGAGGGGGAAGTGAATGCTTCATATCGCTGATTTAAAAAAAGAACGGGGGCAGCAACTCTCTTTGCCTTAAACCCAATTCTACCACAACAGCTCGCTTCAACGACGCTTCATAAAAAGAATTGGTATATAAGCAAGACTTCTTGTCTTAAAACTTATTCAATCACAGCTCCTTCCTTCGACAATTGTTGTCAAAATATGAGGATAAGGTTTCGGTACGTTTTTGTTGGCGCCATGAAGAAACTTGTGTTTTGGCTTTGTGTCTTGGCACACGTAACAATATAGCAATTGGTGATATTGTTACTAGTCTTTCTCAGGGGTCTTTTCTCGCGTGGAAGGGGGAACAAAATCATTATCGCGTTCTAGTCAATCCTGATATTAATGTAGATTATCCGATGTTCTTTATAAGATTTAAGAAATCGCTTGTTCAAATGTTACAGCTGTATTGAGAAAATGATTCGAAACCAAAAAATAAACTAAATTTGAAACAGTCTTGTCTCCAGTAATATCTAAACTTGTCAACCTCAGATAAAGTTTGGCACTGCAATAGTTGATACATTAGAATTTAGCGTCAAGTAACGAACAAAATCGTGCAGATATATATATAAAACCCAACTCGTTCCTATTTCCGAACGAGGCTCGATTTGACATTTCACTAAGAATTAATAGTGTACACAAACTCTTTACTCGGCCAACCTCATGAACAGTTAGTCGAGAGGTCATTAAGCGAACGAATACGTCGTTGTAATGAGTATATGATTGCAATAGAAATTAGTCTAGTTTGATCGCAGTAGGTTAGAATTAGAAAGGCGCGCTGTCGGAAGTTCGTGTCTTGGGTACCCGGATCTTCCAATTTAGCCTTCGTTCAGGCGGCATCCACAATGAACAAGAAATATAATTACGATCGAGACTTAGCGACATGAATGGAAAATAATTCCCGTTTCCTAAAGAACCTTTACTCATTTGCAAGCATTGACTAACGTCGAGGAGCGTCAATCTTGGCTATCATGAAAAGACGACGACCCCTTGCCGGGCCAAGCGAATCTAAAGATGAAATTTAACCTTAATGAGTAGGGTTACCAAGGCCCTTGAAAGACCGCAAAAGCTTTCAAATTTATTTGGCTTTCTTCGAGGCGAGTTGCCATGGACTTAGTTCCTTATTTACTTAATTTCATGCCTGAGGTGCTTCTTGCGCATACGCTCTGACGAGAAGTAACCAATATAAGAGTTAGGCTAAACTTTATCAAAGCCGTTTTAAAACAGTCAATGGGAAAGAGATGAAGGGTTATCCTTTCTCAACAGTTCCTCTTTTGAGAAAGTTTGCAGGTTAGACGCTGAAAGGGCTTTTTGGGTTTTAAGGACGACACGAGTGTTTGCTGTTACGAAACGTCCATTAGTCCCGTTTGATGTAGACTGATAAGATGATTACAAACATGGCGTCAGTTTGAAGACGGTTATTACTAAAACGTTGCCATGCCTTTGAAAACGTTGTTTGCTATATACACCTACTCATGTTCAGCTGATAGGTCACGTGCTCAATGTTGACTAATTCATCCCAGATTACTGGAGGGGTCCATGTCAACATGTTGAAATATACACGACAAAAATAGTAAGGGGCCACCTTAATTTTCACTATATTGAAGTATACAAAGTTAATGACTTCTTTTACTCATCTGTGTAGTTCTAATATCACCAACAGAATCTCTACAATTCAATATAGATCTGTAAAGTTTTCGTGGATTTGTGTGGATGCTTGACAAAACAATGAAATAAGATTTTACTTATTCACAACGCTGCAAGGAACAAGCGTAAACTTATTACTGCTTAAGGCAAAACAATAATAGCACAACACTTCCTACGAAGAATGAAAAAGCTAGTACGAAAAGGAAATCTCATGATCTCAAGAATCGAACCAGAGACCTCAAAGAGAGTCGGACGATCTGCCAATCTGATCATGTCACTATTCATTTCAAACAATATATCATTGTAAAATACGATTATCTTAAAGTTTGATGAAGAAACCCATTTCAGTGGACAACGTTAAAAGCCCAACCTGCATGCATCATGTTGAGCCAACTACATTAAAGGAATGTCTCTTTTTGAAACACTATAAACTAACCAGAATAAAACCGCTAAGTATCCGATAGCTCCTTCCCAGGGCAGCATGGAGAAAGCCCGCGACACCCTTCTTCAGTTTTACAACGAAACCCGGAAGTGTCTATTTGCTCAATTATTGCTAATATCTATCTTGACCTCAAATGGACTCGGAAGCAGAAGGAAACAGTGCGTAAACATTTTCTCTGTTTTGGAATGAAACCTGGTAGCGCCCATTTTCATAATTTAACAATGGATTGCTGATAAAGTAAAGCTAAGTAATGTTAATAAGTAAAATATCAACTTACCGAATGTAATCGTTCCGACAAAGAATCATGCCAGCTTTTGTAAAACAGGACGTGCCAATTTCTCCCAGCTGTGCTTGGCAACACGAACACTTAAGACACCCAGTGTGCCAATACCTGTCCAATGCATGTAAGAGAAATCTGTCCACAATTCTGGCACCACATCCACCACAAGCCTTCACTGGGCCGCCACTTCCGTTTGGTCCGCCAGCACCCGGCGGTGTGTTCGTTGCCTGGGAAACCAGACTTCCGTTCATTGCCATCTGGTTGTCTTGACTTCCTGTCAACAGAGAGGAAAGCGTAAATATGATTATTGATGATAATCATTATATTCGAATACTAAACATTCAAGAGAAAATCATACTAACATGCCCTTAATTCAATCGCAATTGTGAAGTACATAATTAATACTACATTGATTGTAATTATGAACATGTACGAATTCCGTTCACAATCGTAGTCTTAAGGTTCTTAATCTAGTCCCGTATTTCTGGAAAATAATATAGTCAATGTTTAATTTTCGATCAAATGATCGCAGTTCCATAACGCACATCTTAAAGGGTTGAATATAATCGGAATAATTCAGTTTCCTTGATTCGTTACAGAACAGATTTCTGGAGTCTTGTTGACATCGAGTTACCGTTCCTGGCGAGAATGGTCTGTGATCGCTGAAGGCGCAGTCTCGCGGTTTCTCATCAACTCTCGCATTGGCTCCGCGGCCCACGAGATTAACCTCCATCGGCAGTCAATAACGCGAGAGGTTAATTTGATAAATGGTTTAGATTAACCCTTAAGTAAACACAAATGATATGAGACAAATAGGGGTTGAGTGCATCGATCGATCGGCGCTCGCAGCGGTCCGCAGTCCGGAGACAGTTAATATCCATATCAGTGCATTAGCTAAATAAAGTTACTGACAACATGACATATATGGGGTTAAATATTGAGGAGATTCTGCCCAACTAAAACCTAACGTATAAATGTGACCATTTTGAAAGCTTCTAAAAATACGGCACACTGGGACAATATTTCAGGATTGGGTTGACAACATTCTAGTCTAGCGCTTTTGTAGAATTCAGGACATTTATGCTGTATGTAGAGATATTGCCTGAATTTGGTCAAACTATCGACTGGAATGAAAAACATTAACCATTGTTGAAAATTGTCGGACAAAATGGTGCATGAGCGACTGACGCGGCGGTCGTGTTAAATATTTAACTTAGTTTCTCTAACACAATTAAAGCGCATGTCTGATCTAGAGGATTAATTGCTTAACTCAGAGATTGGACGTTCAACACGGAAAATTTTTCCAGCTATATATATATGCATGGGTTGACTCGACGTGTAAAGCTTTAGAACATTGTTTTATATTTTCGTCAGAGGACAACAACGAATTCAGGCCACCGAACACGCGGAAATAAACACATATTTACTAATTTCCAATACCTACTAAATTCTATCTCACTCCTTGAGCAGAACGCCATTAATTAAGAAAATGATAGACAGCATGTATGCATCTGATTAGAACGGAGGTGAAAGAATCTCTGAAAAACATCGCGTTCAGTTTCATCGACAAGCAATGCCTTTTATTTGACATAAGGAAAGATCTACAAACATGGCTGGCAGCCGGATTCCAAATCAATTAATTTCCTCGAAATTGCGGAAACGGCTACATGAAAGGGTCTCGTGGCGCTTGTCTAAAAGATGAGATTTTCACAGGGACAAAGGGAGCTAAAACGACATTGAGGCTTACAATAGGTACAATCAAAAAGTGGATTGAAGAAAAATCGGAATGAGATTGCAGCGGGAAGGAACTCTCGGAGTAATTAGCTGCGTTAATGGATGGACTCAGAACGCTGGGGAAAGGTGGAGGGGGATTTCGGGATTGATTGGCCGTTGGTCAATTGTCACTGGACTCTGGTCAGTATGGGGTAGACTGGACACAATGATATACACCTTTGCTCCACCCTACTGAAATTGCATGGGCGGAACCAATTCTTCTGGACACTGGTCAACGTATGTATGCTAATAAGACCAGCGTCCACCCATGGTCAAGGTTATATTGACACTTCAAGGAAAACACTTTGGACAATGGATTCAATTCAAGGCAATCAAAACATAATTGTCGAAGAACTTGAAAGTAGACATCTTGAGAGACATCAATTTAGGAGAAAATTGATTTTTCAAAACTACTTCACGTTCGTGAACTATTAAACTTGGCTTGATTGAATGAATATGAATTCATGGTGTTCTCATGACATCAACACCTCGCGTTGAAAGCTTTGTATCATTTGAAACAAGCAGTACTTTAAAACATTGGAAATATATAAATATCAAAGTTATTAATACGATTTAAATTAAAAAAGAAGCAAACGACGAGTAAATTGCTGCCTAAAATAAAACGCCAAACATAGTTCAAAATACGACCTTAACATAATTCAAAGAATCATAAAGGAATAAAAAAAACAAAATTGTTTCCTCAAAAGCCTCCAAAAACATCGAAATAAATAAAAGAAGTTCCGTTTTAGGATTTGAACATATGGCAAGAGCAGTAAGGCAATTAAAGGGTCAGCTACCGCTTTTACAAGCCGCCACTTGAAACATAAGATTCCCAGTATATCAAACATTAGGCACATCTGTTAGCATACTCTAAGTTTGCGAGTCAACCATCTCGGCAAATTTAATGACGTCATTAAACAGCAATGTTGACAAAAGACAGGGAAAGAAGCAAGATCCTTGTCGCAGACCACTGGGCCATTAGCAGAATGTTTATAAGTGATTAAGTTCCCCGACTTCACAAAAACACAGGCAAATGGAGTTTTCACGGGAATGGGTTCCATATGTTCACTACTCCCAGATGCAAAAGGGGGACCTTCGAACGCTGGTTAAAGATGGGGGACATATGGGGGAACGTTAAAGAACTCGTAAAACCCCTCATTTACAAGACCCTCCTCATTATGCGGAAGTTAACCTAGTTGGGGTCAAATGTGAGCGATTCAAGGTCAAGGCCTCTATTAAATCATGGTAATTTTAATATATTCTCTGAAAAATACTTCGTTTTGTCGTCATTAATCTAAACCTCGTATGGAATACAAAATCTTAACCAAAGTGACAAAAGTGGTATCTTGACCTTGACGTTACGTTTCAAAAGTAGAATTAACTTTTTGAAGTAGACAAACAATTGATAAATGTCAAAGCAAGAACAACAGTTCAAACAATTGGATCAGACAAAAGGCTAGAATAGATTCACTAATTATAGATGTAGTTGACAAATAAAATGACCTGTTTAAATTCATTGTCTACTATGCTTGGGAATTAAGTTTCGTTCAAAAATATTTTCAGACCGAGAAAGCACCTAATTTCATTAGATAGCCAAAACGTCTAAGATGTCAAAAGAAAGTGACACCGCCATTAACTATTCCTTGAATTTTTTAATAAAAAGTTCAAAATATATGACAACTGCGCTGGGAGAATATTTGAAGGAGACTTCAAAGTTACTACTTTTAGTTACAGATCCATAAGTTTGTGAAAGATAGTGTTAGCGATCAGAGTGTTATGTCGTCATTGTTAAAACTAGAATAACAATTTGTCTCTGAAATTTTTGGGGGGAATTTAAATTTTGAAAAATAGAAATATTTTTTAAAGGGCCTCTGAAATCTTTTTCCCAGTCTATTTATAGGCTTGTATAGGCTTTAGCTTAATATACGGACTTGAGGCTGAAAGAAACGTTGGCACCAATATCGTTGTCAGTCCTAGCTGCTTGTCAATCAAACCTCGATAGTGTCCGTGTGCCAAAATAAGTAAAACATCGTAGACTACACACTGCGTAACTGTCCAAAACATTTTAAAACGACATAGGCAATATATTCCACACAATGTACTACGAGGAAATGTTGGTTGTCAACTTGACAATAGACTGTCATATCACAGTTGTTTTTCTCGCGTTTTTTAGACCTTACATCGAACTACTAGATCATACAGCCTTAAAAGATCCAATAGACTTAAAGACCTCCAACAAGTCACATCACAATTTATATGAATATTGCTCTGCTATATCTTGTATTATCGTTCTAATTGTACTAAAGGCCTGTGGCCTTTCAGCATTGAATAAAGATTGACTTGAAGTTGTGGCGACTTATACCAAACAAACGCCTTGTTGGTCATTTAAAAGAAGGACTAATAATCTAAAGCGTTACGTCACATCCGGTGACCTACTCCCATCTCGATTTAACTTGGTTATCACTTCATTCTAATTATCGAGATGGACCGTCCATGTCATCGAAGGCCATGTTCTCGCAGATGTGATAAGTCCTAATGGAACGGCATGATAATTGCATTTGGAAATAACACAAATGTAAGGGAGGCGCTTTTGAGACTTTGGTTGTGATCTTAGTTGCGTTTCCTCAATTATATGAGGATGATGTACATGGGAAGCTTCAGAGAGTACATTAGTGAGAGGAAATTGGGAAGCTATGATCTCCAACGTGTTGTTCCTATGCAGACATATTGGATCAGTGCTCCGTGAGAGACTTAAATGCGACCGCTAAGTAACACAACGGCGGCGTAGGGGTTAAAGTTAATACATGAAGTGTATGAGTGAAACATTGGGTCTGTTAATTTTTTATATCTTAAAGTTAAAGCGCTGGAATTTGTAATATCTGGGGCAAGAAGTGGAGTGCAGTTGTTGTTAAAATTCTTTTATAGATTGTATTGGGTTGTGAGTGAAAAGGGGATAGAAGCCATTTATGCACACCGTAACAACATCAACTGATATTAACGTTTCCATCTTCATCTTTAACATAAAACTTAACGCCATATCAGAAAAATAATCTTAGTTTTACATCATAATATAAAGCCATTAAATAAATTTTCTAACACAGTGTTGACAATTTGGATAACGTCAATTGATCCTCTTGTTTGCATTAAACTTCAAAGATGTGTCACAGTCTCCCAAAGGAATAAAATCTTGTCTCGAATTATCAAAATAATAGGGTTGACCATTATCGTCAAGGACAGTAAATACATGTCATGTTTGCTATGTTTAAAAGCACAAATTTACGTAAAGACCGAACATCACCGAACTCAAAACGTCTGGAAACCCTTAACCCACTGACAACAGCGGGCCGCTATGCGTCCGGAGTCACTTCTCCCTCGGAGTTGGAAGGTTAATGTCAATTCGCCCACTTAAACATGGAACTGAGCAACAAAGCTATTTGAGAGACGAGTAGATTGAATAAATGCAAACCCCACTCACGTTTCTTGCTTATTTATCCATAGCTGTATCATTGATAAGTGAACTATGGCACTCCTAATGGGTTATCTTAAGGCCCCTACTTTTATGCCCAACATAAATGAACACTAATGCCGGCAGCTCGATGGTGATTGCCACTTGTGTTACATGTGTTTAGTCGTCCTTAAAAGGTTTTAACTGCATAACAACGTTGTCCAGATATCCACGACATGACGTTCAGATTGCCCCTGGAACAAACAAGGATAATGGACTTGATAGTACACAAGAGCTTTTTCCTCAGCTTCCCCGACCTCCGGCCCGTTGCGTTAGTGGAGAAATTCGGTGGAGGTTTTGGTGTATTGGTTTGACTTTTACTTGCATGAATATTACCAGAGGTATTTTAGTGGAGAAATTCTGTAGAGGTATTGGTGTAGGTTCTGTGGAGGTTTTGGTGTATTGGTTTGACTTTTACTTGCATGAATATTACCAGAGGTATTTTAGTGGAGAAATTCTGTAGAGGTATTGGTGTAGGTTCTGTGGAGGTATTGGTGTATTGGTGTGACTTTTACTTGCATGACTAATTCCAGAGGTATTTTAGTGGAGAAATTCTGTAGAGGTATTGGTGTAGGTTCTGTGGAGGTATTGGTGTATTGGTGTGACTTTTACTTGCATGACTAATTCCAGAGGTATTTTAGTGGAGAAATTCTGTAGAGGTATTGGTGTAGGTTCTGTGGAGGTATTGGTGTATTGGTGTGACTTTTACTTGCATGACTAATTCCAGAGGTATTTTAGTGGAGAAATTCTGTACAGTATTGGTGTAGGTTCTGTGGAGGTATTGGTGTATTGGTTTGACTTTTACTTGCATGAATATTACCAGAGGTATTTTAGTGGAGAAATTCTGTAGAGGTATTGGTGTAGGTTCTGTGGAGGTATTAGTGTATTGGTGTGACTTTTACTTGCATGACTAATTCCAGAGGTATTTTAGTGGAGAAATTCTGTAGAGGTATTGGTGTAGGTTCTGTGGAGGTATTGGTGTATTGGTTTGACTTTTACTTGCATGACTAATTCCAGAGGTATTTTAGTGGAGAAATTCTGTAGAGGTATTGGTGTAGGTTCTGTGGAGGTATTGGTGTATTGGTTTGACTTTTACTTGCATGACTAATTCCAGAGGTAGTGCAAACGTATAATGTAACATGCAAATGTGTTCACAGGAATTCCACTTTTACTTGGATCTTCCGTTGGAGGAGATTTTCGGTTAGTAAATATAATAGGGATGTGACAGGGTGAACAGGGATGGTTCGCCATTTCGTTTTGTGGAGAAACTTTTTTTCGAGGAAATGATATTCACATCAATACATCTTGGATTTCCTGTCTAAATGATACATTATTTAAATCAATGAAAAAACGGCTTAGACTTGAATTTTAGTGTGAAAATAAAAACTCTATAGTCTACTGATGAAACTTAAAACAGATGACACTCTTTCGAACTGGTTCTAACAAATTGTAAATTCTCCTTTATCGATATTACTTTATAACGACCAATTTTAAGAATACAAAAGACTGAAGTTACTTCACATCATAGCGAGTAGTGGTTGTCAAAGTTGAGTTTGGAAATATTTCAAACAGATTTCAATATCGAGGGAGATTGCAAAAATCCTTTTAATGATAACCACATTCGATTCCAATTTACTGGATAAACATTCCATAACGCAGTCACAAGAGTTAATCTTAAAACCATCTACAACCCGGTTATTGGAAGCGCAAGCACAGTTATTGAAAATTCAACATGGAAAATTGTGTCAACATTAGCTTACTGTATGGAAGATTGCGAATTCAAGTGCCATCGAAAACAGCAATTATTCGCAACAAAGAGTAGTTTTCCATCAACCTTTTATCTTCCCAATGCTAACAAAACAGTGATGCTCAGTTCTGTTTCACCTGGAACAGTATACTACAAAAACATTCCGCGAAAATACATTAGTAATCTTGGCGATTTGATTGCGGCAAACAGTTTCGTATGTTTGCGCAAGCGACGTCTATTCATTATTAAAATGGCGCATAAACACATTTGCGCGATAGTACCCATTAGCCGGGCGCGAGATGCAAATGCGTTGTTTGCCCCTCTAAGGGGAGATAATTCATCAGAGAACATTAGTTGAGAGCCGCTAAAAGTTAAAGCTCTCGGCTCGATTAGATAGTGGCACTTGATGGCGACTGAGTGATGGTCCTACTTAAGCCAATCAAACAAAAACACACTAGGAGAGTGCCCGCTGACAAATGACAGAAGCCTTACAGTTGTCATTAGGAAAGTGTTTTCTCTTATCAAGGGAAATCGACTTTCCTATTATGAAATATTGATGAATAGGAGTAACTAGCGATATCGATAACGCAATGTTATAACTTCGATCTTGGGCCTATACTTGTCAAATCAAGAAAAGTACTTTTTCGTGTCACTGGCACTAAAAAACATCAAACTGAATTATTAAAGACTGTCGTCCTTTTCAATAACAACCAAGACCGGAAACCTAAAAAAACTCGACTAAAAATGTCGTGGTGCTGGACGAGGAGAGAAACTCGACTGCGACCTTAAACGTGTGTAGTTTAGGATTTAGTTTTGTGTCGGCCAGTACACGGTGACCGGTATTTACTGAAACACGGATCGGTAAATATCCGAAATGGGGAGTTTGTTGACAAACGCTGATCTTTTGGGAGGGAGATTCGATTCTGGCTCTCAAATCCTTGGGTTTATTAAAGCATCGGGGATATTGAAATCATTTTTATCACGGAGGACCACTGCTACATGCACTTTCGATGATAAATAGTCTAGTTCAGACAGTTATTAGTCCACTTGCGATATATTGTAGCGATTCCAAATATTGGCCCTACATCCAATACTCTAATTCCGTGTCCGAGACGGTAGTAAATGTTCATATTTTAGTATAACCCAATTTCTTTGACGATTATGGGAAGAAGTTCGTCTTAGGTGAACCAAAATTATTTTTCTGACTTCACCATAGTACCTTAACGTTAAAATTTGTTAAACCGAATGTCCTTTGAGTTCGATGGCTTTCGTATTTTCGGTAGTACGAATTCGTTTTAGCGACAGCAGGACAATATAATATCTTTTTGCAATTCTCTGTTCAAACAGAGACAATCTAATCTTAATCAGATCGTCCCCGGTTCATTCTGCAAAAAGGTTTGCTTTCTTGTGGAGCATACTTGTTCAGCCGTGTTATTACCTATAACATATTGAGAGTGTTACCATATCTGGAAATGTGAGGAAATCACAGTGTCATGATAGCAAAGGATGCCGGGTAAACCCTTGAGCCTTGGCTGAAAAAAAGCGAACCAATGGTGTTAATTCACTTAACAGCAATGAAGTATTACACCGAAGTATCCAAATAATACTGAATTTTGACCAGTACTGGTTTTCAACGACAAGGCAGTCGAACCATTCCTTTAAATGATTTACAATTTCTCTTCCATGCAAAAACTTTCAAAAAGCTCCAACTTCTTATGAAAAAATCTCCCAAATCAGCCCAAAATGACATTTAGATTATAATGATTGATTCGAAAATTACCTATGATGCTAATATGCTTTATGCATTGAAGGAATGGAAATATGCGTTTTAGACACCCCAATTATGGAATTAGATTAAAACGAAGCAAATATCTCGCTTACTTTGACAGGAAATAGCACTATATGTGACAGGCTGCGACAGTGGTAAACGAAATTATTCCGTGTAAGATAATTGATAGATCGCAGGAAAATGATGACCCCGTACTAAAGAAGTGTATTTAATACGCACATGTTCAATATCAGACATAAGACGGTTTAAAGGGACAAAGGCCTCAAAAGAAAATACTGGTATGCTATTTCCCTAAAGACAAAACGACTAAAGCATGACTCGTGTAACGTTGCCCTTTTAGGATCCTAATGGCGGTAAACTCTACTGACAATATAAAGGCTCATAACTTATTGAATAGTTGAATAGTTTTGGAAGAATTTGAATTAGAGGTGACATTCCTTTTGGCTGATTGGTGAATATACTCCACAAAACACATACATGCCACAGTAGTTCTGAGTTATGTTTTATGTTCATCAACAAACCGATGTTAACACGACTCTTCACAATTCTCTTATCAAATACAATGTAACATCATTTATATAAAACAAGACATATCGGTTAAGTCCAATAGTGAATTGTAAAATTAAACGTTACATTTACATGAAATCTTACGTCTTTTACAGTCCTGATAATCATTAAAGTCAAATACTTTAAGGGAATAATTTTGTGAAAAAGTACCAATACAATCCAGATATATCTATTCTATCGAAGAATATAAAGAAATGCACTAGTAAAACCCGAATAGCTAAGCTCACTGTAGAAAACAACAACGAAAGTGCAACATTTTGTACGAAATTGCAACAGTACAATCAAACATTGTACAATTGAACACAGCAGCCGTCCCGATAAGTCGTACAATCTCAAAAGAATATCTAAGGTCGCATTAAATATTTAATTAAGCCACATATCACGGCAATCTCTTTCAGACGATCGGAGATACCACGATCACTCGACTTTAACATCTATTACGCGAGAGAGCGAGTGTGAAAATTAAACGCCGTGGCCCAGGAGAGGTTAATTGCTTTAACACAATACGATACTATTCGCCCGACGACCATTTCCAGCGGTGTTGGAAAACGACGCGATGCTAATTATTCGTAACTGTTAGGCGACATAGATCATTGTGTGAATGATAGGTAAACAGCTGGCGACTTGCACTGGACATTGTTAGGTGGTCAGGTAAATTAATCACCCTATAATGACTTCTGCCAATTTTCACCACTAGCCGACGTGCCAAGTGAAGAAAAGTTACGTAGAAAGCTGTGGGGTTAATAGGAGGGGAGGTAGGGGGCAGGGGTAAGGGAGGGGGTGACACACTAGGGGCGGAGCTCCCAGTAGGAGGGGAGGTGGGTTCTGGGGGAGATGTTATAGGTTGTCACATACACGCTTAGAACACCTTAGAACCTTTCAACCTCTCAACATTTATTCTCTATTCCCTATTATAGCCAATATGAGCGCTTTTCTTCAGAAACCATTTACTTTTTCACAAGCTGGACAATAAAAACAGTACGTTTAACACCTTATGGGGTAAAGACTATCTCGGTACAAATTTTCATGTTCTAAATATAGCTTTTTTCCAATTCATAATATAATCATTTTAAAGTAAGCCAACTTTTTTTATATTGAAAATTGAAAAAACCTAATGGATAAAACACAAGACGAGAGCGTATCACCAAATGAAACCTCTGATGAGACCACGGACTTCATTTGCACAGCGCCGAGAAAAAGCAAATGGAATATGTTTTCAAGATTTTTTCTCCCCGAAAGCAATTGGTTCATGCTACCTCGATGAAGATTCATTATGACTGAATGACTATGTTATTTCTCGTCTAAATAACCAATTATGTCAGCGAAATTTTAATGCGTCTCAAGAGACCTCTTAAGCGTTGTCGACGATTCGAAAACACAAATAGCGCAAAACTCTAACGTAAATGAGGGAAAAAAGGAGAATATATGTAATCAACCCAAACGTGCGTTTCTCGAGTGTAAATGATAATATCACTTAATTGATTTGTGACCGGACATCAAAAATGTTATTAAATATGTCCTTAAACAACACAAAAAATCTAAAATGAACTAAAATTGAAGAAAGAAAAGAAAATTACTTATAAATTAAATACGTGTTGTCAATTACAAACATTCACGTAATGCCGAAAACAAATGTAACAGAAGTGATTGTGAGATCACCTCCAGCGGGATACGAACCCGGGACTTCCGGGTGAGAATCCTACACTCTACCGATTCAGCCAAAGAGATATCCCTATGGACAAAGTCAGTAGGAATGCTATTATTTCACCCTGCCACACAAATGCACTGGGAAATGTTTTAAAGATCACAAAAAACGAATAGACACTGAAATCAGATAAAACTTTCAAGCCACTATGTATAATACAGGTACTTACTTAAATGCCATTAATTTTGAAAACATGATAAAAATCAAATTACAAGAGTGATGGGTTAAATGACCAAAGCAAATTAACATGTACATGTAAATATATGAAAAGATAGAAGAAATCAAGAAATCAACCCAAAACGTGTCAATGCGTTGATGCGTAAACCGAACAGCATCAACCATCAACTAATAATAATACTCCCCAACAAATTCGACACCATCAGAAGCTACCTTTCACTATAGTGAGAGCAGTATCGCAGCTGAATAGTCGAAAATCAAAGACGTTTGAAAATCAATGCTTGACAATGGCGATAAATTGCGGCAAGACAGAACGGAGGAGTTAGGCTGATAGCGGATTTTGATTCCGGATTATTCCCGGCGACGACATTCGTAAGGGTAAGCTCGTTGATTAGGTGATCGTGTTTGCCTAACAACTTTCCCGATTCAGTCATCAATTTCGTCCTCACACGGTTGTCGTAATGAAGTTCCGGAATTCTGTAAGCAAGATACGCCACCGACGTTTTGCAGAAGTGTCGCCGTCTTTGTCTGTGATTATGTGTATGCGTTTTCATACATTAGTGTACGTCGATATGTCTACCTTTCTGTCTATTTAAGTGTGTTACTTCTCTTAGTGTCTGGTTTATAATTATTCTATGTCTGTATGTCTGCGTGTCTGTTGTTGTGCATGATTATCTGTCTCTCTGTGGCTGTGTCTGAGGACACAAATACGTCTTCTCTGGGTGTGTCCGTGTCTGCAGCTGTGTCTTCAAGATATTTTATTGTCATGCTACTCCAACATGTTAAAGACATCCAAAACATGCCTGTTCAATACGTTATAGACATTAATAATACACTTAAATTTGTTATCGACATCCATAACATTCTTCTTCCATTCATTACAGATATCAATAATACGCTACTTCAATATGTTATCGACATCAATAACATTCTTCTTCCATACATTACAGATATAAACAATACGCTACTTCAATATGTTATCGACATCAATAACATTCTTCTTCCATACATTACAGATATCAATAACTTGCCCCTTCAATATGTTATAGACATCAATAAGATTCTTCTTCTATACATTATAGAAATCAATAACATGCCCCTTCAATATGTTATCGACATCAATAACATGCCTATTCAATACGTATAGAAATCATTAACATGCTAATTCAATACGTTATAGACATCAATGACATGCTTCTTCAATAGTTTATAAACATTCCTTCAATATGTTAGAGTAATCAATAACATTATAAGCATCGATTACATGCTTTTTTTAATAACTTTAATACGTTATAAACATCAATGACATGCTCATTCAATACGTTATAGTCATTAAAACATGCTACGACATAACGTTATAGACATCAAAACATGCTACGACCTAACGTTATAGACATCAAAACATGCTACGACATAACATTATAGACATCAAAACATGCTACGACCTAACGTTATAGACATCAACAACAAATCCAAAACCAACAGACATCAGCAAGTACAGGTTGTCTGGACGCATCAATAAGTTCTTAATATGTTATCAACAACTCTCAAAATCAATTTTAATCCCTAACATATAATTTGTTATGATTAACAACGTGCAGGTGGTGTTTATGACATTGTCTAAATGGATATGTGTATCGCTGTATGAAAGAGATAACATTCAAGGTGTCATAGACAATGTCATGAAATCTACAATCATCTGACAGACGTCATGTCAATTGCTTGTCGATATCAGATTGCATTACGAAATGGCATCCATTTGCCTGTAATTATTAAAGTCTAACGTATATGTATTTCAAGCGTCAATTTGTAGGATTCTTGATTGACAGATCTTCATTTTGGTGGAACATGTATTGCATGTATAGTATTTGGCGTTATTAAAGCATAAGGTGACGTTACAACTATATTGGATGAAAAATATATCACGAGATACTTTGAACACGAATAAGAAGCATATATCGATATATTTTTCAAAAGATTTCTTTGTCCAAATCGTATATTTTCAAATTGACATATATTTGCGAAAATCGGTCCTTTGGTTCAGAATGGAAATATTACTTTCAAAGTGACATTTTTGAAAACGGATTCACTTTGAAAACATAAGTATCATAGACATGACAATATTACTTTTCAACACATAAATCAGATTAAACCGAGATAACAAGCTATCTTAATAGGCATTTAAAGTTCGAGATGAACAAGTTCAACAAGTCTCTTCCGAACGTGCTTCCGATTGTCAAAGTAGATACCTCAATGAGACCGGAGTTCTAATTGGCTCATTTGGCGACGAATTTAGCTTATTAACGTGACCAAAGCGATTCAAATTAAACCAAAGCCTTCAATTCTGTTTCTTTCACTACTTGCGTTCTCCCAATTTATATTCACATGTACCTTAAAACATTTTCAATCGAATTTATCTACCTCTCGTTCAGGCGATCTAATTAGGATCCAATTTATTTTGTGAAGTGTCCTCAAAATGAATTGAAATATACTTCTAATGAAAAACTGATCACGATAAGCTTCTAGATTTGATTAAGATAGATTCCGAGGTTTGAAATGTTAATGAAATAACTAAAAGAAATTAGAATAATTGACTGAGAGATTGGAGGTGGTTCAGAGTTGGAGAATTCATTAAGATAATGGAAGAAAGTTGGAGTTAGATAACTAATTAAGACAAGAAGAAGAAAGTTACGAGTTAAAAAATACTTAGGTAATAAAGGGTTGGTATAATTACTTGGAACGATTGAGATTATGTAGTAAGAGAAAACATATCCAATCATCAATGACATATAATCTTAACCTTTATCTGGTAATAACGTACTTTGTTGGAATCATTACCGTAATTTACGTGAATAATATGTTTGCCATGATCACTTATGACAAGAAACGATTCACAGGGCTGGTTGTCATGTTGTGTTTAACGTAAATCCCACGGGCGGAAAATGAAGGTATTCCTAGGGATTTCTACTGTGACATTTGATGACAAGTTATTGACAACTCTGGGGGAACTATGGCACAATTACTATAATATACAATGACAGAGAATTGGTGTTTGAGGTCACAGGAACAAACAAGAAATAATGTTTCCAAAGTTTGGTATGCAATGTTTCTTGAGACAATTTACAGAGACAACTTGAACATTTTGCATAATATTTTGGCAATATTAAGATTTCAAAGAGCTTTTATGGATTTTGAAAGGAATTGTGGGTTTTCAACAACGTGAGGATGATTCCTTAATCAAATCGTGAGAAAAGTGTACTGAACGAGGAAGTCAATTTTTAATCAATAACGGATTTGTTCACTTCAGTGTAAAAAGTGTTTGAGCTACTATGTTCAACTAAAATTGTAAAAAAGTTTCATGTGTTATTTTAATTCACCATTGATACAGAAACATTGATTATCTTTACTACCGTTTACTTCTATTAGATCATCTGTTGTGATTTTTTACATTAAACATAAATGACAAATACACCATGGACGATTTCGGTTCAGAGATATCATTTGATACATATACGGTACTTGTAACACGTTACAAGTGGCATATGATCACCAACTGAGATCATGACATGGGAAAGGTCATCAAATAATACACATACTGTACAAATAGGCACTAGAAGATTTTCTTGGAACCTACAATATAACTTCAGACCTGAACGATCTAACGTTTTTAAAAGCTTCATGTTTTTCAACTCAAAAACCTCAAGAGTTATAACGGCATAGAAGCACGAAAATGCATTTTCTCATCCGAGACCATAAATGGTATGGTAAACCGTCAATATAAACAACAAATGAATGTGTACTCACAAGTTATTCATATTTTCAGAAATGGAATTCGAATATATCTTTTACCTTAAGATACCAACGATGAATTTTTAGTACCAAAGAAGAACAATAGCCACAGGAAGCTCTCAATTAAACTTAATACGTATACATTTATACAGCGATAACACAATGAAGCATCTACCATAGCCTCTACACAGCCATTTATAAGTAAACAAACGAATTTCCTTCGATAATATGGAACTACCAAAATGCAAGTAAAGCACCTCAACACACGTAGACTCAATTCTCACCAAAATAAACTTCCTTGCATCTAGGGCACAATCATCTAAACCAAATCTTCGTTAAATCGAAAGCCTTAAATGTACAAACAGAAAGACGTAATAAGAAAACCGGAATTCCAAGGATGAATTGAAAACACCAATGAACCCAATTGCATCAATATCGATGCGATGCAGTGCCCGATAGAAGTCACTGCCACAAAAGCGTCTACAGAAAAACGAAAACTCATTCCTTCTTCGCAACGACCCAGTCTCTACTCATCTCCCAAAATCTTCGAAACGGTCTCGTCCATAAGGCGCTCCCCAATGTAAGGCATGTACAATTGCTATTGTGTTTCTTATTCAACGATACAGCTGTTGGGAAGCTAATCAACGCGTCTGGATTGAACTCAAAAACCTCGACCCGAAGGCAACGGGGACAGCAGATTTTTTTCTCCCGGAGCACCATTAGAGGGTTATGGGAGAAGATTGGGCATAGTTGGACGAAGTCGTGACTAATCGTAATTATGGGGAAGATGAAACAGGCAATTACTGGTGAAGTTGGAATATGGCTTGAGCGTTAGAGGGAGATTGTGCGATTCATTTGGCTAAGCCGGGAGATCGTGTAACGTGTACTGTAATACACGGAAACTATGTGTTCAGTGGCTCGTACGTTTCTAGAAGATGTGTTGACATTTTATCCACCTTTACCTGGAAACTACTAGTATTTGAGCGCATGGCTTCAATGATGTTGCGAAGGTATAAGTGAATGTGTTTTGATAGTGTGAGAAGTATATAAAGGTTCTTACTACCAGCCTCAGGAATGGACTTTATTATAAAGGGTGTATTGAGCTTTGTAAGACAGACTGAAATCTGTATTCAAACATAACCATGATTGGCGCCAAAGCATTCGTCTTACCAAATGACGCCATCCTCACGTGCGTTCGACTTCCTCATAATGTTTCGACGTGTTTAGTGGTGAATAATGCATTTATCAAGAATGAATATTATCGTTCAAGGAGCGATATAAAGCAAGCCTTTTGACATTCTGATTTGACGTTTGGATATGACGAATTCACATTAAGAGATACGTGAATATGACAATTGATGCATAACGTACTATTATACCCAGCGTGCACCTACAATGTAACACGTTTAGCTTTATAATTGGGACTAGGAAGTATTTAGTTCATAACAGGAAGCAAATCAGCTGTAGGTTACAGACAGGTGAATATGTCTTATTTACACAGGATAGCTAGAAATTAAATGGAAAAGAAAATAAGTTCTAATTCTCACTGAATGAACCCAGTTCTTTCGTACAAATCCAAAATCGTATTTAAAAGGTTTTAAATACACTCGCCTAACTTATTGTACCGACTACACACATTATACTAACACAAGACCCCAGAATGTACTGAGAAGATAGACTGATCCTAATGCAAAAGAAGGCATGGGGTGAAAATACATCTCCAAGTGCAACAACTGTAACTAAACGTTATTGTGATACAATCACATATGAAACTGGTATGTCAGGCAATGGGGACGTTTTAAGTTCCATAATAATGTTATTTCCGACGGAACGATATACGTACGATTATATCTGGACGTTATATTGTAACGTGCTGGCTTCGACTTTCTGACAGACCATGGAATTAGGGATTCGCAGAATTGATTTGATTCGTACATGTTGCGTTACACAGCATCTGTATCGGTTGGTCAATGTATATACACATTAATGATAGGGTTAACAACGTGTTTGGCAATCATTTTATATAATACTGGATGTTTAAGTGATACATCTATATTGCATCTTAAGGAAACGATGAGAACTATATAGCATCATATCAATTTTGACTGCAATACATCAAGACGATGGCATTTACTGTGAAAGAAACTTGAAAGGATGACGATGGTATGATACGACTTGGACTAAATTTATTCTATGAAATATTTTGATAATTTAATGTGCCTTCATCTTAAATATCTAGACTTGCTGAATGAGGACCTAGACCGTATTAAAGGCTCCCATTTATACACAATCACGAAGAAGCAGGACTGGGTATGACTCTGTATGTATTTGGAAGCGAGACAACGGGTTAAGCAGACATTCAAGCAAATTGGATGGCGATATATTTGGGATGCACTTACTTCGTACTCGATAACGATTAAGCATTCGTACGGTTATACAGATACGTGTTTTGTTATACTCGCAGAAAACGTATTTGGAGTACGCTTTTCAGATTTATAAACAAAATTCGTAATTGACAATGAATGACATGATTCGTTGTACTGACAGTCAACGTTTTTGGGAAGAGCCTCACATCAGGGGCAATTTAACTGAGATCTTAATATTAATTACATTATCCCTGATTACATATACTGGATAACAATTAAGCATGTCTCCGTTAAATTGAATGCTACATGTTTAATACTGACAGACAAACATAAAGCATATTACAAATTTATCAAACTGGCCAACCATTTCAATATTCGTAATTGATATTGACTGACATACGTTTTAAAACACTAACAGACAACGTGTTAGTTAAGAATTCCTTCTAGATACTGATCTACAACGTGTCTGGTAAACATTCTTACTACAGAACACTGAGTGACACGTGTTTCCAAAGAATTCATACGATATTCTGAAGGATGTGGTTGAGCTACGAAATACCCAACCCCATCCGAACAAAAATAGGTATGGTAATGACTTAACTTATTCTCACAACGTTGCTAAGAATAACAGCTCTTTGATAATCAACTTGCATAATAAATGAACCAGAATGTAGCATGCGTTCTTCCTCACAGGGAAGGGATGCAATGACTTCAAAAAACTATTTGCCACTATAAGACAGATGTTTCTTGGAAAAGAATTTGAAGGAAAGGCTTACATTTCAGTATGCATTTCCGGAAAATGGATAGAAATTGTCAAAAAAGGCCTCTACATCATGCGAAAAGAAAAGGACTTCCATAACGTATATTATGTTTACAAAGGGTTACAACACTTTGCTGTAGACAATGGAGGTGGGTATGTGTTTATATATGGAACTTATAGACAACTTTAAACCCCTTAATTACCCCTCTCATACGTTTTTTTAAAATCTCTTTCTAATGATTTCTCGATGACATTTTGTCATAAGTCACCTTTCCTTTCCTGCCATGTTGAGGTCATGAATTGTCTGTTAAAAGTCAGCTTCATAACAATATTCTTGATAACAGCGTTTATGCATAAGACTTTTATAGAGCAAATTAACTTAATATCTCAATAAGCATTTATATATCAATGATAAGATTAAGCCATGTCATTGTGTAAAAAGGCGTTCACGTCACCATACACATACTATAATGGTGGCTGCAGTTGGAAAAATATACTCTCGCTTACTTAGCCTAGTTTTGCCTGAAGTCGATAAATATTGTATGTTCTCGGGTGGGATGTTGTATCATATTACCTATGTGGCATGTCGACACAAAGTCTATGTATATCCCAAATATCCTTTAAATGAAATCGATGACAAATTTGAAAATGTACATCCAGTGATATGAATAATTGTCTAGAAATTCAATATTTTTTAGTTTTTCATTGGAACATCGAAATACAAATTAATAAAAATGTGTCATGTTCAAAACAAGCAATTAAAAATCAATATAGGCCAAACTATGACACACCACAGATGCTCATAGCATATTTGTTGCCTTCGACTCTGCCTATAAACAGAGTAATTCGGAAGTGAAACAACGACCTACTTCCCCCTTGTTTTTGTGCCGTCGTATTGACTAACTGGAGAGAAATTTGCTTAAATCATCTCAAATGATTCACACATGAACAGCAGAGCATTTTCTACAAGCCCGCCTAAGTCCCCGCGTCAATAAACGAACGAGCTCACAACGAACAACCAAAACACGGAGAGCCACATGGTCGAATCGCCCTGAGCGCCGTGGGCAAACTATTAGCTATTGTACACATTTTATACACAGGCTAGGTCCCTCATTATTATACGAAATCATGCTTACATCGGGTGTCACACATTTCTCGTGCACAGACGAAATCACGAGACGAATTCGACAAGGCGAAATCGACAACGTGTGACAACTGGGGTTGCCAAATTCATGCTTGTTTCTTTGTCGTTCCAAAACTATTGACCTGTCAAAACATAATAAATCGCTGGTAGTCTATTGCCGCGAAATCAAACATCTCGTCATTGTGCCCAACGCGTGCTGTCATTCGCAAAAGGTTATAGGGAAAGAGAGTCTTTGTAAGGTTTGTGTGTTACAGGGCAAAACATCACTCATTACACGACCCTATGTAATAGAACACACTTACCGTTCGTCATAGCGCTGTATGCCGACACTGTCGGATCCATAGTTTGTGGGATAAACACCAGTGTTAAGATTTGTTAGTGACAGTCAGGGTAAAAGCGTCTGACGAGCTATTTCCGATAGTATCCCGTTGCGTATCCTAGGTCGCCAAGCTTCTTGTTCGCTGAAGTGATCACTTGTAAACTTGCTGTTCTACTGTATCCACAAATGTTGTCAGAGCATCGCAGCCCTCGCCGTACGACCCTTCTCAGTGGAGAGACACTGTGTAACTGACGATCTTTAACACACGGCGTGTCCGTTCTGGCATTACAACTTCAGTAATTCAACTTGTCATATCGCATTGGGGTTAGCTCATTAACGGACAGCACAACGTCTATGCAATGAATGGACCTTCTAATGATATCGAGTCGGCGAATCGCCGTTCAGAAAGCGCCGATAATGACTCGGCGGGCTGGTCCACTTCGCCAAGTAGGGGTGTCAGGTTGCGGACCTCATTAACGCTGGGAAATGAAAGCACATGGCCCGTCGGATAAGCGAGCTCGCACGAAATGAAGAATAAACAAACCACGCTAATTACCAAGTCCTCGGCATGAAAGGAAGATCGATCGCAATTACCAAGCTTTAATATTGCCCGGACATGAAATAGCCGGCATTAAACATTGCTGCCGAAAATTGCAAGCCTTCCATTACATTTGAAGTGGTATAATCAAGGATATATTGGCGCTGCCCTATCTTGGACACTAGTTGCCGGGAGAGGCCGCTCTTGATTAGTAGAAAATCCATGCAATAATGTAATAAGAGCCGACCGCGAGTGTGTAATTCAAATAACTGTCTCGAAGGCAATCAATTAAGTGCTAGTTGTTTTTAACAAGTGTTTTCAATCAACGTTCGGTCTCATTAACTTGTCTGCTTTATTTCATTTTGGGTAAGTATTGGGCAATAGCCTCGGTTTCTCAAATCAAGGAATTGATACAAAGGGACAACCTCCACGAAAATCTCGTGCGCCGATTCACGTGACCAGCGCGACCGGAGAAGCCTCGATTACGGTACAGGTCATCAATCCAATATACCCTTTATGGGAGCTCTTGATTGGGATGCTTGTCTTTAATCACGGCGCACGGATATTTTCCCAAGTTTTATTGCCGGCTTCCTAACGTTGGCGAAAGTGAATCTAAGTTTGTCTTTGGATGCAATCTAAGCTCGCATCTGTCTATAGCTGTCTGGATCGGGTTTAATAAAATAATTGTAGGATTTGATCATGCAACCTTTCTAATTAGATTTTGTAATACCGCCTGATTGATTAAAACTCCATATAGCGCGAGCGAGATTCAATTATATTGTCAATTGGTAACGGGGAACGGTATGAACGCTAGTTAATATCCGGGGCACACAATTTTTGATTAGTTGTGCCTTTATTGGTAATTTTGTTCATAATCTCTTAAGCGATCGCCAGAGCTTTCCTTCATAATAGATCTATTATAAGTTTGCTATTGTAATGCGTTATCTCCCATTTGATGTCGGGACTGGCCGTGTTCCTGTTTTAATACAATATATATGAAACCGGGACGGCGGAACTATTAATAATATAAAATATTACTCTCTGAAATTGCATTATGAATATATGGTCTATTACTTCCTTGATGGAATATTATTAATTTTCATGAGGCATAAAAAACAGCTCATGCAAGTTCGTGCTATTATCACAGCGCTGTTAAATGAAATTGGAAATTATTTTCATCGTATTGATCTACCACTTATGGATAAAAATAATATCAAACATGAATTTTGCAACTTGACTTTTAATATACTTATCTTTTTATATGTTTTCTATTAGTATTCAAATTTAAAGAAACTGAATTTAATTAAGGTAAGATTTCGATATATCTTTAATCATCGATGACTTGCAAGTGTGCAAACCACAGTGATTGTATGGCGCTTCATTTAGTTTGACATGCGATCAAGACGTATCTATTGATTTTGCAAAAGCCAAGGCAGCAGACGAAATACCGATGTCTTGTAACATAAAGATGTTCGGCATAAATCTTATGAAATGATATTTTCTGTTTATATGTTTTAGAAAAACCATTTCAAACAAATAAGAATTCATGAAGTCATCATTAACATTATAACCATCACAGTCAACATTAGACTAATCATCATCAACTAAAACATCATCATCATCTGAATAACCATAATTGTCATCATCACCATAATTTGGTTTTACTCATAGCCCCTCCCCTCTCTGAATAAGGTAAAATAGTTGTCCAGTTAAATTTCAAGTCTTTTTGAATAAGCAAGATATTGACTACTCATGTTTAAAACCTTTTTGTTCTTGTTCATCTTCTTCTTCTTCTTCTTCTTCTTCTTCTTCTTGTTCTTCTTGTTCTTCTTGTTCTTCTTTTTGTTGTTGTTCTTGTTCTTGTTGTTGTTCTTGTTCTTCTTGTTGTTCTTGTTGTTGTTGTTCTTCTTCTTGTTCTTGTTGTTGTTCTTGTTCGTGTTCTTCTTCTTGCCCTTCTTCTTCTTCTTGTTCTTCTTGTTCTTCTTTTTGTTGTTGTTCTTGTTGTTGTTGTTGTTGTTGTTCTTCTTGTTGTTCTTGTTGTTGTTGTTCTTCTTCTTGTTCTTGTTGTTGTTCTTGTTCGTGTTCTTCTTCTTGCCCTTCTTCTTCTTCTTGTTCTTCTTCTTGTTCTTGTTGTAATTCTTGTTGTTCTTCTTCTTCTTGTTCTTTTTTTCTTCGTCTTCTGTCCCGGTTCTGTTTCCATGTCACGTCTTAATACTAGCCAAGCCCTGTATTTGAAATAAAATTTTTTAATAAGGTAAAATAGTTGTCCAGTTAAATTTCAAGTCTTTTTGAATAAGCAAGATATTGACTACTCATGTTTAAAACCTTTTTGTTCTTGTTCATGTTCTTCTTCTTCTTGTTCTTGTTCTTCTTCTTGTTCTTTTTCTTCTTCTTGTTCTTCTTCTTGTTCTTTTTCTTCTTCTTGTTCTTGTTCTTCTTGTTCTTCTTGTTCTTGTTCTTCTTCTTGTTGTTCTTCTTGTTCTTCTTGTTCTTCTTCTTGTTGTTCTTGTTCTTCTTTTTGTTGTTGTTCTTGTTCTTGTTGTTGTTCTTGTTCTTCTTGTTGTTCTTCTTGTTCTTCTTGTTGTTCTTGTTATTCTTGTTGTTGTTGTTCTTCTTCTTGTTCTTCTTGTTGTTGTTCTTGTTCGTGTTCTTCTTCTTGCCCTTCTTCTTCTTCTTGTTCTTCTTCTTGTTCTTGTTGTAATTCTTGTTGTTCTTCTTCTTCTTGTTCTTTTTTTCTTCGTCTTCTGTCCCGGTTCTGTTTCCATGTCACGTCTTAATACTAGCCAAGCCCTGTATTTGAAATAAAAAAATTTAATAAGGTAAAATAGTTGTCCAGTTAAATTTCAAGTCTTTTTGAATAAGCAAGATATTGACTACTCATGTTTAAAACCTTTTTGTTCTTGTTCATGTTCTTCTTCTTCTTCTTCTTGTTCTTCTTCTTGTTCTTCTTGTTCTTGTTCTTGTTCTTTTTCTTCTTCTTGTTCTTCTTGTTCTTTTTCTTCTTCTTGTTCTTCTTCTTGTTGTTCTTGTTCTTCTTTTTGTTGTTGTTCTTGTTCTTGTTGTTGTTCTTGTTCTTCTTGTTCTTCTTGTTGTTCTTCTTGTTCTTGTTGTTCTTCTTGTTCTTCTTGTTGTTGTTCTTCTTCTTCTTGTTCTTGTTGTTGTTGTTCTTGTTCGTGTTCTTCTTCTTGCCCTTCTTCTTCTTCTTGTTCTTCTTCTTGTTCTTCTTCTTGTTCTTGTTGTAATTCTTGTTGTTCTTCTTCTTGTTGTTCTTTTTTTCTTCGTCTTCTGTCCCGGTTCTGTTTCCATGTCACGTCTTAATACTAGCCAAGCCCTGTATTTGAAATAACAATTTTAAAAAAATATCTATGATTATCCCCATCAGCTACCTGAAGAATGTACAATTAGGCATTTCAATTCATTTGATATAAATATCTGTACCACACTCATAACTGTAAGTATGTGAAATGTCCATCAAGTACTATAGATATAGACTTTGTATTTCAATAATATATCAGCCTTATCAGCTACCTGAATATTGGTTTTAAAAAGCTGAATATATATGTATAGTACCTGTTGAAAATCGTCAGCATAAGTCATTTCTGTAAACCAATTTAAATTTGATAATTCAACTAAAACGATGTTTTTGCAGTTAAACCAAGGGAAACTTAGTTCTATCTCTACAAAAAATATGAAACCACACTGGTTTTGAGCACAACAGAAAAGAAGAAAACTTTATTTCTCAGCCAAGAATATGTACTTACGGTTTGAGGGTTTGACAGAAGAACGTTTTCAAATGACGTCAGTTTTAACAACGGTTATTATTTGAACTCAAACATAACCTCTTCATGCATCAATCTCATTAACATCAAAAAGAACTTATCACTCGTACCTCGTTGCATTTCTGTCTGAGAAATGCAGTTGAGTAGTCAGACCGCTGTAAGAGCAAATCGTGCCGATGCCTTTCTAGCCTTGTCGCTGATTGGATAAAGTGAAATGACACCGAACACGATCCTCATGGACCAGTTGTCAGACCAGAAACCCTACGAGGTTTGATTACTGGTTTTAATGGGATTTTTCGTTCTCATACATCACACAATAGATGTAGAAAGTTGTAAATGTTTGTAATCGTCATACCTGTGTTATGTATATTTCTGGTGTAAACAATTGTTTTGTGTTATCGTTATGTATCTTATTATTAGCCTATGTTTATAAACATTATCAAGTCGCTGAACATTGTTTGAAGGCTCTGAACTGTGAACTAAATGTACCGCAAGCTATTTGTTATTGTTTCTCCTAAAATTGTTTTAACATTTGAAAATGATTTATGTTTCCGACCTCCAAAATATTATTGTGGCAAGTGTTCTTTTTTTTACACAACAGACACAGAGTTCAAAATACTAATGTTCTTTTTAAGTTCTTATATACTCTTCTTGCAATGTAATAAATGATTGAACTTGCCAATACACATTAAACTATCTACATTCTCAATTAAAATGATGATTTGAAATATTGTGTTAAAAGTTTTGAGAGTGAGGGTACTGGCTCATTAATTTTTCGAACACTATCTCATTTTGTTCCTTGTTTCTTATTTGTTCTAAATATTTCTTCATTATCATCGGCATCATCACCTGCAAGATCATCGTCATCATCATCGTCACCATCATCATCATCATCATCATCATCATCATCATCACCTGCAAGATCATCATCATCATCATCATCATCATCATCATCATCAGTGTCGTCGTCGTCGTCATCATCATCATCATCGTCATCATCATTATCAACGTGAACACGACCATCATTATCATCAGCAGCAGCAGAGTTTCATCCGACGTTATTATCATCGATTCCGCCGTCGTTACTTTCACATCGACATCACCAACGTCGTCTTTGTCATTATCGTATGTATAATTATCATCGTGTTCTTTTTGTTATCGTATTTGTTTGTATTTTATTTCGGTTTGTCCCTTTTTTTACTTTAAATTATAATAACATTTTAACATTTTCTCAACATAACATGTTATCATTTTTTAAATTTGATTTTGAATCTTCATAATTCATTAAAAACACTAACGGATATAGCAGTATAAAAGGTTCTTATTTTACAATTTATATCGTCATTGTAAATAAAGATAATTTTTCTACAAATTGTAGCATTGTTAAATATAAGTTAAGTTAAGTATAAAGTTGTTATGAAGTTTTCAAAATTGTCATGATGTGCACCGGGTAGTAGAAATTTTTCAAGTGTTTTATCTTTGAATCGTTTCTAACTATGTGCAGTAAATATTCGATGCCAAACGTTTTGTTATTAAATAAAATCCTACTGTAGTCGTAATCGTCTTATAAAAGATTCTAATTGTTTTTGAAGGAACATCTTTAACTTCAATAAGCAATATCTGACATTTCTTTGTTTAATGTCAAATGTACGATGGATGTTAAAACGCAATAACTTTGTATATTTTATTTCTGTGTTATGGTTTTAACATTTACTGATATTGTAAATGTAAACATATAAATGAAATGTGTTTGTTGAAATGTAGTGTTCCAAATTATATGTTTCAAAACTATTTCATTATCTTATCTAATGCCAATAGGTAGTGTTGCAGAGAAAAGAAAAGGTGAGCTGACAGAGAAAGTGAAAGAAAAAGTGAGCTGACAGAGAAAGTAAAAGAAAAAGTGAGCTGACAGAGAAAGTAATAGAAAAAGTGAGCTGACAGAGAAAGTAAAAGAAAAAGTGAGCTGACAGAGAAAGTGAAAGAAAAAGTGAGCTGACAGAGTGAAAGAAAAAGTGAGCTGACAGAGAAAGTGAAAGAAAAAGTGAGCTGACAGAGAAAGTGAAAGAAAAGGTGAGCTGACAGAGAAAGTGAAAGAAAAAGAAGTGGACAGAGGAAGTGACATAAAAGGAAGAAGTTAACAAATAAAGTGAGCGAAAAAGACAGTGCTGAGAGAGGAAGTAAGAGATAAAGGAAAGGAAAAGTGAGAAAACTGAAGAGAGTGGAAAGAGGGAAAGAGTGAGAGAAAAGAAGAGAATGGAATAAGAGAGTAAGAGGAAATAACGTAAGATGATAAAATGAGAAAGATAGAAAGAAAAAGGAAAGAAGGAAGAAAGCGAAGAAAGGAAAGATAGAGGAAAAGACGATACAAATGATTTTTTAACGAGATGTAAGGACAAGAAACAAAAGAAGTGGTTATTGTATTTCCAAACTGTAAAAGAAAGAAATTGTTTCTTTACATCTTAGATTGTTTAAGATAGTGGGCCCTGAAACGCTTAAAAGGACCTGACATATCCATAAACACGTTTACTCATCTCAAGTTTCAACCTCCATTAGATTTAACTACCAGTCTTTTACTTGATTTTATGTATTCAAAGTAGCTATTTAACTACTTTGTACATTTATACTCCATAGTTAAAAATATCTTTGGGAGAGGGGTGGGGGTCCTATGTGGTAAAACATATTCAATATCATAGATATAATTCTGTTCAGAAAGTTCATGAATTTCAAGAAAGAAAGGAATACTCTTCAAGTGGATATTCAGAAGGTAAATGGCTTTTCACAAATTAAATTGATACTCGTAATGTAAATGTATATTCAGAAGGTAAATAGATATTCGGAAGGTAAAAGGCTACACACAAAGTTAATTGATATTCAGACGAAAAATAGATGCTAAGAAATTAAATTGTAGTTCAGAAGGTAAATGAATATTGAATTTTATATTCAGAAGCTAATAATCGTTTAGAAAGTAAATGGATGTTCAGAAAATAAATGGATATTCAGAAAGTAAATTATTCAGTAGGTAATACTTTTGTAGAAAGTAAATGGCTATTCAGAATGTAAAATGATATTCGGAAATTAAACTGATATTCAGAAAGTAAAAGCAAATGAAGCATGTAAATGGTTATTCATAAGAAAAAAATACGTCCGAGAAGAAAATGAAGATTAGAAGATAAATAAGAAGGATATTATATTTCAGCTCCCGAACTTACACATTATCTCCCACAAGCGGTAGCTCAAGTCATCAAATATGTCCTAACCTCTGTTTGAATACGAGCACGTCCCGAGAAAATGAAGAAATCCGGTTAAATGCATTTAAAGTTAATATGTATGCATGGAGGGATGGGGGCGGGAGTAGAAATACTTCTGTCGTTCAGCATCTTTAGGAGGATAAATTTTGGACAAAAAAATGACATCTTTGAAGATGAAAGACCAATAAAGATAAAAAGCGCTTTTTGTGCTCAAACAATAAACGTCTTAACGTAAAGTTTAATCTTCATATAGGATTTATGATTTCCCTTTAAAACAGATGAAAGTTGATAGTGTAATTATAGACTCTGCCATGAGAGCAAGATTGTTACAAAATAGACTTATATAATGATAACAGGAAACTGTAGATCGGATAACTAATTTTCCGACTGCGAGATTACCTCAGATATTTTATGGGTATGTTTCATGTAACCATTAAATTTGAAAATAGAACATCATGATTCTGTATTATGAAATACGAACTCTCAAAATTTTCTAACGATCTCCAAAGTTATTTCAACATGGAATAAGAATAAAATATTCCCTGATAACTTGTGGAAAATGGGATAAGAGAACCATTCTAAAAACGTAGCTACTTTGAAAGGGCAGTAGCACGTTTTTTTGGAAAAATTTATATCATAAAATGATTGTCAGTAAACCTTAATTTATGCCAAATGTATTATCTTTAGTGGGTTAAACATATCATAATTCAACCAGAAAAACTATAGACGTAGAGAAAATTATAATGCTTGAAACAAAACCCATTCGCGGCCATTTTTGTGTGAACACCTCTTAATCATTCGAGGTTAGGAAATTGATTTGCTAAGCTAAACCAATCACGGTACGTTAGTTTTAAAACTGCTTCTTTTGATTTAAAAATTGTCTTCCAATTGGTAAAATTTATTTACGTCTCCGTGAGTTTACTTCAGCTATTTGAGAAAAGGTGCTACTGTATTTTTAAGGAACTGCATATAACTCGTGTAGTAACATATTTTTTTGGTTTTTTTATTTCATTGTCAAATTTTGGAATTATCAGGTTTACTAGACTAACATTAAGTTTTTGAAATAATTAAACAAAAGATTATTTCATAAGAGAGGGACCTCCGAAAAAAGGCCAGTCGTTGAATTCAAATGTAGACTTGCTTTTGTTTGACTTCACTCACAACAACGTTGTAGGACTTTGTTTCAAATGGAGAAATGAGAAGCTCTCACGTTTGAAAATGGTTATAAAAGATCTTTAGTTAAGAACGAAAGTTGAAAATGATTTTTTATACTGAGTAAAATGAATTATTCGCTCCTCAGTGTGTCGCCAGTGGTATATTACAACTGCAGAGTGTTTGGTGATTATATGATAGTATCCACCCAAATAAGAATAAATTTCTGATGGAAAAAATTGAAAATAAAGAAAACATGATTGCCTTTGTTTTTAAAATATATAATAAAATGTCATTGAATTGATACCATGATTTTATTTTACATTTAGAACTTTGATTGTCATTTTTGAGTTGATAATTTTTTCTATTAGAAATGAAGTCAATAGGAATTCAGTTTCATTCTTAAATATTCAAAATATGTTTTAAAAATCTTTGCATTAGAAAAATATATTTTTCCTACTACCTTTTATTTCTTTACATCTTTGAACTTAAAGAGTTGAGAAATCACACTTTATTCAAATTTTCCAAAAAAAGGTTTCGTAATTGAACTTAAAACACACTTGTTCCCAAAAGGACATAATTTAGAAAAAATAAATTCAAATAATAAGGTGATAAAAGTTAAAAGAGAGTTGCCATATGAGTATTCTCAATATTCTATCATTTGAGGACAAATTACTATAGAAGAGATGAGAGTAAAACAAAATTTATCAAAAGAACAACACGTGTGAATCAGAAAAAAAGTAATAACTACACACATAGTTGATCATTTTGCAACATATCTACAGAGAAGAAGGGAAGAACTCACTTATACAACTTGTGATGGTGGTATATATTTTTTTCAAATTGATGTTTAAATTTATTATTGAGACATCTCAGTCGAAAGGAAAACACAAAACGGAGAGATTTAGTTTCTTCTCTGGTGCCATTCATCAAAATATAAAAATAGTTATGTTTACATACCAAACAGGTGAACATATCTTTTGAATGTAGATGTACACATGTAAAGGTATAGAATATATATTCAAGTTTTCATAGCGTGGGATACTTCAGGACACTGCAATACGTTTTCATTTGGAAAAAATTGGATGTCCAAAAATAGAGACAAATGTTAGATGTTACATGACGATCCTTCTTATCATTTTCGATTTTTAAACGTATATACAAAATTTGCTAAAGCTACGCGAATCAATATCCCTTACGCAATTGATTAAAAAATGTTCCCCCTTAAAATGGCCGTATAGAGTTTTCGCCTTATGATTGACAACAAATTCGAAAGCTAGGGCTAATTTGGACGAGTGATGAGATGTTTGAAACTCTGAAGAAAATGTAGTTTGCATAAACTTATATTTCATCATAAAAGTTTGTCAAATAAAAAATCAACAGTGCTATAGAGTCTTTAAAGGGACGAGTTTCTGGTGTTTTGAAACTGTGAATAGAAAACTGTAATAGACATGGTTGAAAAAAAGTTTTGTCAGTGACCTCTACTCTTTATAAGTTGTTGTTCTAGTTTTGAACACAAATCGTTAAGATAGCTATACTGAAACATATTAACTCGAAGACTTAAGCCATTGTTCAACAATAAATACATTTCTCAAAAAAACGTTTTTCTTCATTTACAAATTAACATTTCATCTGATGCAGTGATCGTGTTTATTAAAATCTAGACTTGCTAGGTCTGGCGAAGTAGACAAATTGTCTTTTTTTAATCTAGTATTGCTAGTTATGGTGAAGTAGAATTTCTGATATAGTCTAATATTGCTAGTTCTGGTGAAGTAGAAATGTCTGCAATAATCTAGTATTGCTAGTTTTGGTGAAGTAGAATTGTCTGCAATAATCTAGTATTGCTAGTTATGGTGAAGTAGAGTTGTCTGCAATAATCTAGTATTGCTAGTTATGGTGAAGTAGAGTTGTCTGCAATAATCTAGTATTGCTAGTTATGGTGAAGTAGAGTTGTCTGCAATAATCTAGTATTGCTAGTTATGGTGAAGTAGAGTTGTCTGCCATAATCTAGTATTGCTAGTTATGGTGAAGTAGAGTTGTCTGCAATAATCTAGTATTGCTAGTTATGGTGAAGTAGAGTTGTCTGCAATAATCTAGTATTGCTAGTTATGGTGAATTAGAATTGTCTAGTATAGTGTAGACTTTTATAACATATAGAATTGCTAGCTCTAGACAGCTTCTCTAGTTAAATCTAGACTTGCCATTTTTATTTCTATTCTCTTTATTTAATTCAAAGCATACTAAACGCCTATTCTACTGTACTTTGTGTAGAAGAAGTGAAAGAAAGGCATGATAACAAACAAAGAAATCGTTTCTGAACGTTTTGAAGTTGTTAAAGAAAGTTAAATATGAAATTCCGATCCATTTCCAACTGAAACATGAAACCACACTTCCTGACCATGTCAAAACTTCAGAAGTTTGGTCACGTGACCAATCAAAACAGCGTCCCGCTATTTTACTATTATTTGCCATTACATCAAAATTGATTTTAAAAATGAAATCTCCATAATTTACATGCGATTACCTTCAAGTGCGTATTCGATTATTTACCCAAAGTTCATTATTCCCCACCACGCTGAGATCTCGCGTCACTACTGCAACCGGTGCTTTCCCAAAATGCACCCCCGGGGTCGTAACATTCTGACCCCCTGGGACATAATACCCGAGCACATCCCTAAGGTCATAATTAGGGACTGTTAAAATGACACCGGCCCTGTGTTTGTTAGTAGAAGATGGGATCATATTATGACTCAAGTTGATGCCCTGTTTTAAGTAAATACATCATTAAAATAATGACAGGGCAGGGTAATTATCTTCCCAATTTAATCGCCAATTAAAACGAAACGTATTCTTTGAGGCAATCAGTTGATCCTTAGTTGGAAATGTTTATTATGTCTTATAAGTTTTCGGGATAAAAGATTTCGCTCATCAATAAGAATTCAACCATTAGAAAGTTTCCATTTGAACTCGTTTAACATTTTGTACGTAATTTCATATGTCTAATAGATAACTAAATTTGCTTAAACAATAATTATGCTTTATTGATAGTCATATATATATGGTTCGTAAAAATCGTTAGACCGTCATGAAGCTTACAACTGTATGGTAAGCTTCATGAAAGAGAATTTTCTCAGAGAGTTTACGCGAATGACTATTGAACTCAATCCAAATTAGGCATTTTCCACATGTTAACTTAAAACACAGCTTTGGGCACGCTTAAGTAAGGTACCTTTCAGGGATACATATATATACATCAGGATTAACAGAGGAGCCATTTTTCCAAAACCTAATCACATCAGAAAATGAAATGAATGTTTGATTGAAGCATTAGGTCATTGATGATAGATCATGGTAATTTGCACCAATCCAGCATGGTAACATGGAGCTATACATCATGGGAATATGCAGCAATATTACATGGTAACATTCACAAAAGACAGCATGGCAATGGAAGCAGTACAGTGTGGTAATATAAAGCAATACAGCATGGTTATGCGCAGCAATACAGAATGTTAATATGAAGCTATACAGCACGGTAATATTCAGCAAGACAACATGGCAATGGCAGCAATAGAGCATGGTAATATGAAGCAATACAGCATGGTAATACGCAGCAATACAGCATGGTAATACGCAGCAATACAGTATGGTAATTTGAAGCTATACAGGACGGCAATATGCAGCAATAAAGCATGACAATAGAGCAATACAGCATGGTAATACGCAGCAGTACAGTATGGTAATTTGAAGCTACACAGCACGGCAAGATGCAGCAATAAAGCATGACAATAGGCAACAATTCTGTATGGCAATAAACAATAATACAGCATGAAAATATGCAGTAATATAGCATGGCAATATGAAACAGTGAGAGAATATGTAGCTTTACAACATGGTATTATGTAACAATACAGCATGATAATACGCAGCAATACAGCATGGTAATACGCAGGAATACGGTATGGTAATTTGAAGCTATACATACAGCACGTTGATATTCAGCAATAAAGCATGCCAATATGCAGTAATATAGCATGGCAATATGAAACAGTGAGGAAATATGCAGCTTTACAACATGGTATTATGTTACAATGCAGCATGATAATACGCAGCAATACAGCATGGTAATAAAGCATGGGTATAAACTATAGAAAAATTAACTGTTAGAAAAACTATATACAGTTTAGATTTACATGCCATTTAGATCATATACAAGCATAAGAATGTTATTTTTAGTATCACATTATCTGCAGGAGTATAGATTCTTGTACTTTTTCGAGTTGAAGCCCTTGCGGGATTTGAAGCTACGCCCTTGAGGTGTCTGCCATCTCCAGCATTGTGAAGATGATATCAAAATATTGCTTTTCTTCCATACTTCAATTCTTGATGTCCTGCCGTTATCTCAGATTTGCCACTTTAAAAAATTGACATGCACAAACATGAAAAATGATTCATTCATTTACTTAATGGTAAAAATGTATCGTTCACATACTTCTCATTTTGGTACATATTACATGTATTTGATTGGCCATTAAACCGTTAACTAAATGTGGGCTTTTGTAATTCGTCAACTCTGACCATATATTACTCCTGACGTAACTGTGACAGATTGTTGTAAGAAAAATAAGCCGTTTTCGGACTTCTTTAACTCATTTCAAATTGAATGAAATTGAAAGGGGTGGTTAACGATTCGTTTTCGAAGTTTGACATTGTGTAATACAAGTTATCACATTTATATTTCAAATTTCAAAAGTCACACTTCCTAAGAATAGTTAACAAAATATCCTATTTACTGACTTCTGTGACGTCCCGATAAATGTCTGATACAAGAACTTGTACATAGACGAATGTTACTGGACAAGTAAAACATATGCACAAATGCAAATAAACACATACACGAAATTGTTCAAGTGAACCATTGTCATGTATAAAAAAATATGTTCATGATAAACTCGATCACAAATGAAATGTACATGTAATTTTCAAATAGATCATTTATCTATGAATAGGAACGATCATAAATTCACTTTGTAGATGCAAACTATATTACTTTCACATATTTAAAAAACATTTTCATCAAATATTTATATAAAATACTTGAACCCCTCTCCAAAAATGAAATCACACCCTCCCCAACGATCTGTGTCAAAAAACATTTCTATGAGATGTAACGATATGCATTTCTGTGAAATTATCATTCAACGATGCCATTCCTGCCCGATTAAACAAGCGCCCAGTCAAATGATGTTACAAATTCTTCACTGACGTGCGATGAAGAAATGTTTGATGTCAAAGATTGAAACAAATGTTTACATTCAATGTTTAATGACTTGAAACATTTTACAAAACGAATTTTCTGCTTTTGTTTTGAATCCAAACCTTTGTTAAGTAGCTATGTGACATATTGGAAGGTTAAATGGATAAAGAGTTTATTAAATGAAAAATTCAATGTTTTGTTCCCCTAAAACATCTTTGATGATTAAAATATCCATTTTGGAAAACTTAGTGAATTAAAAGGATACTGTCAATGTACTTTATTATTTGATCACCGATTTGGAAAATATTGAATATCAAATATGCATAAGAATGGTTTTCTGTGAAAACTCTTTTGATGACAGATATGATATTGCAATGGACACCATGCCACTTTTTAAGATTACGGAATTGATGCATGTAATGTTGATTTTACAACTTTAAAACCATCGGTATTGATGAATATATTCTCTAAAGTGGTATCCCTCTAATCCGAGACTCTTGATGAAGAGACATCTTCATTTACCGAGTATGTCTTTTTATAACACGAATCCATCCAAATTATGCGATATATGTCCGGTATCAAGAGATACCGGTATACTGGGTGCGCTATTCATTTTGCAAATCTAAAACGTTTAAAAGTTCTAATATACGGAGGGGATCATTTTAAAAATCAATCTTGACTTAAGTTAACCTGATTTCTTATCCTTACTTTACAAATCGAATCCAAAAGCATTTATGATGTATTCTGAAACGTAAGACACCAAAACCTCATTAAAAGACCTTTTAAAACAACCTAAGACTCCTTTTAACAAAATATGATTGTCAGAAAAATGGACCGAGTTATATTCTGAAATGTAAAACTCAATTCAAACTTTATCAAAAACGAAATCGGCATCAAGAAAGCGGCACTGATCCATTAGTGTATTAAACAGCAATCGTTCATCCAAAATTAAAACCAATTGCTAACAAAATTATCTAAATTTTGAGTGATGGCAAAAAGATGCATTTGTGAAAAATAAATTGACGCATGGCCACGTTTGCAACTCCAATTAAGTGTAGTTGTCACAAAAGCATAATACTAGCAGTCGTACCACTACTGATATTATTCAAGTCGCATCGCTTATCCCCGACATTAATCTAAATGATTCCCAACTCTATCATTTTCGTTAATTACTGCTTTCATACAAATTAGATAAAATGAAGCGATACTAAGCTTGAGTCGTGGCTTAATTCAGATATTCTTTGATATTGCAGAGAAGTTGATTTCTCCTCTGTAAACGTTAGGGCGAAAATTGATGGGCTTCCGCCATATTGATAATCAGAATTTCGAAGACACACGAGCGATTTGGTTTTGTTGATAAGAACAGAGAAGTTATAATTGTGTTTTACACTTGACTTGATGATACGTACAGCAGCGAGTGACACTTATCAAGATTTATGCCAAGATAATAAGCAACGACAAATTTGTTATCGGTTCAATTAGAACCCTAATCTAATGACGTTGTTCTATGAGTTATTTGATGGGCAATCTCTATTATCGTTGGATGCAGTCAGTTTTCATCCATGTAAATTATGGACGATGATTTTAGATCTGGTCTTTTTAAGGGGGTTTAAAACTTAGAACGATTAAGTGCGTTTTTCATGTCATATTGTGGGTTACAATTTACGTTATGTCATTTTGATTAATGTAAATTTCGTTCATCTTTTAAAAACTTAAACATGTTGGTTTCGTAAGTATTAGAAACTCCCAGGCAAAAGAATAGCTCCACTTTTATTTTTTCCAAAAGAAATTTAGAGGGCTGGTAATTTAAGGGTTTGATTCTATGCAGGAGAGGATTGTTTTACTGCATCATCTCCTCTACACGAACGAATCGCATCGAACGCAGCCACTGTAATTGTGCATTCACATACACGAGCAAAACATTGTTGTTCTGAGAGGGAATCAGACTGGCAAGCGATACATTGATGAGGCACTGAGACCTATCGTCGTTCCTTTATCCAACAACAGCCAAGGAGATTGATATTGCAACACGACAACGCAAGACCTCACACTTCCCGAGTTGTTACCTCGTAACGCCAACGTCACTGTTTTGCCGTGGCCTGCCAACTCACCAGATATGAACCCCATTGAACACCTTTGGGATCACCTTTACCGCCATTTGAGACAGCTGGTGCCACCTCCAAACAGCCAGCAGGAACTTGAGCAAGCTCTGTAAAACATTTGGAACAGGATCCCTCCTGACGCCATCCGACGCCTGACGACTTCAATGTACTTGCTTGCATTTATACCCAGGGTGGTCACATTCGCTACTGATGACTGACTCCGTGATTCCTGTCACAACTGAGAGTTTATGTGCATCTTAGGCATTCAACTTACAGTTGATGTCACTGTGACAATGATCCGGAAATGTGCCCAAATTACACCTCACAGGGTATATCATCCGTTGGCACAGTGCGCGCAATGTTGGGAGTTTTTAAAGTGTACTCTAACTGTCTGATTGGGCCGATGTCTCTTCCGTCGGGTAACGTCACTCGGCTTCGTAAGATCTACTTTCCGTTATCTAAAGGTAACACATCTAAAGTTGTTCAAAAGGAAAGAAATGTGATCGAATCGATAGCTCATATTTCAATAAGATTGCAGATTTTCATATGTTCATATAAGTTTGCCAAACAATGATGTTCTAAGCGCGAGTTACCATATTGTGTAGTCAGTGACGTCATAAACTTTCGTTCGTGACGTCATTGAAGTCAGCCGTTGCTAGAAAAGCAGACCGTTTTCTAGATAATTTTGCAAATTAAACGGAATGACGAAAATAACTATGGAATTATTATATTCGAAAATGGTCCATACGACATTTACGAAACTAATGCAAATTTGAGCATAACACTCGCTATCCCTCGGGTTATACAAACATGTACGCTTGTTTCGGAAAAGTCGTATGACACTACATCAGGTAATACTCTCTTTCTTGCCACCAAAAAAATGCTCCCTCATTGCTATATTGACATCACTGAGGATGCAGATGCTATGACGTCACAAAATTGGTGACAGGATATTGCAAAGACATCATTAACTGGTCGGTTTTATTAATAAATGTGTTCTTTTACTGTTAACTGCATTATGTTGATTCCGAATGAGAAATGTACTCTACTTTAAATAATGAATGTACTTTATTTTTCAACATAATAATTTATGTAAATGACTTTCCATTACATTTATGTGTTTCATTATGAGTCTAGACAAGTTATCTTTTGACATAATAAATCTTGCCTAGAACTATGTCGCGTAGAGTATACTTCCAATTTGGCGAAAACATAATTGGCCAGACGTTCCTTAAAACAAATTGCATCAATTCAAATGCCAATTAGTTTTAAAAACGGAGTTTGGTATTAGGATTTTGACATACGACAATGTATATTTCGTTCATCAAGAGAATTAGGGTTTTTTTTATCAATGTTGTTGCAGATGTTGTTACTGTAGAAACTATTATGCTGATTTATGATTAAGCTGATGATTTTTAAAGCCACTATAGCACGCAATTCGCTGCTCAATTTGGCTATTTAAAGGCACATAAGGAGTCATTTTAGCTATCCATCGGTGCAATGAAATATGTATAATTTTTTTTAATTGACCTTTTGAGATATGAAATATCTATGGTCAGCTTTGCATTAAAAAGGATTAAATATTGCCTCTTGAAAATATCTGCATTATCTGTGAATCAGATGTAAATTACGAAATGTTGATGACTTTAAATAGAACTGTGATAAAAACTTCAACATGAAACAATATGGTTTGCGCACAAAAAATTATTTTTTCGACAATGTAGCATTTAAAGATTTAATTTTTTCGCTAAAACGATTATTCTTTTAAAGAGCCACTCCATGAGTTGTTGAAGTCATATATGCCAAACTTAATCAATGTGGCGCGCGTCAAATAGTGAAACGTAATTTTGGAGACTTATCTAAAACAGATAGGAGGGCAGTTAGGAGTTGATAGCGTTTGTTAGGTTATATAACTAGTATCAATCTATATTGGACGTAATATCTACACCTCTGTGCATTTATAAGGTGTTTTTTAAAAATAGATTTTCATGGAAAACCATTATTTGTCATATATAATGTCTTTTGGACATGGAAAGTTAAGATGTTTTGATTTTATATATCACATATGACATTTAGGTTCGTATCAAGGGTAAATAATATGTTATGAAAGTCACGGAGTGGCTCTTTAAAATGTAATTGTTCGCTGCTAAACTCGGGGTGTATGAAAAAACATGCTTTTACTCCTCGAAGCTTTAGCATTTGTTATATTTCCTCGTGGCTTACATGTATGTGCGGCATGCATTTCACGCTCTTTTTCATCGAGATATTGAGTGGGTTACATTTCTGTGTGGTTTCCGTGCGACCTGATCGCCATGAGAGGTTTGTTGATAGAATTAGAAAATTTAAAAAGGCGAGGGATTTGGATATCTGTAAATGTTATCAACTCATGAAGATATGATTCATATCAGAAGACGAATTTCAGTTTTGGGGCATTGTGTTTGATCAAGCATTATGAACAAGTTATCGTTTGCGTCGGCGAGCTGCGACGTAATTTTCTCATGCAGAAATGCTCGAGAAAATACGGTATTTCACTAATGATATTTAATATGCAGTAAAAACGTCTGCCTCGTTTTACGCAATGTACATTTGTAGACATAAATGTATTGATGAATGACGTTTAAGAGAAAAATAATTTTCAAAGATAAACAATTAAAGAATTAATAGAGCAAACCGATTTACTTTTGTAATTGAGAAAGAATTATGAAAGCACGTGATTAATGTAAATGAGTAATTATTATAGGAAAATGGTTCGAAAACATTTGCATTTGAAGTGAACAAAACATTTGAGTAGGTCTTTGACTTGAATTACTAAACGGCAAAAGAAGACCTCACAGGACGCATTTATTAAATTTTAGAAACGTACCCACCTCTCAAAAGAGATGTCAAAAGAATGTCTGTGATAGATATGTGTTTTGTCAAAAAGTACGTAAAAATTCTACTTAGATAAATGCTATGAGAATCATGAATTGTACGAGGGGAAGTCAATAAGTTCTTAAAGGTGGAAATAAAACAGATGCCAATGGTTGTGATATTTATTTAAATTTTAGTATAATCACCCTGGACCTCTATGCACTTTGCCCATGTTTCTTTGAGACTGTCTACGCCCTTGCGATAGAAGTCTTCTGGCTGGCCCATCAGCCACGCCTCAGTAGCTGCCTTGAGTTGATCATCATCGCCAAATCTTGTACCACGCAAGTGTGATTTCAAATTGCGAAACAGGTAGACGTCACTTGGCCAGATCTGGACTGTAGGGGGATGGTTAAGTTGTTCAAAGCCACATTGTTGAAGTACAGCCTGTGCAATACGACTCTTGTGCACTGGAGCGTTGTCATGAAGAAGCATAACTCCATCAATCAACATGGTCGCCGCTCTCAATTGCTTCAACATGTCAGCGTAGTAGGCTCTTGTTATTGTAGTTGTAGGTGTCGCCCCTTGAATACCATAAAATGGTCGCCATGATATTGACAGCAGAAGGCTGAGTTCTGAACTTTTGGGTGCAAGAGAGTGCTTATGCTTCTATTGCAGGGATTCTTACTTCTTATTCGGATCTCAGTGATGAATCCACGTTTCATCCCCTGTAACCAGACGCGCATGAAAGTTATCGGGATCAGCATTTAAGATGTCGGGGAAGTCACGACAGGATTCAACACTCTGGTGTCGATCATGTGCATTTAAGTTTCGTGGCATTCATCTTGCAGACACCTTGGACATGTGCTCATGAATTATGGTGCAAACACCTCCATGAGACATGTCACACTATGAAGAAATCTCGTCCACCTTATTGAATGATCGCACATGATTAAGCCCTGGACCCTTGCAACCATACCGTCTGTAATGGCTTCAAAAGGCCTTCCTGACCGTGGGTCATCGTCAAATAAGCTGTGACCCCGCTAAAACTCAGATGACCATTTTGCAACAGTAGAATACACATTGGTCATACGTTTATGTATTTCGGCCACATTCATCCCTTCTTTCGTTAGAAACTTGAAAACCGCACGATGCTCAGTTTTAGATCTCTCCATGAATACTGCGTAACGATGATGTCTTCAGGGGTGTATAAATACCCACTTCTTTAAACTTATTGACTTCCCCTCGTATTTAAATTCAAGGTCACTTAAGGTCGTGAAATCGGTTTATCAAGGAGTGCCTGGGCCAGAATTTTGACATAAGAGTTTTACAAAAATATGAAAAGAAGAAAAGTAATTAATTAAATGTACTATCGACATATAGAACCTTCATGGACATTAATTTGTTAACGCACCATTACTGTATAACGCCATAAAGTAAACCAATTCTTACTCCCCTATCTCATCAAGTTAAGGAGATTCCAAATCGACATTTCAAGGCGTGTTTTTTCAGAAACAGGAAAAGGTATTGTTGCAAAATAAAAATTGAGTATAGTTGGTTTCTGAAGACATATTGTTACTATTTCAGTCATCTTTATATCTCGTGGATTTCAATATCCTGTATTTTGCATGGTGCCATTCCTTTTGCATGAGAGTGTATTTCATCGGATTCGTTTTCTAGGATTGCTCCTATGATCATCATCACTCTGACGTAATCACATCTTGTATTCAGAGGATTCCAACGAAGATTCTTATTGTTTTTTCATGATAGGATCGCTACACCAGCCAAATCGTGAACATGGAAAAAATATTTTCATACATGACTTGTATCCTCCAATCTAAATCCAATATCTACAGAAATTTACAAAGTAGCCAAATTATTTTGTCTGGTTGTTTTATATTGATCGAGTTGATAAACACAACCAAAGGTTTTGAATTGTTTTTTAATGAATCATACCTTTACAAAAACGCATGATTCAGTATTTGAATTTGTTATTAGCCGTTTTCAGCAATCAATATTTCTGAAGTGTGCACACCGACACTTCCGATTTTTGGCATTTCTTTGTGACTTCGGCCGCTGAAACTTTGTTAATATTTATTGCAGGCTGATTTGAAGAATACTGAGTAGTTAGTTAACAGTGCATAGATTTTAATATGTCCCAAAAAGCTAATTTGTGCGCGGAGAATATGTGCCATGTGTAACTACGACAGCCTAATGCATGGTAACTGGTCACTATTGCCAAAAAACTGCCGTATACACAATTAACATCTTAAAAACCCGATCTGTTTTCAATCACCCTTATCTGTTAGAAAACAACTGTGAAATTATTTATCTAATGTCCGAAAGAGAAACTTCTTTTTTCACTTAATTTCAATTGATCCCAGTCCGGTAGAAACGTCACCTTGTAAGCTTTTGGTTCAACATAAGTCGTGTTATGTTGATCGTAAATGCACCGGCGTACCAGTTCAATTATTACTACTGTTTGCATGATATTTTTTCCTGTGTCAGATAAAAAATTTAGTATCACCAGACAACCACTACAAAACATTGATACACACCGTAACAAATTAAGCAACATCAAATATTATCGTCGAGGACTCTGTTTTAGGACGAATTTCGTTTCCAAAAAGTTTTCAAGCTTTCAAGTAGCACGTTTCTGAGAAAAATTATGGATTCTCACATGAAGAGAAAAAACATTTCGCCGATTACATGTCAATATCTTTTAAACAATACAAAGATTTCTAAAAAGAACGTCCAAAGTTAACTTAAGCAAGATTAAGCTACATGTACATGAATTCATTAACCATTATTCGAATGATTTAAAGCTGTACGTACTTAGATTATTAACGGCAGTAGTTATTCCATGATACGCAACATCAATGGTTAAGTTGTTTAACTTCCGAAGAAGTCATATTTCCATAAACTAATATTTATTGGGGATAGTTTGAACAAATAAAATATGAATCTTAAACATAGCTTTTGGGGGTCAATAACAATACTTAATTTCAATACAATCGTTCAATTCTAAATTTCAATTTTAATTTCAAATGTCGATATTTCAGAAACCATGTTTACCTTGCTTCGTGGTGGAAATCAGACAACTGGTAGACGATTTATTACACCGATAATTGATAACACGATTTTTCCATACTTTTAAAAAAGCGCCATCATCATACTTATTACAACAATATATGAGCCTTTTAGAATAGAAATATCAAGATAATTCGATGCGTGAATGAAAATCGTTAACATTTTTATCATAAAGTTTTAATTGATATTTTTAATTTGTCAAAAGTTCAGACTTTAAATATAATCCGCCATCGATAATTCTGACGTAACGTTATAATTGCAGAAACGTCCCTTCAAGAATTCAAAGAGGAGATTTCCAGGAAACGCGGTGACATCCAAGTATATACCGATCGACTTCCGAACTGGAAAGAGTCCAATTAAGAGGAGAATAGGGCCCAAATTAACGGCGATTGACGGGTGAAAAAGTTTCGAATTCCCCCTTCCATGTTATTTATTCTAACACTCTTTTGCGGGGCGACTAGAAAGGGTCGAATAAGCACCACGCAATAAGGCACGGTCATAACGAAGCGCCTGTAAGAGAACTGAACTTGTTTTCCGAATAATGGGCCCTAATTACATGCGTTTGCTGACTACCATTGCTCGTTAGTGCAATAACGAAGCTTACTCGGTTTATTTTTCTTGCAACTTTTCACAATGACCTCATTATAACGAGCCGCAGACAGCTGGTCCCGAAGCTTCAAATCCACTAACAATGCAGTAATGAGCACCGCTTTCGTACAGGTTTCTCAGCGGACTAATTTGAGCGCGGAAAGATAAACTGTCACCGAGCCGAATCGCTCATTACGGGCGTATTAATTCCATTGGGAGTAAGAAAATATGGAGGTACCCCACTGATATGAACCGGCATAATTCCATAAGTAAACATACAAAGGGTAAAAAGAGAAAGGAAAAACCTCGATTTTCGCTCCCATAGCGCGATGGTTCCTAATAAGAGAAATTCCTGCTAATTAGTGGCACGCCGAGTAATAGATTGCACTCGGAAATATTTGTCTATAATGAAATCACGTCAAGACGTATGGGATGAGAATTCCGATTTGAAAATGAATGTCTCTCGTTTAAAAAATTAACTTCGTTTGCTGTTACATATGTTATTGTGAAAGGCGTATGATTTAATATAGTAAATGCAATACAACTGGAGCATTTTCTCCTCTACCAGATAAACAGTCATGACATCATCTTACATATATGTAGAAAAATCCAAGAAACAAGTTTTTTTGTATCTCTTACTTATATGAGGAAAATGTTTCTCAAAATATGTTAGTCACTGATCAAGAAAGACACAAGAATACGTCTCCGATTCTTTTAAGAGTATGTACAAAGTCCACTGCAAATGGATTTTCGAAATCTCGATGGTCTTGTTGTCAAGGTGTCCGAACATGAAACTGACCATGACACATTCGTTCAAATTGCTATTCAGTACACAGTTATTCATTGAAAGGCTCTGAAAATTAACAGCAAAGTAGAGAGCAGTTTTTACACACGTATCCTTCCACTAAAACGCTGTGAACTTTCTCCGTATATTTTTGCATTCAATCAAAATCAACCCTAAACGAAACGAGGGATAGAATGCAAAAACTGGTTATATTTGGTATAATAGTTTCAGAATTATGCCCAATTTTAGTAAACAAAGTACAACCTCATGCCACTGAGACAGACTACTTTATGAAAAAGGTCGACCCCCAAGCCACATCTGCACGAATGGAGGGGCAGTATGCCAAATGTGGCTATGCTGGGTCAAGCCATTGATGAATGAAGTTCCGGAAACAAACACTACCCATAAATCAAAATAATAACCCAATCCTGCAATGGTAAAGAACGAAAATAAAAATTTTAAAAGATCAAACCCTCAAAAGGCACACCTACGTGATATGGGAGTCAGTATACCAAATTTGGTGATGACTGGTCAATTAGTGTTACAGTTATGCTTCGGAAACGTCGACGCTGCAACTGACATGGACCTTCGGTAGGACACATGATTAAGAATTGACTTCAACATTTATTAAGTTCATGGAGGTATAAACTTAAAAACCGATGTGCAAACTCGGCGTAAATCCGCTACGCGGATTTACGCCGAGTTTGCACATCGGTTTTTAAGTTTATACCTCCATGAACTTAATAAATGTTGAAGTCAATTCTTATAAATAAATATATACATACTAGTTGTTTTTAAAACATTTTATTGCTCTAAATATACATATTTGCACCAAATAGAGCTGCACTATATACGCGAATGAATTCAACGCTCAACAGCAAATGTTGTGACGTCACGAAATTAAGTTTATGGAGGTATGAATTGAACTTCTATTACCGTGTTCAGCGAATCAGATTGACGCAAAGCAATTGCTATTTATTTATTTTAAACGCACTAGTGCACACCACTATTTCGTTAACACAACGAATGCACAGATTCTGCATATCTCTCGACATTATTCAAGATCCTCACTCAAGTAATCTACCTCGTTAGTTATTTAACGAATATTTACGTATTCAGGTAGTAAAGTTGATTTTTAAAGACCGGAAGTATTTAATGTTACGCTACAATAAATCCGCGTGAACTACGATATCGGAAATATTAAGATTTTGCTCATAACCAAAAAAGCGGAAACGGCAGCCGCTTTGGTCAATCTAATAGCAATGCTAATGCTGTGTTATTAAATCGGTTTATTTACAACATTGCTTTCATAAAACTTAATTTATTCTTTGGTCTCAGTTCAGAGTTTAGGAAAATTCAATAGCTGCACATAATAATAGTTCAGCTGCGTTTAACTGTCTTTGAGATATCCGTTTTGTGCACAGCTAAACTTAGATTTTGTATATGTCCAAGCCGACAGCGGCTGTCTAAATTTTTTCATTGTTGACAGCAGGTCAATTGTAAAGAATTTTAAGTATTTCATTGCATCGATAGAAAGGTTAAGTGAATGCATAAGTTCTCTTAAACCTCAAAATAGCCAATTTAAACCGTAAAATCGTGCACTAGTGCCTTTAATTTGTTCAGTAATAACATGCTTAGGTCTCTGACCTTAGAGATCCATGTTCTAATCCTTGTGACTTCCGGACACTGGTTAGTTTATACATGTTTCAGGTACGACATCTCCGGGTTCATTTATGGCTCTGTTTATGTGTATTCAAATCATGTGTTTTTTAAGAGAGTTGATGTATTGCAATGTTCACCTGTCTAATGATATGCGTGCCACGAAGGTGAAAGTTAAAAGAGGATAGCAATGTTTATTCAATCGAGTGAGGTAGAAAAATAGGTTTTTACAAGGCGTAGCCGCGAATGAAATAAATATTAACTTTTCTATCCCACAAGCTGAGATGAACTACATGAATCCTTGTTCGTATTTTGCTGTTGTTGTTTTTCTAAGATAGTTCCATTTTGTTGTTGACAGTAGTTGTTTGGTTGTTTTAATAGCTTCGTTGGGATCCATTGATATAAATACGTCAGCATATAATGAAAATTAAATAAACCCAAGGACACCATATATTGCCATGGTTACGCTTTTAACGCCTTCAAAAATACTAACAAATAAAGATGTACATATATCAATATTATTTTCCATTCTGATTAAAAATATGCCATAGCGACTGCGAAATAGTTTTAATTAACATCTCCAAGAAGACCCTAATTAACAACAGACATACATTATAATTCACCCCAGGGCATATAGTTATTATATCTATCTTCATACTAATTTTGCAACCACCTTTTTCAGATATTCTCTTTCAAAAATATCCTTTTTCATGGGAGACATATGCGTTGTAATACTAATTGAGCATATTAGTAAGAGTGTGCGATCATTAGCCGACGAAGGACAAAAATGTTTTCTCGCTAGGTGTCGCTACTCGTTAGAGTCTGTCATTTTTTCAAGATGGCGGCTAATTGCCCTCGCGCTATGTCCTCGTATAAATCATAGCCGTGCAACCGAGAACAAAAACTTTGTCAAAATAACGGCTAATTAGAGCATATGTCGAAGAGGGTGTTATGGTGACACAGAATATGTCTTATGTTTCTCTCCTGATGGGAAGAAAAGGTATATAGTGTTGAGCAGAGCGTACGCCCTCTAGTGGAAGATCTATTCATATTCCTAGAAAACGAATAAAACCTCGTGTGTTTCAAATCACGAACTTTAATTCTGCATCGGAAATTGTTTTTAGTCTTTTTTGTATAAACTGAGGAAATTACCATTCCTTTATACCGAAATTAGTCAATAGTTTCAATATACACGTATATGTATATATATGCGTGTTCTTGCTTTCGTTTTTAAATGAAAGATTCTAGTTTCTATGAATCTCTAGTGCTTTTTCTACATTTGATTTTAGAATTTCAAGAATCGCTGTAATTCATGCCGACATGTTAAATCAGATATGAAAAGCAAAAACATTCGCCAGAAAATGAAAAGATTCTACAAAATTTCAAAAGAGATACTGGATATTTGTTTTTAATCATCGGAACACTTCAAAGTCTGCGTTTAGTATTTCATATGTAATAATTTGTGGAAGATGTCACATATACCAGATTTTATTAATTGTGTGCCGTTTGACGTGAAGTATTGATAGCTACTGAAAACTATCACGTTAATATAATCGGTTCTGTATGATGACAATATAAAGGTGTAAAGCATATACTCATCGTAGGTTTTCGATCACAAAAACACAACTCTTAGCTGTTTATTTTAACTATACTGAACCGACAAGAAATAATATGGTGATTTTCTGATACAACCAGCAGTTCTCGGCATTTTTTGATATTGACATTTATGACCCCAACAACGTACCTTTAAGTGGTAAATGTGTTTTTGGCTTCAGCACATCAGTACGATAAGTTTCCTCTCGATTTTCATTGAAAACTAGTAGTAGTCATATATTTGCCGATGAATACGTGAGTGCACGTGGTTTTGAATGGATACCATTAGAACTGGTGTATGGACACGTACGAAGTCAAGTAAAGAGCCACGTGTTCCTTCGAGCGAGTTATGAATACTTGTTTTTAAATCATGAAAATATCGAAGATGAATAAATTGACGTAAAAGACAATATTTTGAAGAAAAAAAACCGTAGGTAAAGTCATTTTACTAAGAAAGTTCAAGTGGGATATTGGTTTTGTTTGACAACCAACGTCTCTGCCAACTGGGAAGAACTTCTCTTTGAATTCCCCATCGTTTCGCAATTACCAGTAAGGTCGAACCTGGTTATATGATAACCCTAAAAAAGGTCTGTAGAAAGAGACTTATGTTTTATCGATAGTGTGATACTTAGTCTAGCTCATAGATTGTGGTTTCTAAGAGATTAACCTTAAATTCAGCTTAGCGCGAAACATAGCCTTTTAAAAATACAAACTTTAAGTCCATACAAATGAAAGTCAAAACTTGGAATGCACTACAAGACCGGCTGTCCCTATATCTAATAAAATCATCATCTCCCTATCACAAATTAAATCATCATTCATAAGAATGAATTTTTAAGAGAATATATGTATGTATAAATGATACTGAGTTCAATCCAGGAGACAACTCCTCAGCAGGGCTACCCTTCTACAAACTGGCACTCAACTGATGTAGGACTACCCTCTTAAAGAGCCACTCCGTAATTTTCATAACATATTATTTACCTTTGGAACGAACCTCAATATCATATGTGGTGATACAAAATCAAAATATCATAACTTTTCATGCCAAAAAGACATATATATGACAAATACTGGTTTTACATGAAAATCTAAAAACAGCCTTATGAATGTACAGAGGTGTAGTTATCACGTCCAATATACATGGATCATAGTTATATAACCTAACAAACACTATCAACTCCTAACTGCCCTCCTGGCTGTTTTAGATAAATCTCCAAAATTACGTTTGACTCTTTGACGCGCGCCACTGTCCGGTTTTCGATCATAATTTCGACGTTATACGTTTTAAACATATTTATTTCCCGAAAGAAGGAACCGTATTGGTAAACAAGCAAAAGCTTATATCAATACCGCTCCGGAACATACGTTTTACCTTCATATTGTCCCTGTAAAATACCAATTAGCTTTAAAATGTTTCTCTTTGGTAACAGTCGATATTTCGCGATCAAATAACACCATTAATTATCATCACGGAGTGGCTCTTTAATACATTTGCAGTGGTAGCATGTTGATGACAATGAATGGAGGTGATTGATATCAAATACCTGAAACTACGATCGCATTATGGCAGCGCATTGAGTCCGTCCAACTGTTCGTCTATCTATCAGGAACCACTGGCTCTGCAGAGAGTTGGAATCTTTGTATAATTGGGAAAAGTGACTCTGTAATCCCTTATAAGGGAAAAGGAATCACGAATAAGGGCCACAGGGACCACGCCCTAACAATGATTTCCATATCCTTCTCCAGAACCAGAGGACCATAGGAAGATTAACATTGCTTACAAATTCTTAGAGAATAGGGAAGATAGATTCTAGATTCTGTGGTTCTTTAGTCCTAAAAAAGTTTACGATGTCATGCCTAAAAAAGAAATTTATATTCTGCTCTAAAGCAAAATGTCTAGAAGAGGGAATTGAATTACAAACTCGGGGTCGTGGTTATCACATTTTGAGGCCTTTTGGCCCAAATTATGGCCCGTGCCAACTTTTTGGTATTTTGTTTTACTCGTTCTCTGTAACAAAAACCCTGGAAAGATTTAATCGTATGTATCAACTTCTTGATAAATTGGTATCATAAATTGTAACTTTGGTGACTCAAATGATTAGAGCAGATAATAGCGAAGACACCTTATTTACCTTTCTTGCTCCAGAACTGTTTTCTTCTTATATGCGCTAACCCTTTTGTAAATGTAAAACTCTATCGATCCGTTAAACTTGAATAACTGCGTCAGGAATTTTAATTGAATGTTTATTTGGCCTAATGAAACACCTTATACAGCCTGATGAGCTACAGGACCAACGCCTCTTTTATTTTCTGTTTTCGTTGTTGACATATATGTCATTATTCTAAACAATATATATATCCAATGTATATGTGATCCAGCTGAGAAAATTGTGAACTGTGAATTTATTTAGTATATTGTACAGTTGTTCATAAAAAAAAAGGATTATAAAATGTTCGTACCCTGGGCCTGAGGCCCTAAATACAGGAATTAAAGAATTTAAATTTATTTTAAGAATGTATATGTATACATTGATTTGTATATTGTCCTATATTTCTTCCCTTTCATTGACGTTAATTTCAGTCAGACTGAATGAGCGGTTCATTCATATAGAAAATTTCCTTATGCTGTCAAATACATGGTTCCAATTGAGTATTAAAAGTCAAATTTATACGAAAATGCTGTATATATGTAAAGAAATATGTTAACAACCGAATTGCTAAAAACTATATTAATTTCTCCAATACCACCTGAGCCAGGCCGTCTCAATTTTTTTCTCAAGAAGTTCTTGACGTTCTCGATGCAAAAGGACAGATTGTTTAAGGAATGGCTAAATTACAACTTTAAAGAGGTAACTTAAAAAACTCATTTCGTCAAATACCTATCTTCGTTTTAAAAAATTCTCTTTTTCAAGTAAGGTCCTGTTTCTTTAAAAGATATTATCCCTTAGTGCAATTTCATTCCCAAAACCTGTATTTTCATCGTAGTTCCATACCTAATTAGCAAATTGCTTCCAACTCATTATTTTTAGCGATCCTCCCCTGGGATGAAAGGGGGTAATTATCTCCCTTTAAAACGATATCGATACCACCTGAAATGTACAACCTGTCAAACCGTTTGACAAGAGGTGACCTCGACCTGCGCGATATGTGAACTTTACATGTTTGGCATATCGTCGTTATAAACCATTGTGTCTGAAGAAGCATTTGATTAAAACCACACATCAAGCCTTTTATTAAAAAGACAATACAGTGACAGAAAATAATGATACAGCGTCTTTATTCTGTTTTCGGTATTGTCTTTCTTTTCAATAATTACGTTATGGTTTCTTCGATGGCTTGAGTGTCTGCAGAAAGCTATTAATTTGGAACCAGTTTGTTCAAGAGTTTTGTCTTAATGTTTTAAATTGGTTGATATCAATTTCATTTCAAGTTTCAGGCGATGCGCTATTAAGAGATGCAGTAAATACGGAGGGTATTTTAAAGTGGCATCGTTTTTTAAGATTTTCTTGCTGCTGCTTTTAATAGACTTAGCTGCACCTTCTCGAGCGCTCGTTTAGCGTCCTAATGATGCTACAATAGACCTTTAATTCGATACTGTCATCCATTACTCAATAATTACTTACTTGTAAGCTGTCAGTTTACAAATAATTTTTTTTATCCCATTGATATCCCCACAAGACCTAGAATCACACTCACACTCCAAACGCCATATATTGATAGTTTACATTTATATTCCGACAATGCACGATAGCACTCAGTGTTTTGACCACTGCCTTACTGGACATGTCCATAAGTTCTTATAATCATGTCGGTTATAACATTACATTGGCAAGTATGGATGTACTCATCACTCCCCACGCGTGTATGTTGTGTGACTTTAGTTGCCTCTGTGGAAAGAGTACAGAAAGTACGAAGGACCTCCTGCCATCAATACCACATCGACATACTAAGACTCTCTCTCCTAACATATGTATGATTTTGTGACTGGGGCCACCTCTGTGGGGATAGAATAGAAAGTACGAAGAACCTTCTGCAACAAGTACCGTACCTCACATACGAGGGGAGGTCAATAAGTTTTGCAAGCTGGGTATTTTTGTTAACAGAAACTAAACTGTGTCAGCTTATAGCAGGTGTTACTTTAATCAAAATATAATTTTGACACATGTCAAAACAATTTCTAGACACAGCAGTTATTTAGATATAATAGCTGTACTGACCCAGGGATTCATGGATTCTCTCGAACATGATCAACGCGCTGTGATCAAGTTCCTTACGAAGGAAGGATGCAAAGTGTGCGAAAAACATAATCGCACACATGCTGATCCTAACTATTCAACAGTTTCTAGCTGGTCTCTTCAGGTCCCTCAGAGGTCACCCAACCGGACGTTATTGCCGATATTGAAAAAGCATTTTAGCTGACATCCATGTGAAAGTGTCTGAACTGTCTTCTGAATTCCAGATATCAGCTGGAAGGGTTGAAAAAATCATTCATGATCATCTTGGTATGTCCAAGGTATCTGCAAAATGGAGAACCCAGAAACCTCAGAGCACAAGATCGCCATCATACAACTGAAAGTTGTGTGGAGCTCCTGGATCTTTATATTGCTGATGAAACCGGGCTTCTGTCTCGTCTGGTGACAGATGACGAAACCTGGATCCACCACTGGGCACCTGAAACTAAACTAGAATCCAAGCAGTGGAAGCATCCAAGTTCTCCGCCTGAAGTTTCGCACTCAACCATAAGCTGGCAAGGTTATGGCCAGGATATTTTGGGATGGAAAGGGGCATATTATTAATTGAGAACATGCCAAACCAAAAATACAATGAGCGGTCAATATTATGCCAACCTAATGCACGAATTGCAAAAAAACAATTCCACAGAAACGCCATGGATGCTGTCACATTGTGTTCTGCTTCTGCATGACAATGCTCCAGTTCACAAGTCTAGAGTTGCACAGGCTGCTATATGTGAATGTGGATTCGAACAGCTGCCACAGAGGCGTGGTTAGGGGGGCAATCCTAAGACTTCCACAAAGATGGCACCAAAAGCCTTAAAGAGAAGAGGAATATGTGTATCGAGATGAAGGGTTATTATATTAAAAAGTAAAAGTATAAAGTTGGTTATGCGAGTTTGTTTTATATTGAAGTTGCAAAACTTATTGAACCCCCCTCTGCTATGACTTTCTCTCCCCACTTGTGTATGATTCTATGACTTGAGTTACCTCTATGGGGGAGAATAGAAAGTGCGAAAAACCTTCTGCGACCAATACCATATCGTATATACTAAGAATCTCTGCCCAAAATATCAATGCAACTTTGGTTGAAAGTACCGCTTATTGATCAGAAGTAGGCCAACGTTGAAATGTTAGGCAATATTTCATAAATGGTGTTTAACGCCACGCCATTTGCTTGGTTACGTGTGAATTTAGGAAAAAGGAAATTGTTCCGAGTCAAAGCGGATAATTATTACAAAGAAATGAACATAATTATCACAATTAAATGAATAAAACTAAAAGAGGAAAAGGTTACAACATATATACTAATTCAAATAGATAATACACTATCAAACGAGTCACCAAAATAATAATACGCTAGCAAAATATATTCAACCAGGAAGACGAACGTCATTTTCTCTTAGCTAGCCCTTTACATAGGTAAATCAGGTTCTAAAACATCAAACCTCCCGAATCTTCCTCACGTAAATTCATATGCAACTATGTTACAATGTTGAACTTCTAAACAGTTACATTCTCATAACATTTCACGTTTATGTCACGTATGCAATTAGATCACAAGAGATAGAAAATGGATATATATTATTGCAAATGAAAGGACGTAAGTTAAAATCGATTAAAGGTCATAAGCGACAGGTAGACGAACCTGTAAGGATTCCTAAGCCCTATATAGCAAATATTATATGAACTAGTCAGGTCTACATAGAAGCCATGTTAATATTCATCAAGTTACTTTTCTTTCTGGGCCATGTATACGTGAGGTACAAGTGGACTAATAGAACAAAACTCGCGTTGTACTATTTTAACCGTTTTTTAATTTACCCCCCCCCCCCCCCCCAGGAATATAATCTCATCCAAACTTCGCCATGTGAAGAATATAAAAATGACAGAGCTTGAAGGGCGAATCAGAAACATTAAGATGACGACGACCACAGGCTCTTGCCACCCCTCGTTTCCATAGATATAAAAACGTCTTCATCAGCATGCAGGTGGTCAAATAACTCTGTAAGACATTTTGACGGAGGGAAACTCTTTCATATAGGATGTCGAAATCCAACTGCATCCTAGATTATAGCGCGCAGTTATAAGTGGGGTTATAACCCAGGGTAACAAAAATGGAGCGACAGCGTGTACGTTTTACCCTGAGACGAGATAAGATAATGGTTGTTCAGCGCCTAAAGTGAACATTTTCTTGTACACACAAAAGAAACATTGTTGCTACGTCATAAAATCCTATGCTAACCTCTGTTTGAATAGGGGCACGTCTCCAGATTGAAATTGAGAAGCCTGGTTGGATGGAATCAGAGTTGTGAAGTCAGTGACGCCGTTTCAAAACTAATCTTTCGAAAAGCAAAAAATTTCCATATGCTTCGGGAAAACTATATTTTATTCGACTGCGCACGTTGCACTTAAAGTCTTCTTGACAGAACCTATAGGCACGTGATATGGCCACTGAATCATTACGTACGCCTCGGTGACAACAAACAAGCTTTCATTGCAAGAAGTGTTCTCATTGGCTAAATTCTTCCCGATAGTTTTCCCTCTAATCTGCCGGAGGACCGAGGAGTACTCGCATTCAAACAGAGGTTTGAATAGGATTTTAAGACTTGAGTTACCTATGTTGGAAGTGAAAAGCCTTAAGGTTAATCACAATCACTAAGTGATAAGATTATCAAAATGTTATATATTATTTGTAAGCTAAAGTCGTTTCTTTAATATCTATCTTGGTTCGTCATCATTATCAAACGTTTTATTAGTTATATTCTATTATTGAGATTTGTCGAGCGAGATATAATGAGCATATTTTCAAGAAAGCAGAGGCAAGGTTGTTTTTATCTATAACTCGATAACCAGGTGACGTCATACCTTCATTTGTGACGTCAGACTACTGTTCTGTGAGGTCATTGAACTTGTACAAAATCATAATGAAATATAATTTTACTAAGTCAGATCATATTGAAATTGGTTAATTTTCTTGGAATTAAACCTTCAAGATCTTTTCACTCTATACTCTATAAAGAAAACATGTTATCATTACAGAGTGTTCACCAATAGTTCAATTCAGTTGCATTCTCATGAAATCATCGGATAATCCAAGAATCTATCATCGGATATTCACCACTGATCAATATGACATATTTCTAAACGAGATTAAGATATTGATAAGCTCTCACTTATTCAAACAATTCAAGACATTTGCACTTGTGTCACCTTATGTAATTGCTTCTGATTGCTATTTTCGTTTGGAAAAAAAAGGTTAAAAAACCTACATGATTCATCGGAGTCTTTTCTAAATCCAAATAAATGAAATTAAATCCGATCTACAACCCAGTCGGCGAAACAACACAATAATAATCACGACGAACGTCATCTTATTCCATTAACACAGTTACACAAAGAGAAGCCAAGCCGAGCATTTAAGCCGGGAAACATGGGCAAAATAAACGAATTCTTTAATTTGAACTGAACAGAAACCCTAAAAGATGGCATTAACTGTAAAATAAGCGAAACCGAAGAAACCCGATATGTGAGGCAGAGATTTGGAAGCAAGGAATTGCAAAATCTTCTCCAAAATAACATGTTACCCAAACCTCAAATCTTTCGTCTTCACGTTTCGCAACCCGCGGGTTAGTTTATACCTCACATATGATTACAGAAGCCGGCTATTTTGCGGCTTCCACATGGTAATGATCCAACCCGTCGGTCTTGGAGGCTAGAAAATTATTGTCAAAATAGATTTAATAGGGCGCTTACGCAATCAGGGAATCTCAAAGAAATGGAAAGAATTTCAGAAGTTCGGAATAATTTGTTCTCCTCCACGATTGCCAAAGCTGAAGCCCCGAGCTTTAGGATGCAGATAAGCCCAAATCGTATTAATTATACCTTAATGATGTCTTAGATATTGTTGTCAGTAAAAAATGACTTCAGAAGTACGCGGCTGCCACCAAAATGGCTTTATTAGTTAGGAATGATAAGACTTGACTCATTAAAGGGAAACTGTTTGATCGAGATTGCTTCGTTTTCTTGTTAAGATCTACAAATTACTTCAAATGTTGATAAATTTGGTAGACATAGAAATAATTGGTTATTGGAATGGCTGATTCTATGATAAATTTGCAGTGCGTTTTTCTGATTTGATTTGTTGGATAAAAATGTTTGGTAGTTATATGAAAGAATTCAATTATTTGTGGTGGTCATTTTGTTTAATTGTACGCATTTATAAGGTAAGTATTTTTCAAAAAGTTAGAGATTATTTTCGACATTATCGCATGAATCGCAATTTCCATTGCTGTCTTTCTCCTTGTTACTATGATTATCAGCGTTATTTACACCATCAGTTTATCAGAGACACATCATTATTATCGTCAGAACTATCAACATTATCATTACCATCTTGGTCGTCGAAATAACCATTACGTTAACCATCATAAACACCCCTCTGCATCGCCATCGTCGTCTATATCAACATCGTCATTACAAATCACCAAACTTACGGTAATAATTACAACAATAATATACATCATCATCGCATTCACACAATCACTTTCACAATCGCCATGGTCTTAATCATTGTCATTGCCACATCTCCAGCACCATTGTTGTCATCGCTTTTGTATTATTCATCAGTGTCATAAAATCACCATCATCTTCTTCATTATCATCATCACACGCTCGATGTGAGCGTCATGATGCTAAACACACGTTCGTCGTCATGGTCACACCGTTCTTAATCGACATCGCCATCATTGTTACCATATGCACGTTATAAATGACCTTCGTTTCTGTCATCGTCGACGTCATCACCAGTTTCATTACCAGATTGCCATCACAAGGATGATCGTCATCACCATCTGTGCAAAAGGCTTCTATGCAAAATGTATTGCATCCGTCATTATCGTCATCATCATCTTCCTCCATATCTTCAGCTTCATCATCATCATCATCATTATCATCATCATCATCATCGTAATCGTTATTGTCTCCACAGTTATCCTCCAAATCGTCTGTATTATTTGCATAACTTATTGCGAAAGTAATTACCTTCATCAGCATCAACTTCCTCTTCGCATTGCCACCTAACAACAGTATGTTGTCTCGATTACTCTGTAACATCTTAAATGGCTATATTCGTTTCAGACAAAATTCCACTTCAAAAGGTCGTACGTGCCACAATGAAAGATCAGGTCTCAACCAAAGACAAGGACAATGCTAAAGGAATAATTTGACTCGAGGATTACGAAGAATCACGCATAAAGTATCTTCTTGTCACTCATTATTTCCGTGGAAATATACAAGTATGAGTTAATGATGGCGTTATATGTCACATAAACTGTGTCTTTTATACGGCCTAATTTTGAGAAAAAGATCGTACATACAAACTTAGCCAGATGACATTGTAATATTACTTTTGTCATATCGAAGTTAATTAATTTTCAAAAGTGAAAATGTTCATAAATATGATCAATTAAACATTAAAGCGCCTTTAAGATGTAATTTTCCGAATCTGACTTGTCCTATTCTATATAGCGGTGCTTTGGCACCAATACCATTTTATTGTTTAAACGCTTTAGTTCACACCAATATTTCGTAAACACAACGAATGCACAGATGCTACAATATATCTCGCGATATTACTGGATATACGCACCCTATATAGATATCCAACTTGTAAGTTTTTAAGCTAATGTGTGCGTTTTCAGGTGATTAAATTGATTTTAAAAGGTCGAAAGTATTTAATGCGCATGAACTAGGTTACTGAAAATATTAAACTTTTGCTTGCAACCAGAAAAGTGGATATGGCAGCCACTTTGGTCAATCTAATAAAAAGGCCAATGCTATGTTATCAAATCGGTTAATTTACAACATTGCTTTAATAAACTATATTTTATCCTTTATCCTCATTTAGTTTATGTATATTCAATGGCTGAACACATTACTAGTTCGGCCGATTTGAAGTGTCCATGATTTACCCGTTTTGTGCCCAACTGACCATAGATTATACATGTCCAAGCCGACAGCGGCTGTCTTAACATTTTCGTTGTGAATTTCGAAAGTGAATGCCAATATCCTCATTTACCTTAAAATAGCCAATTTGAACCGCAAAAGCGTGCTATAGTGCCTTTAAGAGTATAAATACATTTACGAATAATAGGTAAATGTCTCTTGTCGTCTTAAATAACATTGATCATCTGGAAGTCAATAGTGACGGAACTACTTTTTCGAAGGAATAAAAATAAGATATATATGATAATATATGATAATACTTACATAATATTACACTAAAATGGTAAAAAATTGTAGATTATGAAACTACTCGTCACTGACAGTACGAGAACCCAAACTCAATGAAAGCAACATTAGATTTGACAAACTTTATAAGAGTGATTATTTGACTAGTCTATTGTTCATAATTGGTGATTGTTTATATGCATATACGGTATTATTACATGATAGAAGTAAGGCGCATTTAAGGGTATCTCCTTGAGTGTTTTCAAACTTTTATGAATTGTTGTTGTAAATTCATTTATGATATCGTGAACTCCTGAAATCTAATTTCCCAAGTCCATTTGATCAGCCGCTTATGTGTAATCTTTATTTCTTAAAATTTGACTTGAAATGCAGAAAAAAATTGCATATCTTTGAAGATATGAAAATTGAATTAATTCTCTTGTATTAAAGGAGTCATGTGATAAGTCCTACTCTCAGGTTCAAATTTGGTACAAATCTACACACACACACTACCTACAATCTTATAAAGTTGCGTATCCTGAAAAAGACTTTCCGATATTCCTTCCAAGTCAATTTCTGAAATCATATTAAGACACTTTTAGTGTAACAGTATATTTGAAGTAAAATAACTGTTTAAATACTTCAATATCTTGAATTATTTTAATTTTACGTGTGGGCGAATGCTACAAAGGGTTGGCTATGTGTATTGATATGACATGTTTTATTTTAAATCAAATTTCTATTACTCTATAAAATGAAATTGTATTATCCGCTATATATAACGTCAATGTTTGAAAATCAACCTGACGTTTCATGAGAATATGAAATTATATCGTTTTCATAATTCTATCTAATATTGAATGTGTCAAGAGCATATATTCCGAGTAGTGGTTGAACAATGTCCTCAGTAGTGCTGAGTTCATGTTTAGCATTGTAATAATGTCATTAAGGACGAAACTATTACATTTATTGCTCTAAGGCAATGATATCGAACCCTTCAATTTGTCCGAAGTTTGTTTATCTTGCTTTCATGACCGTCTCAATTGCCGAAAACCGACGCGGACAATATCAGAAAGCGGCGACACGACTGGTGTTAGCAGACGTCACAATTGGTGGAAGCAGACGACACAATTACATGAGTGGCAGCCATCTTGAATCTGAGCCGTGACCTTCGACCTCATCACTTAGCAGTAACTGTCAATACCACTATGATAGCAAACACAAATAATAACCCTCCTGGCATCTTAACCCTGCCTTTAACTGGGAATCTATTTCTGTAATAAGCTTCGATGGAAGGAAATCATCTTGAATGGTGGACGAAGGCAAAAGAGAAAGCTTTCAATCGTAGGGCTGCTTCCACAAATAAGCAGAGGGGGTATTGAAAGTCTACACAAATCCAGCGTGATGGAATCTTGTTAATCTAATCACGAGATACTCTCTCGAACCCGAATCAGACCTCGTAGCCCGTCTATTTCCCTTCTATGAATCTCTAGTGGGCTGTGTCGTCTGCTCGGGAGCGATCATAGCAGAATACTCCTCTCCTTGCGTTACATGTAATTCGGCGTGTCTCAAGTGGTGGCTCTTGTAATATTGTTACCATCGATTGAAAAGAGAATTGCCGATTGAACAAGCTTATTAGGATAATTGACACGGAAAATGGTGGACCGAGAATATCCCGATATTAGAAAATTGATGTTTGTAAATCCCATTCCTTTCCCGACCTCATCTAAAGCGCGCCTGCCCCCAGACATTAACCAATAACACCGTGCCAATTGAAATTTACATCTTTCTTTGGCGAGTTTGAATCTAAAGTCTGTCTTGTTTTGTGCCCGTTAACACATTTAGCGCATCCGCCGTTCGTTCCAGCGGAAAGAAAAAGATTGGGGATTTAGTAAAGGGCGATCGCTCACAATATCAGTCTGAATAATTGGACAATCGTTGAGAACCTTTCGCATTACCTAATTAGAATCCTTCGTTGAGGGGAGTACAATGATTACACATCTTAATAGGGGCTTTGATAGCAAGAATAATTCTGCTTCCCCGGCCGCATCTGTTACAAACTGCAACCAAACATAGCTTCGTGTGCCTTCAGTCCCAAGCATTTCCTCAATTGATGAGGGTTGGTATAAAGCAATTGGGCAAACTGGTCCACTTTCAATTGGAGCTGAAATTTGATACCTCTAAATGGAAATAATGGCCATGAGATTTCTGACACATGTCCGAGAAACGGGATTAGGGATTAGAAAGGAATTCCCCGAATAATAATTACATACGAAATTGTCTGATTCATCAAGAATCCTTCAATTTGATTAGAAATTTTCAATTACAGAGAATTCTGCAATTGGATGTTCTCGATAACAGCGTTTCGGTCACCCAACCGTCACAGATTCGGCGTTATAATAGGACATTACGTTTTACTTGCATTCAATTCTTTTGAGTCCCAATTAAATCTTGCCTGTGTGTCTGTATCCATATTGTTCAAAATATCCCCTGGTATGTCTGCGAGCACAATTATTTTGATACAGAAAGTCAAAGAAACTAAAGTACAAATAACTATTTATTATCATAGCGATTATTGAATATGAAATATGATAACGAATTGAAAATATCCATAAGCAACGAAAATTTCTCCTACCTGTGTAGTATTAGGAACGGAGTAACATAAATGGCAGTTTACAATCATCGCAATTGTACATCATTCTAATATCAACTGTTTTGATAGAAAAATGTCTTTCCTCCAGCTGTTATTTTCTGTTTAATTTTAGGGGAAAAAATGTTTAACATATAAGACATGAAGAATGTCATATAATCTGCAGACAATAAGCTTAATGTAGCAGTACCACCTGCGTTATACATTTAAATAACTTTGAAATATTCAAAAGTTAAATATTTCAAAAGTTTATTTCTTTATTAAAATTGATAATATTCCTTAAAATTACCATGAATAATTGAGTTCGTGACATGTTCCGTGTTACCAAATACAATTAAGAGTCTCAATTTTAAAAATCGGAAACGAAACCTACCCTTTTAGTTGTTGCAAGTTCAAATTTGATGATGGTTCAAGACACTATATTTTTTAAAATGCACCACTTTTGATACCATTCAGTTTTAGATAATCAACTTTCATGATATAGCCCAGAAACCAAAATAGTCGATAGATAAATTTGAAAAGATGAACAGGCAGTCATTCCCGTTACCCCTTCCCTTCAGGAAAAATGACTAATATGTATACTTAGCATGTTTCAAACCTTAGCATCATGAACGAGAGCTTTTCCAATCTGGATCAAGTTTCAATGGAATCTAAACGCTAGGAAAGTCGATAAAAGCAAAAATTAACTTAAGCTTACAACTGTCTTAGCACTAAGACAACTGTCTTAGCACTAAGACAGCTTCAGAAATGGAGATCCAGGCAGTTTCCAGGAGACCCAAGCTGGCCGTATTTGGCAATGAAGTCTTAGTGATAGGAGAGTCAAAGTTAACATGGTCAGGATTTCAGAAGCTGTCTCAGTACTTAAACAGTCTTAAGCTCATGTTTTTTCCTGCTTAAAACGACCACCTTAGCGTTTAAAATTGCCGTTCGATCTCACTTGTTATTAAGTTTACTTCATGGGTATATATGCGACCATTAAAGGGACACAGAATATGTTGTTGGAGTCAAATACATGTATGTAAAACTTCATTAATTGTGTTTTAATCGTTGTGTTATTAATCGATAAGAAGTGGTTGTTTCTGAGAATTAGTATAATAATGCTTCAGTGCTTCATGCTTCAATGAGTTCAGTATTCTGACAATTAAAATGATAGTGAAGGCATTATTATGGATATTCAACTTCTTAATTCAAGGGAGGAGACGTCTCGACAAAGCTATCATTGTCGTTTTCCAACAAGTGATACATGAAAAGAAGTTTGAGAGAATTTATATAGGTTGAGGTTGATGTGAAGAGCATGCTTAAGTAAGTGACAGTTTCATTGGCATATATGGCAATTTCAAGACTCTATTGAAACATGTTTCTGTGAGTACAATATTTTAATTTCATGTTGCGAACTTATACATAGATTTTTTTTTTATTCTTACGATCGACAATGTTTATATTCGAAACTGATATTCTAACTCATATTTTGTCATCAAATATTACCGAGCACAATGGCCTATCAACCAATGTTGGTTGTGATAAACCATTTTTAACAAAGCACACAAGAAACTTTACAAAAGATGAAACCTGTGTTTATCGAGGACCAATCATTGTTCGCAGTATTTGACAATTGGGATAAAAAAAAGAACACCAATTTGTCATATGATAGCGTTCAAACGACGCTCATGTTTAGATTAGGGGCTAAAGATCGAAAATCGGTAGCGCAAAACAAACGAAATACCATTGCCAAGAACTGCTAATGGGGGCTGGAAAATAAACATACTTCTATTATCGCAAAATCACACAATGCATCCACCAGTTGTTACAACAAAATACTCCGCCGGTAAATTGGCCATTTTCTTATGTTTTATACATGTTAGAGATTGTATCCTTCCGCAAACGCCTTAATGAGGTGAACTGGCGTTAGATTCTTATCTCTCCGCCAGAGAAAACAGTACGTTTGGATGCCAAGCTTGTAGACGCTATTTAGCTTTACGGGTCCTGTCTTGGCAAATTATTTCTTGTTAAAACAAACAACGTTTTTTCGTGCATGTGTGTACATTCGATGTACTCCATGAATCTAAATGTTCTGGAAAAAATACATCTAAAAAGAATGAAACAGTGAAACAAATACATATAATATGTCTTATCTTAGCAAGTAATTTCCTTGTTAAAACAAACAATCATTTGCTATCAATCGTGTGTGTCCTATGCATGCTGTGAATTGTTGTGAAGAAAACCTTATTCAAGAGAATACATGCCATCATATGTCATATGTGATATATATTAATACGTCTAACAAACAGATTACCTAAGCAAATAATTTTCTTTTTAACACAAGAAATCTTCTTTTGTGCATTTGTGTGCAAATTGCACTCTTTGATCTCATATTACCGAGAAAAAAACCGACCTAAATTGCAGAAGAGAAAGTATGTGTTTACAGTTATGACATATGTTCTTACGAATGAAAAATAATATTTCTGCTCAACAAGTCATGTTATTTTTTTAAAGTCATTATAAGCATTCTTGTATAACAATGCACTCAATGAATAAAAAAAAATTCTGGATATACCATCTTGAAGGACCCATTGTCAGTTAAAGGTAGCAGATTTAATAAGTATTATAATAAGGCTATCCAAGTATACTATTTTTCTCTCAAACGAACCCTGTGTTGTAAGACTCCTTAAGATGATGAAGTTTTCTGGAAAAATACTTATAGAAGAAAAATTAATTCCATACCACGATGCGTTTGACGAAAAAAATGGCATGAAAGGAAGACAATAATGAAGTAAAAATTTGATTGGTGAGGTACCTCGAGTCAAATCTTCCAACGCTAATGTCTGTTTTGATTCGATCACTTTTTGATGATCTGGTAGATTCCTAAAGAGGCAAATTTGAAACGAATTATCAGCCAATGAAAACACGCCTTGCATTGAAAGCTTTCAGTCGCGATATCACGTGACCGTGTTCTGTCAAGACTAATATGCCGATGTACAGTCGAATAAATTCTAACTTTTCCAAACATACTGACATTACCGTTTTATTCGAATTAAATGAATCGCTGATTACACAACTAACTTCAATAATATCCAATCAGGCCTCTTCATATTTTATCCAGGAATGTGCTAGATTGTAAGTAGGTATAGCAAGGTAACATATGACTTAAGCTGCCCCTGTAGGGAGCGAATGACGACAACGGTGTACGATTCAACGCTAACAGTTGTACATTTAGCACCATGTGAGGAATGGGGTATATGTAATGATTTATAAGCTATATCATTACGGTGCCTTCAGCTACGATTGATTGAGAGGCTGCAAGTCAAAAGGACAGACACAGAAGGAGAAACAAAAAATGTGGATAAAATTAATAAAATTGAAAAAGGTTTCATCATATTGTATGTAAAGCACTAGAGTGAAATTAAGAAAACAATAAATATTTTATTTGTATCGTTAGTCATATGACAAAAGCTGAAGCTTCTAAGGCCAAATAACTTAATGTGTATGGCAATACCTTCCCCATGTAGTACCGGTAAACGTATGGCGTCATAATTTATGACATTAGTGACGTCACAATTGAAATATCGTATTTGGGTAAGCATGACTCGCGATTTAATGACAAAGTCGGCGATATAGCTTTATCTTCGTGTGAGTGACAGTGGAATTCACAATGAATAATAATAATGATAATAAATGCTTTCCAAAGCTCTTCACTTACTTATCTGCAGATACAAATCGTTGTCATGCAAAACAATCTTACACCATAAAATCCCTCAAAATTAATCAGGATAATTAGATAAAAACAATCCAATTCAAAATGTCCAATTGAAATTGATATTTAAATGTGATTAAGACATCTTTTTCCTTTTCATTATTTCGAGCTGATAAACATTATGTCTACAAGTTAATCAAAACTTAATCTAAACAATGTTTTAACGGGAATGAATAAAAATATGTTATAATATCTAATCTAATGAATTCGGTTGAATATCGTAAATATTGTCAATTGGTATCTATAGAAAGAGGCTTGATTAAATTCTTTAAATGATGTACATACACTTTAATCATACTTTTAATCTTCCCTTTTCGATCCATTTCGTCTGATTAATTTTGGGAATAGAAAATAAAAAATGTTTTGAAATGAGGTAAATATCATGACATTGTATTATTGATTTCGTTTAAATTCATCTCATTTAAGCAAATAATTACCGATTGTCCATTAAAGTTGGAATAGCCAATTCCACAGTTTTTTACAATAAAAAGTTTAGATTAATTTTGTCAATATTTTTAACAGAGTATAACCAAATGCCACGGTAATTGGTGAAAAAAATCATAACATTAATTTTCATATTCAATATGTTACCATCAATGGCACCGAAATACCATCGAATTTAATTTAATTTAGTACCAGTTTACTTACGATCGACTAACTCGTTCCCACTTACGACAAGATCAAGTGACCATTCTATTGAGGTGGAATCCACCATTAAATTGGATACTTGCTTGACGTGAAACGACGATTTTGACATGTCGTCATTGTATTCTATATGTATTATTAAGATAAACACAAATTCAAAGAAGATTAATCATAAAACTAATAAACAATACCCAAAAAGCCTTTTACCCTCGCAAAGCTAAAGATTAATTAAATTAAATGTTTTTTTCTGAATAAAGGTGCTTTTGTGTTAAAATGTTGACAAATTGACGCGCGATATCGTCCGATTTTCGATCAGAATCGAAACTTTAAACTTTTATAACCTCACTCTACTGAACCGGTTAGTTTTGAACGCTTTTCTGCAACAGTTTTCTCGATAAAGTGACACCATTCATAAGTTTGGCATATGTGACTCAAGACCACTCGTATCATGCATTCCGTAATGGCGTTGGCGTCATCTAAAAAAACAACAAACGTATTTTCTTTGAAGAGATTTTGATTCATTGACAATTTGAATCAAAAGTACCAAATAAATCATCAATTGTTTGCCATACCTTGGCAATCAAACTTCATAGGTTTCACAGTTGACAAAAAAAATGTTTCTGGGTTGAAATATATTTTATTCACATTTTCCCAAAAACTTGATCAATTTTTGTCAGGGTCTGCTCACAAGATCGCAATCTCCGATTAATTGGAAACTAGACGAATTGGCAAAGAAGGACTTGAGATAATTATAAAGTGGGATTTAGATGTTCCTGGCCACACATGTGACCAGAGTACTAATTTGAACAAACATGGCTTGAGAAACGATTATGTCCACTCATCTAAATCGCTCTCAATGATACTATTTGTCATTGACGAGTCCAGTGAGACAAAAGAAAATTGGTTCGTTTTTGGACATCCGATCAAAGATGGCGGCGGGATATAAATGATTGTCTCCCGCCAGCTGTCGCTTTGACGGTTTAATGGCCTTCATGCTTCTTGAAAACTAAGAACAATTCGAGCTTCTTCCTGCAGCCTCTTTGTTTTTAATCTTAAATCAAAGTAAAGGAGGAATATATCTGTGTCTAATTGCATTGGTTGATTCACGTAACATTCAAACATTCGGGATCGTATTAGAAACGTACATATGTCATCGACTTAAACTAAAAATTAAGAATTCAATGTACATTTTACCTTTTTGTACGGATGTCGCGATAAACCGATGTATCGTCGTGGTTCAGTTGACGATACGATACACGATACTAAATCACGATCCAAATTGTAGTATATATCGATTCGAAATTTAAGTGGATATCGAACAAGAAATTCAGAGTATGTGAACATACTCGTTAAGAAACAGTTTCTGTTAATGTCGAAGCTGAACGAAAAAAAAGGTATACGCTGCAAAAATGGAGTTTTGATTTTAAACATCTTGCGTACATGAATGTGTTTAAATGGTAAAGACATCAATTATTATGTGTTGCAAATCAAAACATGTTTCAAATATAAACACATTGCACTATAAGATTTTAAAAAATTGTTGCTTGTTTTTCGTTTAAAAGTTAGTTTTTCAACTTGTACTTTCGTTAAAAATATTGAAATTAAGGCACTCTAGTACGAGCAAGGCGGGTGCTTTCATAACGTCGCGGAGAGGACAGACCTTGATAGAGTAAGTTCGAGTCCCGCTAGAGTCAATATTTGTAAACTTTTATTCCTCGGAACATGGTCGATTTTAATCAGACTGGTCTAAGATGTAGATTAGGAAGCATGGGTCTAAAGAAGAAACACCGATTTGTTGATCATTTTAAGATATACCCGTTACATATCGAACTATATATTGAAATGAAAATGTCGCTGCTGAGATTTAATTGCCTAACGATTTAAAACACATGTTTAATTCTTACTTGAGGAACGAATATAACCCTATTGGGAAAGTTTGAGCAAACTATTGTTGTTACCAGTAAAATAATATGATGTCGCTGGGAACATTCAGGCCGACATGAAAGCAAACCGTGTCAAGTGCCGGTGTACACCCCTTTGTTTTGGTGGCCATATTCAAAGAACAAGATATTCTTGGAACGTAAAGTGAATTTTCATCCAAACGAATGACACATAAATGTAAATTTACGTCATCCGCTAAATGTCGCAGAGAAGGTTTTTTGCCGCCATGATTGAAAACACATGTCCAATGAAATAAGAAAAATCTTTGATCGCTGACCAGAGCGATATGATATGATGTTTCTTTAACAAAGTTATTCGGGACGGATTTGAATAATATGCCTACCAAAATGCAGAGCCGTTGGTCGGACTTACATTTATTAGGTTTACGGTAAAGGCGAAGGCGGTATTATATTCCGCCTGTCACAGGTTGGTTTGACATCTATCCATTCTCATTCCGGGCCTGATTCCTAGCATCTGTCAAATTAGCTGTCTGATAGACAAAACGTTCTTCAGCTTGTAAACTCTTCAAGAAAGGTAATTTGGTTCTTGTATTAAACCGAGACTTTGAAGACTTGTCTGTAATAGTCTGCGGCTGTTCATGTGTATTTATGTGACATTCGAAACACCTTTGGTGTTTTCTTGACCTTGAAACAAAGCAATCAGACCAAAAGTGTTTTATGGTTCCTTGTGACAATGGACCCTTTAAAATTGTATGATGAACCTCTTGAAAAAAATTAGCACTTTTTTAAACTCTTATGTAATAAGGGTTATATTAGTATGATTGTACTCTTCTTTCATATTAAGAATTTGAACCAAATTGCAATAAAATACGACTTCTTTGTCTTGTTCATCCTTTAACATTGTAGATTTGTTTCATATAAATGGGGGTAGTTACAACATACTGACCTCTTTCTTGTGTTTTCAGTAATGAGGCTTAGTTAGTTACTGTAGATAGTCGGATCTATAAAGGAAACATTTTCTCACAGTAAAAGATCTCAAACTTTGCGAAGGTTTTCAAAATGATAAACTAGATAATCACAAAACGTGTTTAGCTTTTCAAAACTGTAAACTTGGTTTAAAGTTACAGAAATAGTCTGCATGTAACAATAACTCGGTTCATAACAACGTAATGCCATATTTCTACATCAAATAAGCAGTGCTGCAATAATAAAATTTTGGATTAAATATAACTTTGGAAAGGGCTTAAGACGCTCAAAATCGAATCATAAAATCACAAACTGAACAATTTCGACCATGAGTACTGTTTTCTTCTCTTGGGTTGTTTCCAGCCTCAGACTTCCATTAGACAAGATTCTGGACTTATGTATGTACATTTTTTCTCCTTCTTTTTGATAAAGATACTAAACGATCTTCTTTGTAATACCATTCTCACTTGTTCATGATTGTAAAACGAGCCAAAGCAAGTAAGCTACCACACAATTGATGCGTTTCAGGAAAATGGAATTTTACTTGATGCTTGATTATTGTTTTACTTCAATATCTTATTAGCGAAATAATTGGCCGTGTAAGGGAAATAAAAACATTATGCCGGCGGAAGTTAAATCGTGACGTGCAAACTGCGACTGTTACGGCGTTATAAGTCCAGTTGGACTTACATCATTGTGTAATCATTGAAGTGCTTTATTTTACATTGACACAGTTCTTATAAACAGTGTTTATTTGATATTCTGAAGTTACATCTTTCATTTCTTTAAAACAAAAATTATTACCACAGAGTAATTCCATTCTTACGTCACGAAATATGATCCCTATGGCAGAAAAGTAAACTGAGACCTTCTTCAAGATTCAAAGGATTTTTTTTCACGTTAAAACTTCTCCTAAAAGCCTATCTATTAGCAAAGGAATGACGTCATAGGATATATGACGTCAGAGCATTGACAAAACTTCTTGACAATGGCGTTAAAGGTTAAAGAAAATAGAATCATATTCTATTGTTACTTATACTAGTGACTGAAAATGCAGTTCATAAGCATTGATAGTATCAGTTCTTCACCAGCAACCATATGATATTAATAAATATAATTATCAGAGTGGAGATATAAACTTTAACTCAAGTTGAAACATAAATTTCTGACTGAACGCTACATGGCAGAAAAAGGTTCATGAGGGAAAAATATAAATCATTAAACTATGATTAGTAAATAAATATTTCTGGCATCAATTAAATCCCGAAAAAAATCTCATTAAAAACCAATCAGGCATATTTATCTACTTAGGAACACGAAATATCAATTAGGCACGTAGTTAAATGAGTGTAAGATTAAACAAACTTATCAACAAAAGTGAATTTAATCGTAATTTAACATCATTATCTTGCATGTTTGCACTAACCGCTTAGCTTCCTGTATTAAATGAGCCTGTTTACTGTAAACATCGGGCTTTAAGTAAACACATGCTTAACAGATTGCGATGTTTTCTTGATTTGAATAACGCTGATTTCTGAAGGACAGCTGGTGTTATATCACATTCTGAGGCCATTAAAAGTGCATGAAGTTCAAGACTTTACATACCATTTAAAGGAAATTATTTTGTGACAGGATGTCATACAGCGGTTCGTTTTAAGTGTTCGTAGTCTATTAAAAAAGTTCAATTCATTGTAAACTATTTACAGAGATGTATTCTTTTTGGGTTTTTTTATGTAGCCTGAGATGTTACTCCGTGAATCACGTGTTACTAACTTACTTACCAATCGTGATGCCAGGATGGTAGATTAAATAATATTATATGCGTATTATTACTCTAGAAAGACAATATGCATCTCAATTATTATAACATCATTTGTTTTCACATATAATAAGGAGCCCAATCATGTCTACTGCATGTAAACAATTTAAGAAGTTCTACAACAAAACAACTCAAAAGTTCAAAACAACTTTCAAACATGGTTTCTTCCAACATACATTTCGTGTCTCGTTTCAAAATTGTTTATAAAGGGCAACAAAGAATGTCAATCACTCGCTCCATATAACTTTTTTTTAAAAAGAAACAAGTACTGATTTACCAGGAAATCTTGATTTTTTAAGGTAGCAAGGGTTCATTTGGGTTTGAATGGTGACCCTGAGCCAGGCTTTCCTCTTTAGATTAAGCTATTATTGAAACATTCTTTAAAAACTGGGTCCTCCATTCTGTTGATAAGACTGACAAAACAAATCATTTGCACGAAAATCTTTAACTGGCTGATGAAGGGGTCAATAAATATCCGGAAAAGTCTGGAATATGCAAATGAGCCTATATCCCGTATTGATGACCACCACATTCGGAGATTAAGTCTGTCAGCTTAAATCCTTTCTTGAAGACGAACCCAAGCCCTCACGTCCACAAAGGTCTGTCTGCAAATAGATTTCTCCAAGACGAAAACAATTAGTTCCATTATCTTCCTTGTACAATGATTGGCGGGACCAGATTGGAGGATAATTTCCCAAAGGTGATCGTTAAGAGAGGATCGATCTGATTGGTGCTAAAGGAACACCTGATATCGTTATTACCTATTTTGATTGGATGAGAAGAAAAAACTGATTTTTTTGCTCGCCGGTTTTCTTTCTCTCGTAAACAGGCGCATCACGACTGTGAGACTGAACGGTGAACTATGTTTTTAAAAACATGATAACATATATATTGAAAAAATATTTTCATCTTCATGGAATCAGATCAAATTCTATTTTGATCAACTGTTTCCGACGAAGAAGATGATGATAATGATTATTGATTATTGAGATGATTGATTGATAGTGTAAAGAAAGTATCATGATGACTGTGATCGTTTTCACGTGAAAATGGTGACGACGAAGGCGATGACGATGGCATGTCGATGAGTATTAAGACGACGACGATGATGATTACGATGATGATGATGATGATAATGATGGTCGTGTTCACGTTGATGATGATGATGATGACGATGATGATGATGATGATGATGATGATGATGATGATGACGACGACGACACTGATGATGATGATGATGATGATGATGATGTATCTTTCATTGTAACTGCGGAACATTGCGTGGTCAAACTGCGAAGTTACTATTCTATTCCTCATAAAATGAGTTTTTGTTAAAAATCGCAATAGTTTCATGAAATATTCACTAATGATCATAATTATAGCTTCACACAATAGACCAAACAGATATCGATTTTTAACATATGTTCGTGGTAATATGAGTTATCATTTTAATGGCTTATTCCAATCATTCTCCAATGTCTATGCTATGACAAATGTAACGTTACAAGTGAACTTTTCCATGGCAGGTTACAGCATTTTTTACCTAAGGCTCCATTGTTCCGACATCATTTTTAGATTAGATTGGCATATAGACCTAAATGGATTCAATTTACTCTCGGTCTATCGGTTTTTTTAATTCGAAATTCAAGTAGTGTTATTAAACCAAAAGACCTGGGGGTGGGGTTGAATTTGCAGGGAAATGGGAAATGGCGCGGGGAAGGGGACGGGAGGAATATGGACTCCATTCATATAACCTCTATGTAAACTTTTGGAATGGAAGAATTAATTTAATCTCGCACATGATTTTATGTTGATAACACTCTCTCCGGTATCACACTATAAATATCACCGCGAGTAAGGCCGACAAAACTTGTTGTTATATCATTCTAAACACAGTCGTAATTTTATCGAAGCAGAAGCATAAAGTATCACGCATTTCGTAAAGGTCCCACGGCAAAATTTCTTGTAGCACATCTTACGCATGTAATATTCGTGCTCGAAAGCTTCTTCTTTGACGTCACGTTTTGTTGCTTATTGACGTAAAAGATGATAACAGGTAGAAAGACGTCAGTTGTCAGGTTTACATTAATATGTGGAAACCTTTAGAAGTGACTTTATTCAAATTAAGGCTTATTTACAAATAGATTTGTGAAAAGAATGGCCTTAATGGTAAATATAGGCCTCTATGCGATATTCATTGATATAAACGTTAAACTAACGTAAAAGTGTTTCATCTTCTGCGGTTATTTGTGATAGGTTAACGGTTATTACTGATAAGGAGGTCAGCGCTAACGAGTATTTGAGGCACGTGTTTTTTTAGACACAATGCTTCTTTGAGGAAATGCGGTAAAAAGAACTTTTCTGTATTCTTATCACACTTGGAATTTTATCATTTTATTACATTTGTAAGTTCAAGTTACCTAACATTGGTTTCACGTAAAAACACCTTTATTCAAAATCTTATTTCGTAATATAACCTTTGAGATTTTGAAGGTAATTATCTCACTTTAAAAGTTTCCAAAACTACCACACACCTAAAACGAAAAACGACTGCAAAATATATTAAACATTAACGACGCGATGCATATTCGGTCCATATTTACAGGGATTGTGGGTGACGTTGGAATTATGTTATTGAACAGGCTAGGCAAATTATCAACAATTGCCCCCCAAACCTTCCCCTAGTACCCAGGGGTTGAAATTTCTTAACGCCAGTGTCTGGACTGATTTGGTGAAGGAAGCTAATAGAACCGTAATGAGAATAATTGGTCCTCTCCGGTGCCCGATCCGTGTTTTTTAATTACCCGATCCATGTTTTTGATTTACCCTTCGCGCTGATTAGGAGAGTTCCGATACCTCGTTGCCATGACGATCGAGAATATGGCTCGAAGGTGTATAAGGGTGAAGATGCGTTTTTAAGACTAAAAAACGTGGTTTGAAATTATCAATAATCAGTGTCTCTATGAAGAAGAACAAGGAAGTACAAGAAAGTTACTAAAACGTTGAATGGATTATGGAAAAGTATGTGGATTTTGTGAGATTTTATAAATTTTTCTAGGTATGTCTGTATAAGAATTTAATGTTTTGGATTACCCAATTATTTCATACTGGTACGGTTTAACAGAGATCTAATTATATATTTTTTTGCTTTACAATACATAATCTTAATAATAGATGATGGATTTCCTTTGCATATTTCGTAAATGACTTGATGATTACTAATTAGGCATTTGGTCGTCATGCTTCATGAATAAACACATTCATCCAAATATCAGAGAAACTTCCCATTTGGATGAAGTGATTGTCAAAATAAATTTGTTATAAATGGTTATTGTGTAATCGAAATGGTAAGGTTCTGTCGATGTTCTATATGATTTAAGCTAATCAAATATTCGTTTCAATTTTAATGAAATATATTGAATACCAGTATGAAATTAATTGGTCAATGAGGTCAGTAAATGGCTAAAGGTTTAAATTCATAGTACTGTCGTATTGTACCAGGTACCCAATTTACTGCTGCGTAGACTAAGATACATTAGTACTATGCCCTCTCTTATTCAGTCTCTTAGGTATGTAGAGTGTTTCAGTAGTGAGCAAAATACTCGACTCAACCGAGGCAGGATAGAGGTGGGTCACCCATCCAGTAATCAGACCACGCCCAATGTTGCTGAACTTAATCGACTAGGGTTACTTACACCAGGAGAATTATAAAGAACCTGAATGCGTCTAGCCCACCATATACATGTAATGTCTTTGATAATCACTGGATCAATCGTCTAGACCATATTTCTAACTAAAATCAAACGGTGTTGTAAAAGAAATCTGGGTTTTTTTTCATTGAAGACCAAAAGTAAAGTAATAAAGTCTCAAAAAATCCTGTTTATACAAACATTAATAGATGATTTTTGTCCTAATCGAAAATTCGTATGAAAATTTATTTATGAATGTTTAAACCTTTATTCGATAAGCTTTTTATGTTTAAACTCTAAAGATTGAAAATGTATTTACAACATATCGGCTTCTCAGTCCTAAAATGAACGTTAATTGATCCAAAAACATAAACCATAACGAGAAAAAACATCGAGGAAAGGCTGATTTTTAAAAAGGTTATTTTGGTTTGGTTTTGCAAATTATCTGCCTCTGCTCATGTTAAAGATTCCTTATTAATCAAGATTCGTAAAGTTGCGTTTAGCTGCGCTTTTAAGACAAGCTCTACCGATAGTGCTATACATGTTAATAGTTTTATGGAATGGTTCACGTTACTGGTAATCTGTAATTGATTTTCTAGAGGTTGAAAAAAGTAGATGGATAGTTTTTTGATGGCCAACTTCTTTATATTCACTATGGCTAAATGCGATTGTGGAATAAAGAAGTTGATCATTCATATTATCAATTTGTACACCATCGGTAATAAGTTCACATTGTTTCTGCATAGCTTCGCAACTTCTTTGGATACTAAGAAAAAGTCGATGTTTCAGAATCGTTGAGCAAACATCGTTAATGGGCTCGGTGTTGAATTATTTGGAGAGGTCGAGGTTCAAGTCCCGAAAAATCTTTAAAAATCAATGAAATAAGGTGAAAAGGAAATTTCATTAACTTACCTCAACCTTCACATATCGCTAAATTTGAATTTGTTATTCAAAAATATATATTCAAATATATCTAAATGCATTTTCGAAGAGGATAAATTCATCAACCAAAGTGGATGAACTTCAAAACTAATCATCAAGCTTGAAATATCCAGTTTTCAATGTTGCAATTTGATGACTGTCAGAAATTTCACATATCAAAATCAAAATTTAATTATTTTTACAAATGAAGCTAATTAAAAGGATTTCCATATTTTAAGAAAAGGCCACTCAGAACGCAAGTGTTTCGATGAAAAGCAAATGTTAAAACCAGGACTGACAGCAGTATAGAAGAATGAGTTGAAGAAAGAGCGGTATATGAAATCATTTCTCTAAAATTGGATGCAAAAAACCTGACGCTAAATTGGTATTCGCGTCAATTTAGAATCAGGGCGCATTCAGACTAGATCGTATCAGCTCGTTACTGCAATCGGAACATTTCGAAATCGTGAATTTAATTCCCTTTTTTGAAGTACGTTTTTTGAAACATCTTAATTTTGAAAGCAAAATAATGAGCTCTGGAAAAGATTTAAAGGAGATTTCTCGAAAAAGCTGTATAGGTTAATGAAGGTTTTATCAATCAGTCGCCATTCCGGGCAGACGATAACGGCCGCCATCTTGGATAGGAGCTGAATCCACGTTGATGAGAGTTTTTTATTCCTTTATTCCATTAACAATTTCGCAGTAATAAGCTCGGCGGACGTCTAATGGGGGCTTATCAAAGTATGTTTAATCTAATCAACCCAAAATGCTGTATAATTAGGCTATGTGTATCTATCATCTATTGGATGCGCCGTCTTTCATGACGGCGACTCGAGCCATCTTTTCACACACTCTCTTTGATTGTTAGCCTCGCTAATAACAGCTTTGCTTCTCATTATCCCTGGTATTGATATCGCCAATTATGAAAAATTCGTCCCTTCATTTTCACCCTTCGATTTCCTTTCAAACAATTGAATTGCACTGGAAACATTGCGTCAAAAGCTTCAATTCAGACATCGAGTGGTGCCTCCAAAACGAGTAATTATTCAGCAATCGGTAAAATTGCAATTAATCGTAATTGAGACGGCGAGGATGTTTATTAGCCCGAGGCCATAGGGTCTTCAAATTTGGCGGACCCCTTGTCTGAACTGTGCAAAGTCTTCCCACGACCGAATAGCTTCCATTGCAAGGATCTAAAAGTAGATATGATCCCTGGTTTTCGTTAGAGAAATAATGTGCATATTTCTGTCTATAACTTGAAGTTATTGGTCTATGTTTAAGTTATTACCGACATGATCGAAAAGCAATGGCAATATGATTGCTTGAATGGTTCCACCTTGATAGATAGGACAATCATAAATGAATAATTTATTTCCATATATGTGATAACTGTTGAATTAGACAAAAATAACGATAGGAGTTGATGTAAATCTAAATGGTGATATGATGGTTCCGGCTCGATGGGAAATCTATTCGTAATTGAAGATTTCCTCGAAGTATTATGTTTTGAGTTAGACCAATCATAGTATAGAATTTGCAAAAGGTTCAGGTTATCGTATAATTACTGAAATGGCGTAATGGCTATACCTTGACTCATCGTGAGAACTGAACATATTATATCACACTTTATCATATAATGGGCAGTGTTATCGGTGCAATAAACCCATCTTGTAATCATGTTATCAGATCCCTGATAACAATGCAAATGAGGTTAACTATGTCGCACTACTTTCGCTAGCTCCGTACCAAGAAGAGCGAATCCTAAAACGTTTCCTTAGCAATACAAACGATTTGTCGAGTCTGGTGTGTTTTGCAGACGTAAGCGTCAATGTAAACAAACATGGCCGCCTCGTCGATCGGAGATTGTGTTCGCATCGATAACAAAGGTACAGGTACCATCACAGCTTTTATTGACATGTACAATGGGAGCAAACACTACTTTGTGCACATCGATTGTGTAGAGTATGAAGGGAAGTTTGAACACTCCCGCCAGATGAAGATTTCAACAAAGGTGCAACGGCAGGCGACATGTCGACTCTTTTTCAATTTCAAATGTTTTGAACGATATCAAATATATCTGAAACATTTATGACGTATTTTGTGTGATGTTTTATTCAGACTAAACGAGTACACTGTTGTTGTAAAAGGTTTGACAAATTGGACTATTTTGCTCTTGTGTGACGTTATTTTCCTATAATGCGAAATGAAATGTGAGTTTGCCTAGTGATGACGCGGTTATATTCATGCGCCCTTTCCGTTTGTGAAGTGGACACACAGTTAGCCTAAATTAACCAAAAAGGAGGTTTATTTCAAAATGACATTATATGATAAAGAGATTATTACCATTGTATGTTTTGATATCGTAAATATCACTATATAAACAATAAAAACTATGTATTAAGCTCGGTAAACCTCGCCTAATACATTTTTATTGTTTATATAGTGATATTTACGATATCAAAACAAACTCTGGTAATAATCTCTATGTAGTGAACTCGTGAACTGGCAATTGTTGAGCAAATGCCAATTTCAATGTGACCGTTCTATCTATTTTGTATATTGCCATTGTATAAAGAGGAATAAAATTCTGTATTTTTAATTCTTCCAGGTTACTTATGATATAAGTGTTTCTTTTAATAAAATATCCCCCCCCCCCCCCCCAAAAAAAAAAATATTAAAAAATTGGACGGACAATGGCTAGGCCTAATCATGCGTGGAAAGACTTTTCACACTCCCAGCACTGAATGCCTTCGCTGTTCACGGTTTTCGTGTTGAATAAATGTTTGCAATTCTTTGTCAAATGGTCAATAAGCAGAGACCTACCCTAAGTGCTCAAATTTGATTATTTAGTTTTTAGGGAGTGAATGTATAAAAAGGGTTGACACCTCGAATTTCGTTTCCACAAAAAAATTCGACAGAACCAGTCCTTTTAAATGTTTGATGTTCGAAGCAGTGTGTAATGTGATAGGTTAGTAGTAACGTCTTTGTAGTAACTGTTATTGCAGTAATGTAGTAGACAAAGGAACATAACGGTTTTAACATTAGTCAAAGCAGGATTACAGTGAGAGTGATGGTGGTATGATCATACAGTTTCATGTTGGCACCACTTTAACGTTAACCACCCTCATAGTCATGAATACCATAGGAACTCGAAAAAATGACATCGGTAAAAATTTGGTCATTTAAACACATACTTAATCACGAACACATGCAATTCATATAGATAGAAAATTGTTTTGGAGAATCATATCTTCAATGGTACAAATTATTGAGTTTTTTTCGGGTACAAGTTCCCACATTTTCCGCATCAGGGTACAATGCCAGCATTGGCCGTAACAAAGGCAAGATCGTGTTAGTTAACTGTTGTTTATATGGCAACGTTCATGAGCAATGATGTTTTCGTTGAAACAAAAATGCTCCTTTGCGTGGTATCAAATATTTATTCTTTACATGAACTCACTATGTATGTTTTCGAGCAAGATTATTATCGAATGTTTCCTTATACCAACCTGGTTCCCGGGCCTCGTTCCGCTTGCGCTAAAGAGCTCTCCATTCTCTCTTCCTCCGTTCAGACAGTTCTTCCATCGAACAAACTACCCTTCTTTCACAACGTGAGATACAGCACTGCTATTTTTTATTTGACAAATATGCGGCATGTAGTTACATTATATAACCTCTCTTGGTATCTACTATTCTATCTACATAAACTTTCTATGAATCCCTTTAATACGAGGTCCTAAAATATAGATATTATCGCCTTCTTACCTCGGAGGATATAGTCTATTAAAAAAACTACCCTTCAATTACAACAAGAGAGATATCTCTACATAAACTCACCGTGTATCCCTTGGATACGAACCCCGCCTACCAAAGAAACGTGTTCTCTCGCTCTCACCTTCGTAGAACTTCTCCATCCACCGTACAATCTCACATTTAATTACCACATAAGATAGAACAAGATAAGAATATGAAAAATGACACAGATACTTCGTCGAGCACTAATGATTTGTTATCCACATAGGCTCTCTAAGTATTCCTTGGATACGAACAGCTTAAATAGAGACATCTTACCGTTGTAAAATGGTCTATCAACTGCTCAAACTCACCTTCAATTCAAACGTAAGGTGTGCCACTTGAAAATATGACAAAGATCCTTCGTGGAGCTCAAATGGTTTATTCTCAACGTAAACGCTCTACGTATCTTGTATGACAGATCATGCAACGAACTTCTCTTGTATTGGCAGATTGGCAGCAGATTGCTTGAGATAGATGCATCGTTATTGATCGAGTTGATGGACCTCTCAACGCTGTTGAAAACTTTGTGTTGTTTCAGCTTTGTTTGTGGAGGGTAAGCTGTTGTACAAGTAAGGGAGAGGAGTGTTATATGGATTTTCAAAGAATTATGGTCCTAAAATACTTCAAACGGTTAAAAATTGCACTGAAACATATTGTAATAAATATCTATATGTATAGAAAATACAAATTGTAAGGGGTTGAGGCAGAGACATGACAGATGTGAACAAAGGGAGATAACTAGTCATAACGGTTAATTCATTTGTTTGGATTGTCTGGTTGAGGCGGCGACTCGTAGTCTAACATTCAGTTTGACCTGACCATGTTAATAGTCTAACTAAGTAGTTGATACTATGCTTAGCTTACCATAACCTTTTGAGAAGGAAGTGTAGATATGCCCATTTCTCTGGGCCAATTTCTTTATTTGATATCAGATATTGAGTGTAAGTCTATGGGTCGAGACCTTGTTCCACTTGCACAAAACTGAATTAGCCTTCATAAGGTAATCGTAACTCGATGTTATAACTATTGACTTAGGGCGCCTAAAGCTCTAAGCTTGCTTTGTAAACATATTCCCAACCATATGTTATACAGCCAAAGTATGTTTGTGACAATATGCAATAAAGCGCTATTTGATTAAATATTTGACGCTTTTTATCATCTTTTGATACATTTTGAAATGGTTTTGAAATATTAATTTAAGGCGACCAAAGGTAAGTATGATTTTCGCATCGTACTTAACGTTTCAGATTTATCAACACATCTTAACTAATTTTCCAAGCGATGCATGTAGTATGGTTGGAACTCGTCAAAACGACTGGGAGTAAATCTTCACTTTTCTGTTAAAATCAAGTACATCAGTAGATGAACTCAAAATGTACTGTGAATGGAGAAGACATCGAGATGTCCGGGTCACCTGAAGTGTTTATCTTATTTTAAATCGACATCACATATATGCAGTATGTGCTTCTCATATTACTATAATACTGATATGATTTTCTATTACCTTGAAAGTTATCATAAAGAAAAGTAAATGTGTTCAATTTTCTTAACAATACTTTTGCACATTGGATAAATTTCAATGATTCTGTTTTTCGGACAATTAAAATTTAATATTTTACATCTACCTCAGTTTGATTTTAAAAATTCTGAATACAGAGGTCACACAAGTTGAAAATTTTTAACCATCTTTTACACTCAAAATCTCAATTCCATTCATAACGCAAAAATATGGTTGGGGGTCTAGATCGAGTTTTTTCCTCCTCAACAAACATGGGTTGACTTTGCTTCATAAGCGTGCTTCAAGGCTCATACTGTGGCTTTCTTGCATTCGTTTCCTTCAAAGTTGGGCAATTTTCTATCAAATGAAATTGGCAGAACCCTGTCAATTCACTAAACGCCGTTCCATTTGCAGCAACTAGGCTAATCCTCAAATTCATTAAAACTTTTTCGAAAGCTCCAACATCGTGTAATTAACTCCGACATTGTGTTTCGTGTTTCAACTTTCTCAATTCCTCTTTTCGATTTCCCTCTCATTTCTAAAGTGTGTTGTCGATAGGAAGCCATCCAATTAAAGTAAGGACCTCCTATGACAACGCACTGAAGAGTAATTAGGCAAATTAACAAAATTGATCGAAAATAAACGAAAAAGTTTTCTAGTAAATGAAACTATGTACATCGACCCATTTGGGCGATGCAAAAACACGGATCACAAGAAACGAGCATGGATTGAATCTTTCCTAAGCGGACCACTGAAAATGATGCTTTTTTCTCTCGTCTTTGATGGAACAATAATATTTTGGTTAGCAACCCTATCAGCCTAATTGCCGAACTCTATTTCGCCCATGGGAGACTATATCCCGCCTAACTGGTGATTAAATAGATTGCCTTCGCCAATCCTTAATAGGTTTTTACAATTACGCATTTCGTACTCCGGTTTAATATGATGTGGTGTTCAAACTTTTTAACAGCATTGAAAGCGATTCTGACAGGGTTCCAAGCATCGGTGCATCGTTTTAGAGGCTTTTTAGAAATTGGAAAGGGTTTTATTTCGTAATTTCATGAGAGTAATGCATTTTCACTTTACAATTAGGTTATCATGTCGGTATCTATATGGCTAATGCATTCAGTTCGTTGGAAGACATTAGTACTGCCATATTTATATGAAATAATATCGCTTTCCTAATGTGATGAGATTTTTGACGTGTTTAGATTCGTTTATTCAAAAAGCTTCTAGAGTCAGGGTGAAAAAGAACCCAGAGAAATGTTTTGTCGTGTCACAGGCAGAAAAATGGTAAAAGTTTTCAATGGTTGAGTGTTAAGTTACCACGAGCTATGCTAAAAGTGATAATGGCACCCGGTCCAATGGTGTCTCCATTCTGAGTCGGTCCAATTCGATCTAGCAGTCATATATGCATTTTTTATGATATCATAGTGTTTAATGGAGTTTAGTATCCCGATGGGCTATTTTAGGATACTATACTATAAAATACTATAGTTTGTTAACTTCAGTCGCAATTATTCTATACTGGTCTAGCATGAAAATGAATAATAATTTGTATTTTTGTTTTTGATAATTTGTGTCCGTTTTCATGAATATTTTTTCAAGATGTTCTATTTTAGACTGTAAATGATATATTTTCAGAAAGGGAATGTTCAGTAATTGTGTCTTCGTGTCTGCTATTTTTCAAGACAATATATCAGACGTGTTATTTTGGTAAATTTATATAAATATCTGTCTTTTGACATGAAAACATGTCAATATAAGTCATTTAAGACTTAAAGTGATATTGAAGTGCTGTTTGTTTGTTTCATAAAAATAAGTCAAGATATGACGTTCTTTAAAAATAGTTATGTATGATAGTTTTGTGCTCTTATGTCAAGATGTGTCATTTCAGATGGTTATGTATGTTCCTTTTTATTAAATATGTCAAGAAGTGTATGCAATTTATTTTCATTAGAATTAACGTCCAGATGTGCTTTTCAGAAAGCTGTCTATGTTTGTTTTCTATGTCTATGTCTATGTCTATTATTTTGTCTGAAAAATTTTCAAGAGCGTCATTTTCAAAAGTTTTTGTCAAGATGTGTCATTTCACAATACTACGTATGTTTGTTTTCATGAAATAAGTGCTATTCAGAAATATATTTGTGCTAATTCGATGAAAATTTGTCAAAATGCCTTGTTTCCAAAATTATCTGTGTGATCATTTTCTAGACACTGTATGTTCGCTTATGTATGTTTGCATGATATAAATTGTTTTAAACCCTTTAAAAATATTTTCATTTTGACGGAAGGTATTGTTTTTTACCAGTGCCTGCAATGATTAGAATGAATACTTCTTGATTTTCACGAGTTAATCAATCAAACGTTTCCTCAACAGATTCTTAATCAAAATGGATAGCATTACATTCAAGGTATAGATATGACTCAGTTTTTTAAAAAATAGATTGAAGCTACAAATTAAATATCTGCGAGGAATATAGATTATCCATCAGTTTAAAGGCACTCAGGAATTATTTTAGGGAACTCATGAAAAAAATGTTGTCAATTGCAAGACAATGGTTCAAGGAGTTAAAAAAAATCTACTACATTGGTTAAAATGCGCGGATATATTTCTCTTACTCGATTTTTAAGAAAATGGTCAAACTATAGATAACAGGATTACAGATTTCGCTAAATACGCGATACTCTATCACTAAGGATAACCGGGTATATACAATAAGAAGTTTTACTTTCAGAAGAAACAAAAAATATTTACGTCAATCAATATTTCATTAGGAAAATATGAAACATATGGTTTCATTTTAAGTGCTGCGGTGCATTTAATCTCGACCACATGAATTATAAACATTGAAGCGTGTTTTATTTCAGACAGTTTTGAAAAGAAAACAGAAACATTTGATGCTTACTGAATAAATTATTAAGCAAAGGAATTATTAATTTATTTACTTCATCACTTACATGGTGTTACCACGAGAATGTTTAGCCGTGTTTTGACTTCCGCTTGGCTGTTGCACTGTAAGACACCATATACAACAACGTTAATTAAAGTCTAAAGACCGCCGAATCGTTCGTAAAGATATATGCGTCCATTAAATTATTGGCAGGTTTTGGAAATATCTTTAAAAGGAACATTGAGAACCTCTCCTTAAATTTCTTAAAGAAAATTAGGGGGAAAAACACGATATGTTCGTGCTTTATGTGCTATGCGAGAAAACTTACAAGACGCATTGCCGCCAATGAAGGAGTGGAAGACTTTACAGTGTGACATTACATTACACGAGAATTTCATGTTGCACGTGAAGCATGAAATGTACAATAGAAGAAAGCATGTTTATTGCAGTGAGAGTACACGAGAATTTCATGCTGCGCCTGCAGCATGTGGAAATATACAAGCATTTGCCAAGACATTTTGACTTATCCTGACGCATTATCTCACAGAGAAATAGTTCGATTAAGTGGATTTTTCAGTTACTTGGATTTTACTGTTGCTGAAAATATCGTATTTGTTGTTGTGGTGTATATCAAACTATCACTTAATGTAAGCGAATTTACATCATTATCTGACTTTATACATTTCAAAACAACATGTTTTTAACGCGAACGTGAAATAGATATTAGGTATAACAAAAATACTCTTTTAAACATCGTTAAATTTAATTTAACCCCAACGCACTTGAATGTCTTTATCATCATTTCTTTTGTGACACGTCCTTTTAAACGTAGCGAGGTAAAAAGGCGAATAACTTACAGTAAACATTCCCTACAAAGCACTCAACCCCAGTAGTTCATATACATTCGTTTTGTCAAAATTTCAAGATTTCCTTATATTTGAATTATTCATTTGAAACAACGACATTTTACCTTTCTACAAACATGAAACCTGTTTTGCTTTAAAAGGAAAGTGGTGTAGAAGATAACCTCTTGTTTTAACATGGGAACTGTGACCATCTTGTTATTTATTAGTTATATTAAGCGCCACAGGTGCAAAATAAGACAAGTGTTTAATGAAATCGTCAAAGCAGGCGAGGTGCAATTATCAATTTGTTTCAAACCATTTTTTAAAATATATTTGGCAATTGCTATATCGGAAGAGTAAGACTTTCGTAGAAAATCTTAAACATGATAGCTATCTGGTAGACTGTTTTCAATATTTTCCACCTACAAATATCAAATACTTCCTACTAAAATATTTGTCAAGTATCAATATAACAATGATAGGCTAACACTGATCACCGGTTACTACAACGACAGCAGCAGCATCAGAAGCAACAACAACTTCTACTATTACTACTACTACTACTATTACAACTACTACTACTACTGATACTAAGACTGCTACTACTGATACTAAGTCTACTGCTACTGCTACTACTACTAAGACTACTACTAATGATACTAAGTCTACTACTAGTACTACTACTACTACTAAGACTACAAAGACTACTTCTACTAAGACTACTACTACTACTAATACTGATACTAAGTCTACTGCTACTGCTACTACTACTAAGACTACTACAACTTAGACTGATGCCGCTACTACTGCTGCTGCTGCCACCTCTACTACTTCTACTACTATTACACTACTACTACACCTACAACTACACATTTACTATTACTACGACTACTAAGACTACTACCACGACTACTTGGACTACTACTACGACTACTACTAAGACTAAGACTACTACTACTACTGCTTCTACTTCAATGACTACTACTACTAAACTACAAATACTAATAATTATGACAATGATATTAGCGCTACCACTCCTGTAACCACTATTACAGCTACCATCCTTCTTCTTCTACAAATATGTTTCAAAATAAATATATAGTTTTCCTACTACCATTTCTACAAGTACTAAAATATGCTAACTCATCATTTATCTACTGCCACCACTTCTGCTACCATTACAACCACTACTACGACTACTATTGTTTTGCTACCACTACGGTTACTATTGCTTCCTCTTCTGCAAATGTTACTGCAGCCACTATCTCGTACACTTCTACTACTGATGCAGGTACCGCTGCTTCTATTACTGCTTCTACTTCCAACACTTCTACTACTGATGCTGGTACCGCTGCTTCTATTACTGCTTCTACTTCCAACACTTCTACTACTGATGCTGGTACCGCTACTTCTATTACTGCTTCTACTCCCAACACTTCTACTAATGATGCTGGTACCGCTGCTTTTACTACGACTCGGGTTCGAATCCCGGTGGAGGCACCAAATATTTGTGACCTGGGTCCAAAACTGTGTTGTGTCCTTGGGCAAGGCACTTCATCCACATTGCACTCAGTCCACCCAGCTGCTAAAATGGGTACCTGAATATAGGGTTGTACGGACCTATACGGTCGCGCTTAGCGCTTAGTAGCAGCTGTGAAAGTACACTTCCCTCAGGGTAATGATGTAGGTAGCGCTTTGAGCATGTCTTAGGACGTGGAAAAGGCGCCATATAAATATCCACATTATTATTATTATTCTACTTCCAACACTTCTACTACTGATGCTGATACCGCTGCTTCTATTACTGCTTCTACTTCAAACACTTCTACTACTAATGCTGGTACCGCTGCTTCTATTACTGCTTCTACTTCCAACACTTCTACTACTGATGCTGGTACTGGACTGCGATTATACTACTACATCCTCTTTCCCTTCTGCTTCGTCTCTCCTACTAATACTCCTACCTTTTTTACTGTTACTATTATTGTTGTTGCTTCTTCTACTTCTACTTCTACTGCTGCTATTTTTCTTGCATTGCTACTGCTATTGGTGTGGTGACAAGTAATTATACTACTGCCACTCACAGAATTTGAAACGTAAGCCTCTATTCAGCTACAAGAATTCATGAGGGTAAGTTTTTGGGTTTTGGGTTATCGTGCCACGCTACTTTTACCACTGATGTTGCGACGTCTTCTACCAATAACACGTATTTCTTTTCTACTTTCATTGCTCCTACTAATACTACTGCTACTGCCGTTTTTACTAATAGTACTTCTACTACTACCAATACTTAACTACCCTACTAATATTACTTCTAGTACACCTTCTACTATGCTTATTGTATTGCTTCAACACCTACTTTTTTATTGCTTTTAATGTCATTATTTTACTAGTACTAATACTGTCAGTAATGCTGCTTTTCTACTAATGTCACTACTACTTTGACCACAACTGCTGCTACTACTACTACTATTACTTCTACTACTACTGGTACTACTACTATTACTACTCTCACTGCTGCTACTACTTACACTGCTACTACTTCTACTACTGCTACTGCTACTGCTACTGCTAATACTACTACTGCTACTACTATTTCTACTACTACTACTACTATTACTATTACTACTAACAACACAGCTACTACTGCTACTACTATTGCTACTGGTATAATTATCAAGTGTTCGTTTCCTTTTTTTTCAATTAAAACAAAATTTGATTTCCAAAACAAAATAATTAAATTCAAAAACTCATTATCTAGAAATAAGCACTTTTCAAAAGGTAATTAAACTATCCACGTTCATCAAGAATAGAATCAATCAACGACATTATCATTCGTGCGCTGATTGATTGGGTTCACACCATCAAGTTGATTAAAATTAGCATTGTGCTATAAAGATCTCATAATACAGAATATAAATGTGTTTTTAAAGCAATGGTATTCTCTTGAAAAAGCACTTTCCCAATTGCAAATACAATATACGTCATTTAACATCATTTTCTAATGTTTCAGTTACAAGATTAGTTATTGGTTACACTAATACAAAATTCAATGTGTTAGTTTCAGAAACATAAAGTCAGTCACTTAGTCACCTTGATAGTAATAACAGAAATGTAAATTATGGTAATAGAGTTCGTTAATTTCACAATTTTCCAATTTTACGTTCGATCTATCGATATTTTTCGTAATGTATTTGGATACAATCATTTTTCAATTGTTTCAAGTATTAGTTTATAACAGAAACTCAGAGTTTTAACTCAAAGTGCAACAATATAATATTGGGAGAGGGTTACCTAACTTGTGTCTGATCTCTTTCCTAAGTTTATAGAAATAAGTTTAAATCAATAAAGTCAAGCACAACAAGTGATAAATATAAAAAAATATTTTCACAGATTATAAAATGTTCAAATTCGAAAAACAGAGTAACTGAAATATTTAGCCACACAAGCCCATGGATCGCCTATATAACATTAAACCGCATGCAAATTTATTAAAATTTTAGTTCATCATCATTAAGGCTTTATCATCATATTAAGTATAACAATAATGACAAATCCAAAGTACAAATGAACTATAAATATAAACATACTCAAAAGAGAGAGCTACAAAAAATAATTTGTTCTAAATATTAATAAATCGGGCGATATGACCGTACGATATTTGTTATTCTTAGCGACTGGGTTCTAATTAATTCACAATAAACATAATCTTGAACGCCGAAATATTGGCGTTTCGGAAAGAGATGCCACCAACGTAGTTTTCCGTTGTTTAGGTCCATTTCTTTGCCACTGTGCCATGGCAACTAATAGCCGGGTAAAGTATAATCATGTTTATTTTTGCGAGTTTACATTTCTAAACAAGCGGTACATCAAAGGCGATCTTTCCAGTTATTTCGTACTCAAGTCTGGCGATTTATCAGATATACTCTTTGAGATAATTTTGATCTTAACATAGGCACAATAATCTTTGTTATGAAGGATATTATGGAAAAGATAAATGGGATAAATAATAAGATACATGTATATTAAATTCCAAATGTTCAAGTTCCTGGAGATCGGCTGAAATTGCATCTTGAAATGGTCCTAGATTATTTGTTTTAGTAACGTATATATGTTGCGATTCTTATTATGGAATAAGGATTATTTGATAAAACATATATTTTTGATTTTAGATTCAATCATTCAGTTTTGATGAGTCTGTAAAATTGGAACTTGGAGCCATTTCAAATCGATGTAATTCGGTTTTGTGACGAATAAAAAATCGAATGTTATTAAACAGAACACCATGTGTGTATTCAAACGAGCTTGTATCATGTGTATTTCCTAAAAGTAACTATCGATTTATAACTGAAGCATTAAAAGATTAAAAAAGATTTTTGTTTGGCTTTGATAAACAAACATGATCTTGCATCTCGTGTGTCGAATATGTTGAAGATTGTTCCGATTTCTGGCAAATTTGTAAGTAACATCTTATAATTTAGCCAAATAAATTTTGTTTTAATAGACTTCGATTTCTGGCAGGGCTTTTGATATAATCCAGAATTAATCAAAAAGACCTTTTAACGTAATATGTCGTATAACATAGAATTAAATATTGACAAAATCAAAGGACACGCATGTGTTTACACAAGCTTGTTTTTTAAACACATATTGATATACATTTAAAGTTCCATTTATATCACGACTGTAGATCAAATCTTAGAAGCAGTCAAAAAGATTTTTTTTGCTTTCATCACGTATATTACTTGACGGATTGTTAAAAATGAAAAAGAAGAAAAAAAGAAAAAGAAAAAAATGATTCCTTTTTTACGTTTTCCAAATGTACTAGAAATACTTAGGATATCATTTACGAAATTCAATTTGTAATAAAAAAAAAACTATTGATAATGTTATTCATGAATATTGAATGATGTCTGAGAAATGGTTCAAATGTAAATTATTGATATCTATGATTACAAATAATATATTACCAAACTCGAACGTAGACGGTGAACGATACCATATGCGTCACGGACAGACATGGACACATACATTGGTACGTGAAAGCACCTTTTGAGGACTGCAAAACATAATTTCTAACAAATAGCAAAAGAAAAACAAATATCTGTCAAAAAGTAAATATTTTGTTTCAAAGATCTAGCATGTTGCAGCCTAGAGATGTTTTCGGTAATAAGAGAAATGAGCGTGACGTTTGTGAGAGCAGTACGGATTGTTTCCCTTGGAATATCAATATATGGTTTGGAAGAGACGATAAAATTTGGAGAGAGAAAGAGAGAGAGAGAGAGAGAGAGAGAGAGAGAGAGAGAGAGAGAGAGAGAGAGAGAGAGACAGAGACAGAGACAGAGACAGAGAGAGACAGAGAGAGACAGAGAGAGACAGAGAGAGGAGAGACAGAGACAGACAGACAGACAGACAGTGACAGAGATAGAGATAGAGACAGACAGACAGACATACAGACAGACAGACTGACAGAGTGTGTGTGAGAGAGAGAAAGAGAGACAGACAGACACACATAGAGTGATCTGGTAGACAGACAGACACACAAACACACACACAGACAAACAGACCAAACGACACTTATGGACAGACTTAGAAGTTAATGTAGCTTGCGAGATAGATTGAAAGAGAAAAAACAGAGAGGGGTGGGAGGGAATCTGCTTAGATAGAGAGAAAGAGAAAGTGATGGTGACAAGGAGAAAAAAGAAACAATGAAAGCCACATAGAAAGAAAAAGATAGTGACAGAGGCAGAGAAGAGAATGAGAGAAAATGGTAACAAGGATAGAGGGATAGAGATTGAGACGGGGGTAGATAGAGAGATGAGAGAAGAAAAAAGAGGGAGAACTGTTACTTTCCTAATACATTACTTGTTAAATAAATTCAACGGTTTCTCTTTCTGGAAGTGTAACGAATTATTTATCTTCTTTCTATGATTGATAATCAACAACACAAAGATATTCAATTCTATTGGACTACTATATTTTTAAATGATTTCGAGTTAACTTCAAATTTTGGCATTCAGAAAATCTTTCTAAAAAATGTCCAATCAATTTATGTGTTATGAATAATCGAAGATGCATCAAATGTGATTGTGATAAAAAAAAACTGATAACACAAATTGACCCCGATGTATTTTACATTTAACACCAAAAATATACATTTTAATTTTTTTTAATGAAAAAATGAAACAAATAACGAAAAACGTCTCCCCAAAGTTTCATAGAGAGCAAACCCATCGCTTGCCTATACATCATCATTATCGCTTCAATTACTCGTTCAAAGATGTACGAATGGTAGCGATTTAGCCAAAATAAACACATCATACGCGTGTTCCCTTGGTTACACATGATTATGTTTATCAATTTACACCTGTATGACATGTGTAAACACAGGTGTTAATATTTCAACACATACCTGAGCGTCCAGATTTAGCCTAATAATAAACAGGTGAACGGGCGCAACATCGCATCACGTTTATAAACGTTCTATCGTATGTACATACACGCTGTAAACACAAACTTAATTTTTAGTTATGGCGTGAAGAACATCAGGAAGCGATCGAATATTTGGATGTATTTTTATAATCTATTAGTGTTAAATATGTGTTAACTTGTGTTGTTTTCACCTATACATTACTATGTAAACTAAGAATATATTTTTAGTCTTTTTTATTAGAAAATTCAAATTAATGGAATAAATGTATTTTGAAAAATATCCTTTTTTTATGAAGACTACAAATATATATTCATCTTAAGTTTATGCTTTTTGGTATTTGTTAAACCAGGGGTGAATCAATATTTTTCTTTTCTTTTTCACATTTCCTCGAATTATAAAGAAATTAATCTTTTTTAACAAATGTTGGATTACTGCTTACATGAGAGTTATGAACATGCATGTTCATGATATAAAAATGTATATATTCTTTTACAGACATGTTCAAATGGTATGCATGGAAAAAGTTATTACCATGCATAGAGTGTTTATGTAATGCTTGAAAACAAACATAAATCGGTGCTCATTTTAATGAAATGATTAGTCAAATATATATTCCTACATGGACTATGATTATATCAGTTTGATGAACAAAACAATTTATGACTGAATGCATGTAAGAAGATAAATAAAGTCTCTTATAAAATAAGTATCTTCAGTCTTAATTATCTGATTATATTGTAGATATCAGTATTATTTACACTGCTGTGAGAACATATCGTGATTTCACTTCGTTTTTAAAAAATGCATTCATACATACATATATACTTTCACATAGATACATGTATATAGACACACACATATACAGACCTCTTAATAAGTTTGTCAGATCCACATTTCTTAGAAACCTAAGATAACGTTAACTAAATAAAACCATTGGATGATTACATTTAGTATGCATTAAGTATTCTGTAAAAAGGATGGGTTTTGTCTCTTTTTCAGACGAAGAAATCTGTAATCATTTGTTAAATGTCACTCCGCTAACCTCATCACCACTCCTACTTCAAGTGTAAAAAATGAAAAACGATTAATCACTTTGTAAAGATTTCACCGTTTTTTATGCATGCACATTATTTTTTAACACGTGCATAAAATGTTTGAGAAGTTACCTTGAGATATTATGAGTAATGCTTTAGTTTACAGTTAACATTATATTTTTTTGAAAGTGCATGACAGTGCTGAAGCATTTTGCACGATTCATGATATCATCTACTACCTATATATCCATGTACAGGATAAATATTCCCCATGTTTCTATGAACCCGTGGTAATATATATATATATATATATATATATATATATATATATATATATATATATATATATATGGATTGATTAAAAAAAGGTTGAAATTAGGATATATATTTTTATTGGATTTATGTAGTTAAAAGTTACATGTTCTTACGATTTCAATTTAAAATTTGATAACGATGAAAATGTCTTGGGTTTTTATGCATGTATGTATATGTTAACTGCTTATTGACAATGTGAAATGTAAAAATCTCAAAAATTAAATAAATAATGATTGAATATGATGTAAGATGTATTTGAGATGAAAACTACAACAGTCTTCACGTTTTGTATATTCACATGTGTACATGTATGTAAACACGTAATTTTTGCGCACCGTTTTTTGAGTCAATGAAAATGTATTGTAAATCCAAACCTTTGGAATATTTACTTTAACCTGTTTCTTCTATTTTTTAAAGGGATCATTACAGTAAGTAGCATCCATATTTTGTAATAATGCAAAATTAATTGAATTTTTCCTTTTTTTAAATTTTGATATTGAAGGTTTATCCTGCAAATATTTTGCAAAAGGTAGGCACAGAATGCATCTTCGGTTGACCTGAAAAAGGATACTCACAATACAATAACCAATAATAACCTTCTCTTTTCAGCATATTTTCCCGGAAAAAATATCAAGAATTGATAAATGCATATACTAATAACTAGACTCAAACGTTGTTTTAATAAAATGTTCATTCTTAACCTGTTAGATATTGATTATTTATCATAAAATTTCTTTTTTAAACATATTGCATGTTTTCTAATCATAAACATATCTCAGGTAAATAATTTCATATTGTTTCCTTATATAAATAAGTATTGTTATACATGTAATTTTTTAATTAAAACTTTAAAAATAAGAGTGTTCTTATTCTTACATCTGTATGTAATTCTCGAAATATATTAATTTCATGAACTAATGTCTAAGAATAACAGCTTGAAATTATTTTTTTTGTAACTTTAGACTTCTTTTTAACAGTCCGTGAGGGAGACATCTTGATGAAGTGAAGAACCTTGTTCAAAGGAGGAGTTTTACTGAATTATTTCAGTCCAAAACTGGTGTGAATATATTTCGGTACCTTCATGTACAGAAGATACGAGTTCAGGGATCAAAACAAAAACAGAAACAAAGTTCTTCAAAAGGAATAACGCAGCGGTGTTATCATAATTTTTATTTCAGTGATGATATGACAGGTTCCATGCAGTACCGTTAATCTAAAGCACTTACATTTGTGTTGTTGTTGTTGTATGAACATCAAACAGTGAATGTTAACTTTATGCATGCAATTTATGACTATAATTAAATTATGCTCTTATGAAGCTATATCAAATAACTATGACGGCCATAACGTAAGTTTGTATTTATGACAGAGCTTAACTCATTAAAAAGTTATTAATATTACACATATGATTATGTGTACATTGTCTTTTATGACGTTGTTATGGTATTATGAAAGCATAACGTAATATTTCATATTGAATTACCGATTTTCAGAAACAAACAAAGTTTTGGTTTCATGTGGCATATAGCATTATTGTTCTGTTATTGCCTCTGATACTAAAAACCATAACGAAATCTTTCGTTTAGATATCAGTTTCAAAGAAAACATTTAAATAGTCCGTTTTCTAAATACCTAATTATTATGTTCGAATATGGTAATAATGAAATGTTATAGATTTATTAGACAAATTGTAATGTTTATGATGTTCATTTCATATGAGTTTTATATTACAACGAGCATGGCATTTGACCTTTTAGCGTACTTCAAGAAACAGAATTTTCGACATTTCTTGTTTTACAAATGTCAATAACTCGAGCACGCTTCAAATAGTAATAAAATGTCTAGCCCTGTGTAGGAATATGATGCTAACGGCTGTTTTGTTTAATCACATGAAATAAAGCAACTCGTTCCCATCAAATTCACGCGAAACGACACATAAATATCTTCTTTCGATCTGAAATAGAGAAATAAATGATCTCGTAAAATATATAGATTGCAGGTGTACGCGTAAAAACAAAAGACGTTTTTTGGAAGAGGGTTTTAAAATGAATTTAACGAACACTCGGCCTCAAGTTTCATTATATGTTTCATTAACTTCAAATCAATCGAACATAAATGTATATGTTGGAAATATCAAGTTGAAATCTCGCTGAAGTTAATAGTATAATAACTTTAATTTATGACGCTGGGCCTTGAATTTTCACTTTTAAAAAACTTAATAATTTACGAAATGAGGAACTTTTGTACATCAGTTTTCCCAAAAATTAAAATTCATTTTAAATAAAAACTGTAAATGATTTAGAACAGGACTACAACAGGCATTCTCTATATAGTCAGATCCCTTAATCATATCGAGAATACTGAAAGGAGATCCCTTAGCCATATCATGTAAAAAGGTTTGTTAAATATCCATGGATTCTAACAGTTATTAAGACAGTGTTCCCAGTTTTGAAACCATAAAATGACAATCAAGAAGATAAGTGCCTGCAAAGTTTCACTGTTTACCCTTGTACCTGAAATCAGGCTCGTCAATGTACTTTTATCGTGTGTCATAATGAAACAAAAGGGGTATAAACGTAGAAAAAATTGCGATTTTAACCATCATCACCATACGTTTTCTTAATCACCTTATCATCAAGGCAAAAGTGAGCACATCTCACATACCCCTTCCCGTACTTTGGCTGCTTTGAAATAACATTTAGTAATTTGAAAACATATGTAGTCAGTCAAATCAATGAATGATGATAATTTAAAGCACAAGTTTGTGTTACATATTTCGACTCTTAGAGAAACAAACATAAAATTGTAGTTATGAATTCATAAAATTTTCCAGTTACAATGAAAATGGTCGGGAACTTTGGTTGTTTTGCTTAAACTGATGTAAAAGTGTCGACACCTTGGAGTTTGCGATCCAAAAGATACAATACTTTGGTAACAATCATATCAAATTTGAAACTTCCAAGGCATTTACGTTTCGAACTTAGCACTGGAATGGAAACAAAGTACTGTTTTAAAACCAAAAAAACAATAACTAAGATTTCGTCTACCTTTTTTCTGCGCTATTATATTTTGATTTAGAAAGTTGACCGATGAGAACAAAAAAAATCGAAAGTACTTGAAATTGTAATATTGATTAGCTTTTGATTGTATACTTGTATTATCCTTTTCCTTCTTTACATACAGTATATCTTAATCATAACTTGTAATGACGTCCTTGAAGTGAATAATAAGAATATTCTAATTGATTAGATAAAGGATTAAAAGGATAAAATTTACAGCTCATATACATTTGAAGGATTCCATATACAAGTTGCCGTTTATTGGATCAAATCGTGCGGCACTGAACAATACGTCTTGTTCCAACGATCAGTGATATTTTCACATATGACAAAAGACAAGGCATTTGATAGGCATAAAATATTCATTATGTCGACAGAAATGTATCTTGTTTATAAAGCGAACAAGAATACGAATACATGCCTTTCTTATATTAAACAAACGATTATTTTATTGATAAAATATAACCTATTTTCACGTATGCCATATACAAAGTGAAAAGAATATGAATACAAGCTTTTTTTATATTGAATAAATGTATTTTTAGGAAAGAGTTTAAATGTTTCATACGTTGGCACCACGGATGATTAGTAACATTATTTCGAAATTTTATACAACAAAATTGTATTAAATTTTCTTGAGAAACATTAAGACAAAATGGATTTTTTTAATGAGTTATAAGTATCTCTGTTTAAACATTTGACTGATTTTCAGCAACTATATTAAAGTTATTATTTCATTTTTAACACATATATAATAGAGCTTATATCAAGGCCGCTCCGATACAGTTACATATAGATAAATACAAACTCATATCAGCTAGTGACTCATATCCGATCCACAACTTAGCTTCAAAGATAATGGTTTTACATGAATATCATGCTGTTTTCGTGGCAGTCATTACATATTCAAGTGCTTAAAAGGAGTCAAATCGATCAGATTTTATGATATATTAATGAAAAGACTTCAATAATTTGTTAAGATCGTCGTTTGAGAGTGATGTACATACCCTAAGTACTGAATTAATACTAAAAATAGAAGAATGGATTCTGTCTTAATTTTGTTTATTTTTGGCATGTCAAAAATTGTGTACGGCTTTAACGTCATTTTCATATTTCTTTAATTTCATTTAATTCTCTTACTACTACTGAAATCTGATTGGCCAAACATTATCAGTCAATCAAACTTCTACATTAAACTTTTGAGTTTCAGTTGGTCAAACCAACATATGATCATATAAATAAAGAGCCCTTTCTCATAGGGTAAATGTAAACCCTTCCACATACATAAACATTATTGGGTTTGATATACGTACCTCATTTAATTTGCTTAACTGGCTAGGTAAATGTAGAAAATCAAAGAAATCGAATCAAGTTACAAGTCTGGGACTTTGAGGATAGGTCGTTGAATTGTCTATTGCTTAGGAAATGACCGTCTTAATGGTCCTGTATTGGGAAACACGATAGGGGAAATACTCTTGTAAGTTTTAGTGGCATTTTAACAACCAATCTGGATGTTTGCGAAGCTTAACGAGATGAAACGTGGGTCGGCCCTGTTGTACAGATAAATAAGACATTTCATTCTGTTTTTGTTGTGTTAATTTTTTTAAACAGTGGGAGTTTTTAGGAAGGTACAATTGAATTAATATTTGATTGACCTTATGAATACGTGATGTTAACATTCAACAATGAATGGTTCTTGTAAACATGAACACATTTGAAGACAAACCATTTTAGGAAGTGTAAAAGTTATTGCTTATGATTGCTTATGTTTTTTTTAATTTTGAAACAAATAAATTAACATCCTTTAACGGAATTGTGTTTTGTGAGCGAAGTTAAATACGGTGATGCAAATTGTAGCCTTTACAATTCCAAAACTCAATCATATTTGATCCTGCTCTTTGACGAGAGAGATCGTAAAAATCAACAAAAATCTTAATATTCAAGCTCTATAATTTGATTTCAGCTTGAAGAGCATCAAGAGTTTTAGTACAAGAAAAGTGAGATTTCTTAACAGCATTAAGACTTTGTTTTTGTTTGAAAGCTCAAAATGTTGTTTTTTTACTATCCTGTGCCAATTCCGGACTTTATCATGTGTATAATTTGAATATATTCAAAGTTTCCACGTTCGTTTCTACCGTCCACCTGTTAAAAGAGGTAACATTTTTTACTTATATAAGTAAGTATCTGTCCAAGGTCGGTGCTTTCATAAACAAGAATATGTTTCCCAGTTCTTCATTTATCAAGCAAATTCTTAGATTCAAATACATGCTGGTTCCATGAGATATTTCCTGTCAGATTTAACCACAAATCAACAAAGCAGTAGAATAAAAATCAAAATGAATAAGGGATAGAACTTCATCAATATTTGGAAGTTTTACCCGAGAAATGATGAGGCGTACAAGTTATCAAAATCATAACTCATTAGATATCAAAAGCAGATTCCGCACTCTTATATTTTAAGGGTAAAATCATACCCTGGTCCCAAATTACAATTTTTTACTTCATTAGTGCATTTGATAATTTTCCAGCACATGCATTTCAGTATCAATATCTTCAAAAACTTTGGAAGATTTTCCCTGAAACTTTGCCACAAAGACAAACTACTAGTTCTGGTTATCAAAAAAGTAATGTCTTCATGTAAAACATCTTCCAAAATTTTGATAAAACACTCCTTACTTAGCCGTAGATGCTTACGCTCCTTTTTTTACTTCAGAGATTACTCTCTCCTTTAAAATTAGTAACAAACCAGATTGTCTCAAAGTGACTAACAGACAAGATTGTCTCTCAGTAAGTAACAAACCAGATTGTCTATAAGTGACTAACAAACCAGATTGTCTCTAAGTGACTAACAAACCAGATTGTCTCTAAGTGACTAACAAACCAGATTGTCTTTAAGTGACTAACAAACCAGATTGTCTTTAAGTGACTAACAAACCAGATTGTCTTTAAGTGACTAACAAACCAGATTGTCTTTAAGTGACTAACAAACCAGATTGTCTTTAAGTGACTAACAAACCAGACGTTATTCAACATACAAATCAAGACGCTTAACAAACTGCACGCACGATATACAATCTTTCCTAAGCGATGATATCTTTCAATCTAAAATAATTACTATCCTATCTAATATTCTATGATAAGAATAATAATTCTATAGCCAATCTATCTAGTTCTTAGGAGATTGAGAGTTTATTCCTGTATTGAAGGCCGCATTGCCCAGAGTACAATATTTGAATATACATTCAATGATGCTACATTTTACATTAAGAAATATACATTAAAACAGGTGTGCGAAGCTAATTCTTTGTACATATTCCTTTTACTTCTTAAACTTATATCATAATAGATTAAAACATTTGTAAGTGTAATGTTTAGTAATGGTATTTATCTTCTGGACGATTTAATGAATTAACCTTGATGAAGTTGGCACAGCGAGCTCAATATTGCTGTTATATTTGTCAAATAGTTTTCTTACTTATCAGGATTCTGTTTGATGCCTTCTATCACGTAGTATTAAAATATATTTGTTTACAAAACTAAATTTTAGTATTGCAGCATATGAGTAAGTATATTACAATGTAAGCGGTTGTATTGTAACAACAAAACAATACATGTATATTGAATAAGCTCATTTTACAAATGTTTTTCCATTCTCAACCAAATGTTTTGCAAAATGCCATTCAAACCTTCTAATAGATATTTTGAAATACTTGAAAAGATTAAAGTAGTCCCCAAAAGGCTTTAGTTTTTTTAAATGATATATCAAAATATATGCAAGTATTAAAGATGTTTGGTGCGATATTTTTCCAATTTTTTTTAAAGATGCATTGATTACATGGATAACACTATACCGAAACACGTTTATAAATAGACATTCTTAAAGAAAAAATGCATTTGATGAAGATGTTAATTACATTTTAACATCTATATCTGAAGGAATTAGATTATGAATTAAAATCGCTGACATGATTCAAAACAGACATTAAACACTGTACATATCATTTGCTAAAATTTAACCGCATATTGATTTGAGCTTTGATAAATCATCAAAATAATTTCAATTACAATAAATATGAGCATCTTTCCAGGTTTTTTTCTCTACGAATTATCAAAAATCATATTTGATCAAAACATCTTTGAAATTTACAAGTTTTTAGAAATATGATATTTAATTACTTAGTAAATTGATAAGTATATTCCTGAAACAAAAGCTAATTTTTATAAAGTTAGTAAAGTACCATAACGTGACAAAAGTAGTTCATATTTCAATTATTCATTTTGCCTGCGGCTTTTTAAAAATACATTCTTCAGTAGGTAATTTATATATCAGTCTAAGGGAATTATAAGATGAGTTCGTTTATTTATTAGTTCTAAGTCCTTAAAAGCGAAATTGTATTTTCATTTTTTTCATTAAATTGGTATACATTGTTTCAAATCTAAAATTTTCTTAAATCTTAAATGTCAAATATATTTATAAAGATTGGAAACACTTAAATTCCGGTTTTAAAAGTTTACACGGATTCGACAATGATTAAAGAAGAGCGATCTCTGATATAAAAAAAAACATTTGCGCACTGCTTATAAATATTAATATTTTCATCGATTCGTGTAAATTTAATTAACTTCAACCAACTCGGTGAAACTTTATTTTCATCAAATAAGTAAATAGAGTACTTGACCAAAAACGTAATTATTGCCTGAAGATGTATGGTATTTTGATAAATTCATTAGAATGATGAAAGCCCTTTTTGTTTCTGTATAACCCCGGGACATAGGTATACTTTCAAAATTGATATGCTCACAAATTATTATAAGTAAACATTAAGGAATCTTTTTACAAAATGTCTGATTAATCTACCTAAGATGAGAGTTTTTATTCTTAATAACTAATTTAGAGGTCCTTTTTTCTTAATATGATTTTTTATGACCATTCGATGAATAAAAATAAAACATAATTGGAAAAAACATGAAATTAGAGACATTGTTGTATGATTATTAAGAATAATGATGTAAAATATTAAGCCATAGTCAAATCAAATTCTGGAAAAAAAACCTTAACGTTACTTTAAGATCATATATACAAATGCCAGGTGCAAATGGTTTTTTTTAACCTCATTCAAATTTATGTGAAATTTTCAAAAGACTGAATAAACTTAATCAAATTTGCTATCCCTCATCAGCATTCTTAAAACGGTACCGTAATACGTGACACTTATTTCAAATTAAATTTTAAAGTAAAAGCAAGAACTTTCAGAAAAGGGAAACAAACAGTCATCAATTTATATTGTTAATACCCGGCAGCGGGGGTTGGAGGGAAATGTGAAATGAGCAATTTATTTTAATTCTTTTATAACAAAAAATAGTAATAATTTCTTTCTTTTTGCATTTGCTTTGAATTAGTTAACGAACAGCCTTTGCAGTAGCGCGTTTTTTTAATAATGATTTATTTCTTTATTTTTTCCCGATAAACATTATATATGCCATTCGTTTTATCTTCAGAGGCACAAAACATCTTATTAAGCGACCCGATCATCAGTTGTTTTAGAGGAAATAATCAAGAGCGAACACCTTTAAATCATTTGAGGTATTGGATTTGCATAACGTAATCTATCGTGTTCGTTCGTTTTAAGATGATTTTTATTGTTTATTAAAAACACTGTCTCGCAGTTGGAAAAAATTATTTTAGCTTTCGTGAGGTCATGTTTTATTTATAAAAAGTAACATGCTATTGCCCTTTTAGACCCTTATAATGCCGCTCAAATAAAAAATTTGCATACAGAAAAAAAATTAAAAAGTGAAAACAGAGAGACAAAGCGACATTTACCTGCATATCTAGAAACACGTCACGAGTCATACGTTGAGAGTTTTAAACATATAAGATAATCAAACTTGTACAAAGCATGAACTAAAAGCACAATAAACGCACAAAAAAAGAATGTTCTTCCCCATAAAATGTTGTTTGACATCTAAATCACCACCTTTGATATTGATGACCTAGGATATTTACAGCACTGTAAAGATTAATTTCCATTACTCTTTGTTCACATTTAAACGACCAAACAAAAGGCCATTTTACGACACTTTCATGAAGAGAAAATGAGACTATAGCTAGTGTTTAAAGGCGATTTAAAAATCAACTATTGATATATTCGGTCATTTCATAATTTAGTTATGTTAATTTTGAGCAGAAATGTCAAATTCTTGAATAACTTATAAAACAAAAATAAAGTTTTGAGCTCGTAAACAATTCTTGCTCTGCAGTTTGAAATGACAGTATGCGGGTATCGGTGCGGGTTCTGATAATTTGAAGCGGGGTGTGACTGTTAGGGGAAATAATTACTATCATAAATCATACAGCTTATTAGTACATTAATTGAAGTTAACAACAGGCATGCGCGTGCATGTGTTTTCACGAGTAGCCTAATCATAAGGGGTGTGTTGATTTGAATAGGAAGATTGTATCTTTAGTTGTAACCAAAGTTGGGGTTCAAATGGTTCATCATGAATTTATTCATTTTGTTCAGTATGACATAAGCCCCTATACCTAATATATGGCCAAATGGATAACTATGCGAGCATTGCAGATATATGCACACTCCCTTTGTATTATGCATTTATAAGATAATTTAATGTAGACACAATGAATAACAAAAACAAAAAAGTTGATAGGCCCTTATCATTTAAAATTGCTCACTGATGAATGAAAAATATAATCTCTATCTTAAAATGACATAAGGATAAGTAAAATAACTTAAGATTCTTCATTTTAATATCAGTTTGAGCGTTAAATTTTCGGGAAATTTTTGGCAATTTTAAAAAAGTTTTGATCTACAAAACTATTCAATATAGTCTTTGATTGTGGCAATCAACATGAGAAAATTGAGACAATTTGGATCAATCAGATCCATTTTCTTATCAAAGAATGAAAATTAAATGAGTTAAGAATTGACCGAAGAGTTTTTTCTGGCGGATATTTTTTTAATATATAAGATCTTCTATTTTTTTTAAATGCTGAGTTTATTAACATTGTGTTTAACTCAATGAAGACTTAATTGAAGTCTGACACTATTCAAGAAGGAAGGAAAGTTACTATCAAAGGGAAGTAACTCTAAATTGTTTACGTTGTAGTGTTTTAATGCACGTGTACTTTTGGCGAAAGCGACACAAATATGCCCGTTTTTGCCGTACAACTTCGACAATGATGTATAAACACGTGGTTTTGTGTTCATTAGATACTATATTTACTATAAGTAGACGATAATGATTATTTCTTGGTCTTACACGAGAACGTAATCAAAACTTTACTTGAAATTTGCTTAACTATTTTGGCAGTGTTGTACATATATTTTGACGATATTCGTCTTCTCAGATGGATTTGTTACCGAGAAGTCACACAGAATTCGTCTCAGAAGATTACTGGGACAAATTCTACAAGAAAAGAGGGACGAAAGCATTTGAATGGTAATATACTGTCATTTAAATTTGGGTCACACATAACCAAACGTTTTTGAGAAATATTATTATTTTGTTTTTGTTTGTTTACTTTCCATGGACTTGCGGCAATGTAATTAAAAATGATATTTGTGACATCAAGCCAGAATTCCAATAAATCTCAAATCACACATTTTTATAATTTTCTGATTGATAAGGCAATGGTGTAAGAATTGTTAAAGACACTTGCTATATCTATTTATTCATTTGAGGATATTTATTGGATATGAATTTATGGTTTTTGAAAAAATAAAAAAGACAACCAGATGAAAGTATTTCAAGTCATCTGTCAGTCCAGTTAAATCTAGCTGTATGATCTGTCATTACATCTATGGAATTACTGATGGAGGTCATTTTCATGTTCTTTGACGAACATTCAACCGTCCAAAAAATGAGGGCAGGAAGTCAGCTTTGAATCATTGCAAGACAAGATTTCTTTCATCTTGGTTACTGTCACATACTGTGGTTTGTCTATATTTTTCCTTATAATACATCGGTAACAATCAGATTTTGTTATTGAGGTGATCATGAACAGCTAGAAATTGCTTTGACCCGTGATTTTAGGTGCTAGGTCAACTAGCTCTCTATTGATTAGCTGATTATTAGGCTGTGCGACACAGAATAGGTGTGTAATTCTCTAAATGTAATAATGGACCTCAGGACATATCATATTACAGCTAGTTTTAGCTAGATTGAATTGACCTTGTTCCAAGAAATAAAAGCTTCGAAAAAATGGTCTCTATCTGGATTCAAACACATTCTTTCAGGGGTTTCCTCCCAACATTGGTCTGACAGCAGCCCATTTGGATAAATGATTGGCGAAACATGTACAAAGTAGATGTCAGCATTTGCAGCCTGGATTTCTCACAATATTCATTCATCAGCTAATATATTTCAAATTTATTTAAGGTATGGCGAGTATCCAGAGCTGTGTGGAATTCTGGGTAAATATGTGAAAACGCAAGACAAGATTCTGATGGTTGGCTGCGGCAACTCCAAGCTGAGTGAAGATATGTATGACGTCGGATACACCAACATGGTGAACATTGACATCAGCGACATCGTCATTCGACAGATGACAGAGAAAAATCAGAAAACAAGACCCAACATGTCCTTCCTTCGAATGGACGTTACTCAGGTAATGATTATCATAATGATATTGGCTTTTGCGGATCTGTAGCAACAATTATCAAAGTAAAGGGGGCCGACATTTTCAAATTTGTAAATGTGTCATGAGCTTAAATAGGGGATAGATAATGATAACAATTTTCAAAAGTGGGGGGAAAAATCACGTTGTTCTTTCCATTTCAACATCAAAAGATGCATAATATAGATGTTTTTAGAACTTGAATTTTGGTCATGTAAAATATTGGAGGTCCCTAGTATAATGCATTAATAATTACTGTTTTAGGTAAGTTTCAAATGTATTGTTTGACATATTGACATGTGTCATTGACAGGTTTCCTATCATAATCAAAACTTTCCTTAATATTATCTGTGTACAAAACTGACTATTCTAAGAATGAAATTTTTCTGCAACAGTTGATACTTGATACACATTGATAAAATCTAGGTTATTTACTCCAACAATTTATGTAGTGTGTCTTTCATCTGAGATTGAAGTAAGATGCCAGTGTTCTTTGTTAAAAATATGTATCCAAAACCACACAAAGTGCACTGTTGTTTAACCTAGGTATTATAACAACATTTCAATCTAATTAAAATCATATCATTAATGTGTTCTCTTGTCTTACACAGGGTTGTTACTTTTCACTCATCTATGATCTGAGTGAATCCCTTAGTGATCAGTGCCCACATGAACTTAAAAGAGGAAATGACCCAAAAATGACAACCGTCATTTTTCAGGGCCAACCACTCAGGGCTCCAAATTATTATTTGGACTCAGGGGTATTTCACTTCTCACTATTAAAAATTTAGGAGTAAAATTACCACATGAATAAAACTAAGAGTATTTCTAGGTTTATCTTTTTCAGATCCTCAGTTCAATGTTAGTCGTTGATTATATTTTCCACACGTTTAATCTGTTCTGTAAATTTATTTATAAACGAGTGATTTCTCTTTGACGAAATATAAACTTGGTAATCTTTGTTTTCAAAAAAATACAGGTTGGCATTAAGTTGGCTGCTAGTCGAGATGTAAAGATCAGACATGTAGAACTGAAACGTTTTTTTGACAAGTTACAATCACTTTTGTAAACAAAGATCTTACTCATACCGTATTCTGGGAAAGTTGTGCCTATCTGTCACTCATTGATTTTATTTTAAATGCGTTTATCTGAATTACCCATGCATATTTTACGCAGATACGCATCTTAACTGGAGTCCTGCCACTAACCAACCAATAACATATCAGCTCTCTCTGACACTTCGCCTATCCATAAAGATGGCTGCCCCTAAAATTGTCCTCCGTATTTAAGTAATATTTGCAAAGCATACTTTTATTTGTGCGTCAGTACCCACAGAGAAGCGATGTTTGAACTTCCAAGTTACTTTCAGAAATTTGAAAACAAGATAATGGTAGGTAACATTATTATTATCCCCCGCCCCAACGTAGTTGAAATGGTCTCCGTCCGTCCATTCGTTTGTCCTTTCGTCCGTTCGTCCGTCCGTCCCTATAATGTTTCCGGAGCACAACTCCAAAACGGTGAGACCTATCTCGATGAAACTTGGTATGTGCAACGGGCATCATGCGGAGATGTGCCTTTTGGGGTTTTCAACTTCTTTGCATTTTTATTTTTGCCCGTTTCCATGGAAACGTAACATAGGATTTTGTTGCCGGAGCACAACTCCAAAACGGTGAGACCTATCTCGACGAAACTTGGTATGTGCAACGGGCATCATGCGGAGATGTGCCTTTTGGGGTTTTCAACTTCTTTGCATTTTTATTTTTACCCGTTTCCATGGAAACGTAACATAGGATTTTGTTTCCGGAGCACAACTCCAAAACGGTGAGACCTATCTCGACGAAACTTGGTATGTGCAACGGGCATCATGCGGAGATGTGCCTTTTGGGGTTTTCAACTTCTTTGTATTTTATTTTAACCCGTTTCCATGGAAACGTAACATAGGATTTCTTAAAGGTTGTTTGTAGAAAAACAACATGATCACTGTTCAATATTCCACAACTAGTATCCTTAACTACCCTTTCCCTTTGGCGGGGGATATAGCTGACTCTGTCTGCTTGTTTTTTTCGGAACTGATCTTTTCGGGATTCCATCAGATCATAGATGATTGACAAATGAAAACCCAGCGAATCAATGATTTCATTTTAATCAGATTGAACAACAATTGAATCGGTTAATTGCAAACATCTCTATATACATATAACCAGAAAAGTCATCTTAAAATGTATGCTTTTCCAACCAAAAAATTTAGTTTAAATGCACAAAGATTAAATCTAATTTTTTTTAAAAAACTTTATCATTGAACAAGTCACAAATTCTTTTGTCAGTCTTAAAAAATGATAAAAAATTACTGTTTATTCCAGACAAGTTTTGCAGATGGAGAGTTTTCGGTTGCCATTGACAAAGGAACGCTTGATGCGTTGATGGTAGACTCCAGCGAGGATGTGGTCACAACTGTAGAGAAGATGTTTGGAGAATTATCCCGAGTGTTGCGGGTCGGAGGTCGTTATGTCTGTATCTCACTTCTCCAGGAACATATAGTGAAGAAACTCTTCAACCACTTTACTGAGATGTGAGTATGAAATTAGAATGTAAGAAGAGTTAACAATTCTAATTTTATTTGAATGTAAGAAGAGAAGAGAGTAAGAAGAGAGTATTTTATTTGGGGTGTTGAATTAGAGGGAGTTCTATATTGTGTTGATTATCTGTGATTAGTAACTTACCTTTCGCTAGTGTCTGTTGTATCGTTAAATATTTCTTATAAATGAATATACTGTATTAAGTGCTTAGAAAGATTAAAAGAGGGAGTGCTTATTATCCTTGATTTTCATTAAATTCTAAAGAATATCAAAAGAACAAATTCTATAACTTTGATATTTTAAAATTGTGTAATGTTTAAAAGTTTGGCTTGACTCATGATTTCGATGCAACTGCTTTGCTTTATCTAAGGGAAAGTTATGAGAAGGGGTTCATTTTATTTTGTGAGTTACAAATGTGGTTAGGGGGCGCTCATAGGCAGAGGGCCCATATTTCCTTAATTACGGTAATAAATAATAAATAAAGGAAAATTATCAAATGAGACAACCAAACCTAGAATAAAATTACACTAGCCTACAGTCTGTGATAATGGCACTTCTAGCCGGATAGTTAGTTATTTCAAATTTGATACACTAATATGTTAATTAAAGTGTTCAAAAATATTACAGTTGCCTTTCATTTTAACAATTTTTAACCTTTGTCAAATCTAACCATCAGTCACAAACCAAAATAAATATTGGAATTATCGGAGACTTTTTTCCTCAGGGGCTGGTTGATCAGGGTTCACAGAGTGGAGAAGGAACCATCGTCAGATTCCGAAGAGAAGGAATTCTCACTTCCAGCTTTCGTCATCATCCTGACAAAGTTCAAGAAAATGCCTAACATGAGACCAGTATGTCCATATTCATAAAATTAAGAATCATGTTATTTACATGAAATAATTGTTTCTCAATGTTAACACGTATAGTAACAATGTGCACAATCATCATATGAATATTTTGATAATGTGGTTGACAGAGTAGTGCAGCATGCCAATAAAGTGACCTTGACCTATTGTTTTACTAACTAAATTTTACTAAGGTTTTACTAACTAAATTTTGATTTTTTTTCTGCCAAGTTCTGTCAACAATTTCAATGTATCTAACAATGGTAAGTTTTCAGATAAAAGTGATGGTAAACTTTCAGTATACTTTCGTGTATATTTGAGTAAAATATATTTTGGATCCAGGATTTTTTATGGGTCGGTAATCTGGACTTAAGCCTTTTTGCTGCCATTTGTTTACCAAAACTACAAAAGGGGGTTTGAAACCCTTGAAATTTTTGTATGGCTTATATAATATCAGGAGGCAGGGTCACGATTTTTTTTTATTGAGGGACAGCAGCCCCTTCTCTACTCTCAGCCTATTCTTTTCTCTTCTTTAATGAAACCTTTATTCACAGATGTTAGAGGTTTGTAACATCGAGGACAAGATAGAACGATACGAGAAAGTGGGAGACTTGATAACAATCGTGAAGGAGATGCAGTACTATGCGATGGTCAAACAACAGATATCAAGGAAGTAAGAATGACAATGAGAAATGTTTTTTCGAAACCTGTCACTTTCATAATCGACCTATTCCTCAGCAGTTTAAAGTGCAGTGCATATCTTGTAAGTTTGTAAGTCTAACAAAATGATACTTGATTCGATAAAAATAAGAAATTCACCCATGTTTCAAATCTTACAATTTTAAAAGTCTAGAAACATTTGAATCATTTGTACCAGGTTAGGTTCACTAAATTACTGAATTACTTGGGTAATCTTTGTGGGAAGAAAATGACTTGTTTCATGTTGCAACATTTTCAAAAGTTTTGAAGATGTTAGATATTGAGAATACGGTTCTGAAATTAATCATTAACACAGTTTGTTCATGTACCCAGGAATGTATCCGGAGATCAGCCTTCAGTTTGTCTGTACACCAGTACATCTAGCGAACCAAGATACACGCTGTACGTTGTAGACAGACCCGAGAAATCCACCCAGAAGTTTGCAGTATTTATAGTTCCTCAGGGGAGGTAACTCTTATATCATTACTCTTTCTCTGTACTCACTCTCTCACATGGGAGTTATATTCTGTTTGTCACACTAAAAAAGCTAAAATGAGCAATAAACTTGCTAATCAATATATATTCTTTGTGGTCATTTGGTGAATATTTGGAAGAAAATGTCTAAGGTTTGATTTACGTGAATCACAGGATTACTTCCTTTTTAAATTCTAAAAACTTACAACAGTGTTTATCATTTTCAACAGAGAGACAGACTGGCTGTTCAATCAAGCAGTGGGGCGGAAGCAACTGGCGGACAGCGCAGGGTTTGAGAGACTGGTCGTGGTCGTGCTTCACCGAACACACAAGTACACTGACATGGAAGACGTCAAGTCAGAACTCAACGGGAAGGTCATGGAACTTGTTCCCCCAAACTTCAAGAAAGGAACCCAGGTCGGGATGAGTTTTGTTATGCTTGTTATGAATGATTACTATAATTAGATTACGTCAGGGAGAACGTGCGCCAGTTGTGAAACAAGTTTTTTTCAACTACTTCCAGTGTGTTTCTGTTTCTATTATTTTTGCCTATCGTAAAAATTCAAATATCATGTTTATTCTCAAAAAATCTATCTTTGATATGGTGCAATGAACTTTTCTTACAAAACAGTACATATTTGTCTGTAAAAGAAAGTAGCAAGAATATCATCTATTACTATAACCAACATTTTGAATGTTTAGAGAAGTAATCAGTAGTTGGTAAATCCTGGTGTACACCTAATCATGGCATAACATCAAATTTTTCTTGATAATTGTTTCATGCCTGATTGGTTCATATATTGGCCAGTCAGAGGAAGATGTCAAACAAATGAAATGGAATGAAGACAGTTTTATGAGGAAAATGTTTCAAAGTACATGAAAAAATTATTTATTCCTTGTTAACCCAATTCCTATTATACAAAGGTGCCATATTTGTCTCTTGGGGATGATATCGGAGAGAGGGAGGTTCACGCGGAGGGCTTCAGCGAGAAGAATGGCAAGTATGTTGTTGAAGACGTGAGAACCGACGATGGATGTCACTACCGGCGCCTCATTTTCCTTGACACTGCAAATATAGTCCAATCAGAGGCCAAGCTGATAGAGAGTGGGTATATTTTCTTCTCATACACATTTTGTGATTAGGCCTTTTCCTTTAATATCCATATAAAATTTTATGATATTCTTGTATGCAACATTGTTTAGTTTCACCAAAGACGTATATATATATGTCTTTGGTTTCACTCTTTATTATGTCAGAACTTATATTTTGTTCTTGAGGTGGATTTGTCATTTATTAAGAAAGTGTACTTTTTATTGGGTCAGTAATTGATTATTCAAATCTTTGCTGCCAATGTCATATTACGTAGATAAGATAAGCAGCCTTAAGTTACCTCCCCTGGCGCAACCGCCATATATCACATGCAAAGGGTATAACCAATGTCTAGACTTTAAAGATATAAGCTGAAGCAGTGTTTTCTGTCCTAAGTTTAACATAACAGAGAAAGGTCTCTTTTATTGTACATGTCTCCATCCATTCCCAGAGACAAAACGTAAGGGGAAGAGTTCCGGAGGTAACAAACTGACACTCGACTGGGGTTTCCTCCCCTGCCAGCATCACATTGCGATGGTTGGAACTCTCGCATTCTTCCCTGATATCAAAGGTATGTATGGCTGTCATATCTATACTCATGGAAAAAAGTTAAGCACCCTCAAGTGTGTTCATAAGAAAAATTTGCTTGATAAGAAAAAGGACAATAAGTAATTGAATGACTGATGGAATCATAATCTATTCATTTAGGAAAGAACATTTTATACCGATAATGTTTCAATTCTTTTTGATATTCACTTGTATCAAATTTTGGTATTTTAGTGTAAAAAAACATGTTACATTAAACTAAGAAATATAGCTGAATTTTGGTAGTGGGAGTTCTTTCAAGCATTAGTGTCCAGCTTTTAGTCAAAAGTCACTAGTTAGAGCACTGTGAAATATTAAAATCGCATTGTCCTGAAAAACACAATTTCAATAAAAGAGGCCTAATAACAAATTTGAGATTGTGGTAACTATAATGACCCCTATAAGAGAAATGGGTTGAACTCAAAAGATTCCAAACGAATTCCAAATTTTTTATAATGATTGCACGTTTGTCAAAAATTGTCAATGATTGTTGAAAAAGGTGATAAAATGTCAACAACCCATTACTCCCCTATTTTTCAGGGTAAAAGGTGTAACTTTTGCAGAATACCCTGACATCATAAATTACATCCTAAATGTAAAGACAACAATTTCACTCCAAATTTTGTTTTAAGAGAATGTCAGTTACAAATAATTCTTACCTACTTTGGGTGAGATTTTCTTGTAACTTCACATTAAAGATTTGAACTTGAAAGAAAAATATTTTTAATATTTTTAACATTTGGTTTAAGAAAAAAATATCTTTTTTTTCACTCTACGCACAATGATAATTTTTTATCATGAGACAAGAATATTTTCTGGAATTGCATTTATTCCTGAAAATTGTTTTTCCAGTAACATGATACTTTGATATTGCTGAAGTGCCTTATCAATCCGAGGTGCCTCTATACGGGAGTGATATGCCATAAAGAGAGAAAATGATTAAAGATAGGATACTGACTAAAGCTTAGCTATCCTTGAATATTTGAGCAACCGTAGATGAAGGGTTTAAACTGTTGATAATCAAAGTAAAGAATTTAAAATTTTCTTCGTCTTAATGATATTTTGTTTCACAGAACGTGAACGGTCGTTGCTACTCATTGGTCTCGGTGGAGGAGGATTGCCATGTTTTCTTCATCACCACTTCAACAAGGTAAGTTTTGATATTTATGGTTTTCAATAAATTTTACTTCTCATTGGATAGATTACAGATAAAGCACAAAGATTAAATAGGTTATTAGATATTATGAACCTTGATAGGAAGGAGTAAAGGCAGCACAAGGGGTATTCTTGAAAAGGGATGGTTTATCCAACTTATCAACCAAATAATGTTTCATGAGAAGAAATGTTTTGAAGAAGTAAAATTTAGTATGAATTCAAGTGTTCCTAAAATAGCAATCAAATGTTCGTGAAATATTTATGAGCACTGAAAATGAATTTAAAGATTAAACATTTCTTTATTTCTGAACTAACCCCTGGAAACACAGCAAGTCACTTTGAAGCCATTGAAAAATCTAGTGTGTGTTCTAAACAATGGAATGTATTATTTGATTTGAAGTAGTCAATATGGAACCGTATGAAAGCTACATGTTTATAAGAAATATTACTTACTTACTTAATCTGTATCTGTTAACTTTGATCCCCGAATCTGGTAAACATGAATTCAAGAATAATTTGCCTAAGTGGCATGACCCTTGAATTTCAGAATTCAATGATTCACTTTACAGGTGAGGCTGGAGGTTGTGGACTTTGACCCCGATGTTCTGGATATCGCAGAGAAACACTTCTTCTTCCAACAGGACTCCCGCCTCAAAGTTCATATAGCAGACGGACTTGAATTTATACACAAGGCTGTGGGTTCAGGTGTGTATTTTACTGTTCTGCATCTTTCAACACCAAATTTTTTGAAAATATTTTCAAAGAGTATAATTCACTGCACCAAATAGTCTCTTTATCAGGCCTGAGGCAAAAGACTGTTGTCAACATTTAGTTCATCACTTCAACCTGTGAATCTTCAAAGCCTCGCTCAATTAGAGCCCAGTGTTAGGTAGTTACTTTCAGATTTCTGATAGGACTTTCAAGTTCAGTTTTAACTAGGGTTATGCAGTAGCAGTAGTAGTTATATGACTCCATTAAGTTGAAATCTAAATTCTGTTCTTTAGATTATCATAGAAGAATCAATAAATACAGACATACCCAATTATAGGTACTTTCAAGGTTCATTGTAACAAAGTTACTCAACAAAATAAAACAAGGACCACTCCAATTTTCATAAATATAAATATCTTGCATAGATATTGAATACCGTTGTGGTACATAACTATTTTTGTTCCATATTGTATGAGCAATAAATGGGAAATTACTTCTAATCTGCTGACCATATTGTAGGCACGAGGTACGACATGGTGATGTTTGACGTGGACAGCAAAGACCGGTCAGTGGGGATCAGCTGTCCACCTGTAGCCTTCATCGAGGAGGACTTTCTACGTGAGACAGAGGCCATACTTACAGATGATGGTAAGAGTTATCTTCTCTTAGTAGGTAGTCGTCAAATTGTGATGACCGGCCTCTAATTACTGTTCGGAAGGTAAAGATATGTAGATCTGTCTAAACATTTTTTTACTCCTAAAGATGATGGATTGTTTGTTTTCTCTTTGTGTATAGAATTTACAGTTATAAGTAGCAGTGTCTTAAGATATTAAAGTTGGCCCCCATTGCAATAGGTTTTTTGCATAATGGTCCTGGTTTCGTGAGGATAATAAAAGTTATCTGCTCATGGTAGAATATAGAGCAGCTGACAGAAATTGAAAGTTCAAATCTGAGAGCATTTATAAGGGTTTCTATTTTTGGCATATATCATATATCATTCACCTGACAGTCTCCTCAAACTCATTATCTCTAATCAACACTTGTGTAATCTAGAAACTAATCTCTGATCCACAGGAGTGTTTGTTCTGAACCTGGTTGCCCGAGATGACACCCTGAAGGTGGTTGTGATGAACCGACTCAAGGACATCTTCTCCCAGGTCCTCACTGTCCATGTTGAGGAGGAGCTCAACGTCATCATCTTCTGTCTGAAGGCTGCTCAAACTCCTCCTGGTAATGCCTCAGGACCTTCTGGCGATGCTGCAAAATCCTCAAATGATGTTGCAGAGTCTGTTGGTGATGCCGCAAAATCCTCTGATGATGTTGCAGAGTCTTCTGTTAAAGCTGCCCAATCTTCAGGAACAACCTTTGATGCTAATACAACTTCCAAGATATTGGCTACTCTCAGAACAAGAGCTACAGCCTTGAACAAAATGATAAAGACAGTTTCCTCAAAGACTGAAGTCGATATCAATGATGTATTTGAAAAACTATCACTCCTTGATGGAAGATAGTATTTAGATGGTCTTAGGTCTAATTTATGTTTTTGAAACATTTAATTTACTTGAAAACTAAGCACAAATCTCAACTGCCAGACAAAACGATGAGTTAATGTTATCATCTCCTGTCTCAGGCTCTAATGACTCCATCGGTTGACACTCGAAAGTACACAACTGAATCGAATGATGCTTAAGTGTATTCACATGCTGTTTTTTTAGATGCTGTTCATGCTGTCACGTACTTTGATTATGTTTGATCACTTTCTGAGGAAGCTTTGATACAACAACTTGAGGTCATGCTGCAGGATCTTATGTTGATGCTGCAATGATGCTGATGTTGAGGTTCAGCATATTATGTTTATGAATGAAGCTGAAAAGCCATCAGCTGAGGCTTCAATATCTTTTATTAATGCTATCAGCTGATGCTGTAAGATCTTCTGTTGATGCTTCAAGATCTTCTGTTGATGATGTAAGATCTTCTGTTGATGCTGTATGATCTTCTGTTGATGCTGCAAGATCTTCTGTTGATGCTGTAAGATCTTCTGTTGATGCTGCAAGATCTTCTGTTGATGATGTAAGATCTTCTGTTGATGCTGTATGATCTTCTGTTGATGCTGTATGATCTTCTGTTGATGCTGTAAGATCTTCTGTTGATGCTGTATGATCTTCTGTTGATGTTTCAAAATCTTCTGGTGATATGACAATAATTTCAGTTAGAGCATCTAGACTTTTACATGATGCTTTGAGACCTGTTATTGCTGTAAGGCAATCTGATGATGCTTCATTGTCAAGAGGACCTTTTGTTGATGGTTTCAACCCTTGAGTAATGGCCACTGTTTATGTAGCTGCAATACCAGATGTTCAGGCTTCAGCACCTTTTGTAAGTGCTGCAACATCTCCAAATGATGCTGCAAGGACTTAATTTGAGGCTTCTACATCTTTTGTAACATCTCTAGATGCTGCTACAAGGACTGATGCTGAGGCCTCAGCATCTTTTGTAAATGCTGCAACATCTCTAGATCGAAGATGCTGCAGGGATTGATGTTGAGGCTTCAGCATCTTTATAAGTTCTGTCAGTTGATGCTTCCATCTGGTGATGCTGCAATCCACTTAATGCAGCAAGATCTCCTAGTGTTGCTGTGCAACTCTTGATAAGGCTTAAATAATTCTGATAATACTTCATTATCTGTTTTGAGATCATCAGTGGTTGCAAGAAGACCTTTTGTTGATAGTTTTGTCTTAAAGAACATCTCCTGGTGCTGTATATATTATAACTGCGACGATAGTATAGCTTACACATGACCACTGACACCTTCAGGAAAAAGAGGAAAAGATCTGATATTTAAGGACTTTATATACAGGGATGCGCAGGTATGACAATTAATTAACCCTGACTCTGAACATCTCAAAAACTACAATGTCTGCATATTATTCCAGTATGATTTACTTCCTATACAAGATTATTAAGAATTCACGAATACAGCTTAAGAATGTTATAAAGTTAATTGTTGTGTTGTAATTGATGTTTACAAGGACTTAACTGACAAATGTGAAAATAATTAATTGGATCTGAATTCGCTTTTGAGTTGCGCTGATTTAACAATAGTATAAGGGTTTGTTATCCATGTTACTAGAACATGTATACAAGGGGTTATGTTTGCTGTAGGTACAGCTTCTTGTCTTGAAAAAAAGACTGAAAAAAGTCGAGAATGGACACCAGGAATGATGGACAGAGCCTCTGAAGTTAAGGTAGAGGGGCGCTCTTCAGGCTATAATTATAAATGATCGTCCCAGTATTTCAGTTGATTCAGTTCAACTTAATTCATGATAATGGTCAACATGAGTGTTACCTATGGCTCTGTTTTTTTTACATACTTGAATACTGAAGGGTTGGGCAGTTGTTCAGTGGATCCCTTTGAACTATATTTCTGTAAATTGGCCCTTTTATGAGGGGGATGGAAGGAGCCTTCTACATGCTTGAATTTGTAAATGGTTGGGGCAGTATTTCAGTAAGTATCTCTGACCATTGTCCAAATGAGTGGTCAACATTTTTTAGGTTGATTTTTTTTTTCTTTAAAGTCGGATAGGGAGCCCACTCTACATGCTTGAGTATGAAAGGCTTAGGGCAGTATTTCAGTTGATATCTCTTACCTTCGTCCACATGAGTGGTCAACATGGATTGTTTGATAGCTGAGTGACAAAACTTGTGTGAAGGCATTCTTAAGAATGTTGTATCTTTTTATGCGACCCAAAGAGAAATCCTTCATTTTTATGTAATATTTTGTAATTGTTTTGTATCTGGAAAGAAATTATAGTATTCAATGTATGGATATTATAAGCAAAAGGAATTTTGTGACAAACTGATGTCACATGGTATAAAGTTGAAGTCAAATGTTGTCTAATTCATTTCAAATAACAAATTGATGTTAAATGGTATCAAATTGAAATAAAATTGTTTAAATTGATTTTAATTTTTATCAATTGATGTTAAATGGTATCAAACTTATATGAAGTCTTTTTCATACATTTCAAGCCAATTGCGTATGGCCATTGGGAAAGATGGTACAAGATATGTTTGAGGTGATATTTTGTCTGCTGCTATAGAAATCATGTCATGCATTCCACTATTCTATATCGTATAGGTTTAAGAAATTCTTTATGTAAGATGATACTACTGACTTTGATTTGTTGACCCAAGTATATAATTCAGACAAAATGATTTATATTCATATGTTCTGATAATAATCTATTGTTTCTATGAATATGTATTAAAGGGTAATTAAAAGCCTATCAGGTGTTTATTTTTTTCTTCTATTATTGATTTAAAAAGATCGTTTTTCAAATGTTTCCTTGTTAATGAGATCACTTTAATTTCCATAAGAATAGCTGCTATGATACCTGATATTCCATAATACATTTATACATAGATATTCGATATTTCATTACGGAAAATGTAGGAACCTGAAACAATATTTGATATATAGCACTTTTCCTATCATAATACAGTATATCGAAACCGTAAAAACACTGTAGCAGTAGTAAACATTTATCAATAAAGAATCCTATTTCTTGAGGAAATATGTAAATATGTTTTACACTGTAAAGTGTCCAAGGATTACAGTTTGTTAATATAAAAAGTTAATAGGGAAAATTATCGTGATTACGTTGGTTTTAGGAGAACCGAAACCGAATTTATGTCACTCGTGTTTAGTGTTGGTAGACCTGTCCTATCTGTAAACGGTTTTCCCTTGAATTATAAAAAAGTCGGGGGGAATTGCCATCAAAGTGTAAATTTTAAGGTTTGCCCAGACATTTTGTAGTTAGACACGGAAGAGCATGTCAATCTATTCTAGGTAACATTAGCTGTTTATTATACGATTACCGGTGAAATACCGGGGTCAATCAGTGAAAATAAAGTGTGTTATCTACGGAAGGCTACTCGTGCGCCACTCGTGATAAAATATATGCTCTACCTCACTCGATGAGATAAACATGTTATTTGTCAAGAAAAGACAAATATCCGCTACATTTAAATAGCTGCCGAGGTTCGTAATTAAGTACGTTTAAATTTCAGTTCGAAGGGCGCGTGCATATTAAACACGCTTATTCCGTGACGATAATTGACACTGCCAATACATTCGATGCATTTAAGAGATAAATCTATTTTTTTTCGAAATCAGAGATATGGACACACTGGAGTGATAGCAAGTGTAAGTGAAATTGAAACCGAACGCGTGACCTTCAGATCAGCTAAAAACAAATCTGTGAAACAATTGTTATAATCTCCAACATTCGTTCCAAGCCGCCTTTGAAAATAGATTTTGCTGAGCAACAAGTGATTTTCAAATAATTTTTCATTTTATAATACTTATGAAAAACGTCCTAACATATTAAGTAGAAACACTGTTTATGATACCTCCAGATATTACATTTTGAAGAAAGCAATTTTGATGTCATACGGTGCTATTGATAACAATTTCTACTGAAAAATAATCAGCTGAGCTATCGACAACATGTTTACGAAACACTATCAATCATGTTGATGAAAGCGACATGTAACTGCGTTCTGCACGAAATTTTCATGAACAAAGGGCGTGCTTTTCAGTTTTCTACACTGCCTTTCGTCGTTGTTACTTCATAGTTCGCTGATGACTTAAGTCTCTTTTCGACTTTCCTCAACGCAGTAGAGCTAATTGTCGTGACAAGTGAAATAAAAAAGAAAGCAGGATGTTGTATTCCTACCTTTAGGCACATTTATATTCCTGTTGAAAGTGTAACAGAGTATGTTTCATGATTTTAATGTGGCCTTAGTAAGAGCTAAAATACCTTATGACCTGAGTTAACTTAATCGCCTCCCTAAACTTGCATCTTTATCTCCAGACTGCCAAAATTATTATGTTTTCTTGTTTTCAATGATAATCGGAATATTGTCCTTATTGCCCTATAAATGTTAAAAATTCTAAATGATGCGTCCAATTAACGTGCACGCTATCCAATTTGGTTGCAGGTAGAGCCTCTCGACCTAAGCTGTTACATACTGCTCGTAGATATGATTGATTTGTGATAAATTGATGCATGCTTACTGTTAGGTATATCTGGGTATGTTTATATCTTTGTGATATATGGATCTGTGTGCACATTTTCGTTCAAATATACGTAAACTAATATATGAAATCGTTTTTTTATTTAGAAATCCGTCATTAAGTCTCTATTGATATATAAGCAATTATTGAAAGAAATAATTGACGTAGTACTTACAAATAAAAATATAAAGTTTTATGCTCTATTTCGTGAAACACGGAAGACGTATTTGCCATTAAGGTCTATTTTGATCTGTTTCTCGCCAAGTGACGGCTAAATACACAGTAATCTCTTTGATCATGATTTATACAGGTAAGTAGATTAAAGGTGGGGACCTCCGCCTCGATCGGAGATTATCAACATGTTTACTCTACCTGCGACGCTATATATAGCTTTGCAAAATCAATAGGTTTACAATTTTCTGAACGTTTCTAAATATGATTACACTTTGGAAAATCCGTGTCCAGAACGGATAATAACTTTGCAAACTTACATACGAATGATTTAAATCATTAACTTTATATACTCTTTAATTCAAGTTAGTAATTTAAATAATTTTTGATAAATCCAATCATTTAAGTTAAACTTTCTTTACAATCTTAAATGATTACAATCTTAAATGAATCCATTTTTCCAGCACATAATGATTTATATCATTATTTCATATTTCAATTATTTCAACCCAACAAGCGTGCATTGTACATAGTTTTATTGCTTCAATTGTTTGAATTCAATCATGGGAAGAACCTTCAAAATGAAGTTATATTTCTCCAATGTTTCAACTCTATCTCTTCGGTTGAATTTTTGTTAATGGACCAACCATTTTATCGAAGGACTATTTTTCAGTTCATAGCTATATTATAGGCATAGAATTTAAAGTTTGAAAGCATATTACCCAACCAATTTCATTATACTAAACATTTTATCATAGTCTTTAAAGAAAAAACAATTCTGAGTTTGCACCCTTTACATGTCCTTACTTTTGAAAATCAAGATATCGGAGACTATATGAGTTTTCTATCAATACTAGTTTCCTGAGAGATGTCAAAAATTAAAAGAAAGTTAGATGGTGGATATACATCCTGCCACGCCCATACTAGACGAAGTGGCGGGACTAGATACACAAATCTAAATATATGTCAGATATGTTCGTTACTTTCGCAGTAGTCGTTTAGAACGTTGAAGCAAAATGCCCATATTTCAGACCAAACTGTAAACTTTTGTCTCCAAGGTACAAGTAACATCCCAACCAAATTTTAGCTTTGGAGGTGCATAAGTTTTGGAGAAGAAGTTCAATGTGTAAAATGTTAATTTACGAACGATGGACGAGAGACACCGGACGAAGGCCATTGCCATAAGCCCATCTGGCCATACGCTTGATGGATAATTCTTGTTACGTCAACATTTGGATAAACTTTCTGATTTTGGCAAGATATGTTGACTGCGTACCGAGAAAAAATTACTAGAATCTGATATAAAACAACTACGTTTGTGTCAACACAAGGATGTCTATAATTTGAATGATAAGCAAATGTCCCTTTGAATAATCAGTCTACGAACCCACAAATATTTCTGTTTACGAAGCCATCGTGTCTCCGGAAACACCCCATAGATCTACGAAAACACTGTTCCCCCTCTGAATAAGTTGGGATTGGGGTGAGTATAAAAATTGAATCGATCATTTCTATAGCCATCGTCCCCCGCATGGCTTTAAATTGCACCAGTCTCTATCACTGGCTACTTTAAACCTTGCTGCCAACCAGTCCAAATTTGTGTTTGAAAAATTCGCCGAAAAATTCACATATGATTTGTCATTGGACTATTGTGATCCTTCGCAGTCGGCCATAGCGACAAGCAAAGAAAAGTACGGAAAGTCATTGTTGCTGGCATAAGAATATGCCATGCTTGGGAAGATGTCCTATAACATTACAACCAATAACCTTAGGAATTCAGAGTTTCTGAATTTTTAGAAGGATTTAAAAGAACAGTTTGTAGAAAATCAAGCTAGACATGATTGGACACAACGAGCGCTGCCTAGGTGTTATAAGCGACATCACGCTTTAACGAAGGGCGTTATAGTGAGATGGCATTGGATAGCTCTCGTATAACCTTTAGTTTAAGAAATACAAAAATAAAACATGCCATTGCTTGCGTTATCCGGGGACATTGAAACATACGAAATGACTCAATTCCTGCATGCAGTTCCGGACTCGCGCATCCGTTCTACCACTCATAAAATATAGTGTGTTCAGGCTTACAAAATATCAACAATCAATCTATCATACGCAACGGTTCACATCCCATACAAATTGTTTATATGCTGTGTTCACTTCCGTCAAAATTGTACCTTTTTGTATCTAAAGGCCATAAGTTGGTCTACAAACGCGTATGATACAATAAAATGTCAGATCCCCTTGCTTCTAGATCCGCCTTCGAACAGCCGTTTAGCCAATCACGTGTCTCAGAAAAACTATTGTTGATAAATATGTGACGTTATTGTTTTCACCATTAGTTATCGTCATAAAAATATAAAATGAAATAAACCCTTATAGGACGGAGATGCGGGTTTTCGTTGATCAGACCGGTTCGTACACAAAGTGAATTCGTAGGCGGATAGAAAAAAAGATCAGTATTAAGTAGTTATTCAACTATTTCACAACGTAATTCCTTTGTCAATTAAAACCAAATATTTATTGTGCTATACATGTACTTTTTAAAATATATAATTGAAATATAACTTCCAATAGTTATTGTTAAACAAAATGTCTTTATATTCATTTTATGCTCATGTCGTCTAGATATCCATCGAAATTAACGTCTAAGAGTCCGTCTAGTCTACGAATTTACCTACAGCCCATGGGCTGACCGTTTTGAATTTACGTCGTAAGGTTTTTCGTAAACGTGTGGTTTGACTTTTGATTTTGAATAAAATAGGGGAAATGATCATTTGGTCATTGAAATTGAACTTTTCCTCCTATATAATGACAGGTGTATTTTACCAAGTAAACATATCTAGTGTTTTTAACATACCGAAAAGCAAAGCTTTTATGTGAAAAATTTCACCGTTTTAGTACAATTTGTCTCGATAAAACTTGATTTTAAAATTGTTGTTGTAATCATAATTTTATAACTGTCATTTATCATCCGAACAGGCAATTACACGAATAGCATAACGTCCGGATAAGACAGGGGGGGGGGGGGGGTCATGCATTTATATGCCAAATAGGAAGTTCAGTTTTTATTGCTCATGCGCAAATCGAGTTATCTTGTGATCGAGAGACAATTCTAAACTCAAGTGATTTTTTTAGATCTCATAAAGGTACGTACTTGTAATATGACTGTTTCAACTATTTTTTGTTTGATGATAAAAATTATATTGCTCTGTAACAGTAGATATTGATGAAATATCACAACAAGAGTATTTCAAAAGAAATGATATCACCGAGGATATATCAAAACTATGAATGAGAACGATGATTTGATTGAAAACATCTCTTCTTTTTTTTATCTATATAGCTAACATTTTTGGGACAATATTTTACGAATTTTAGGTGGACTATATATACTCCAAATATATTTCTTGACTTTCTTAACTTAACTGATAGTTGTGTTTTGCAATGTGGTACACTTTTGTCCTTAACTATTTTGGTTAAAGCACGAGACCGAAGGAACCTCAAATGCATCATTTGTGTCTATACTGAAATTACTTACACGGCCAATTGAGGACCTATTTTGACTACAACGAAAGTGAATTATTATTGTTATAAATTTCAAAAGAAAATAATTTCTTTCAAATATATTAAATTTTGTCATTATTCTCATATTAATTGAAAGAGGGAATGGATTATGTAACTCAAGTCAAATTTTCCTGTATAGTATTTTAGTGGTCGTCAAAAAAATCATGGTTTTGATGAGTTATCGTTCGTCATTGTAGGGGGTAAGTTCTTTCCGCAGATGTTGTTTCGTTGATAAGTACTATGTCCAATATAATAAGGTTAAATTATCGATGTTGAATTATTGATTTAACCTTTAATTATTACTAATCTTACAAATTTTATTTTCAAATCGTATATTTGTCATATTTGAATGTTGATTCTTACTGAACAGTGACTACTCCCTGATCAAAGCTGCGCATGCGTAGTAAGTAGTAAATAAGAGTCCAGAAAATGGATGACGAAGTGTAAATATTGTTCGAAGTGCGCTGTAAGTAATTTACCTATACCAACAGAATGGTAGCTAAACATCCACTCCTTGTTTTCCTTGTTGCATACTGAACAAACACCATTTAATAGGCTCGCGAATAATCATTTTGCATTGACGCTTTTCTTCGACCAAATGCACAAATGTTGTTTAGCGACCCTCCCCCTTTTCGCTTGAGCTTATATTGATGGTAATCCAGTTGTAACAGCTCATACAGAATGCATATTTATTTATCTTTCTTATTTGATGACATGAATATAATTCAAATTAGTGTCAATGTGTTTGCATTGCTACTGACCGCATGTAGCAACATTACACTTGTACTTATCAAGTGTCAATTTTCCACTTCAGTGTTCACCACATAGATGTAATGTTATTGTCATTTTGTAGCTTAGTTAGTAATCTCTGGTAACTGTCAAAAAATCTAACAATAGTATCAAATTAGTATTCCTATACCATGTTTTGTTCAAAACGATAGGTTTTTATTTCCTCTAACATTCTCTTTATGGCATAATTACCAACCACCTTTATTTGCTCTAATGCGAGTTAGTTGGGTAACAATTCTTCAATAGTATCTATGTTTACATCGTCTTTTATGCGATTCAAAACACATTTAGACAATACATCACAATATTTTTATCATGAGGGTCCATGATACATTTATGTATTGCTGATAGAGACAATTTATTAATAACAACATTTTTTAAACAAATATTTACTTTAAGTTTTTATTCTATTTTAGAAAGTTTAACAATGATTAGACAAAAAGAAAATATGTCATATTTTTATACTTTATACTCAACTACACAGTCCATGGAATATGTTACTGCCACTCATGTAGTGTTGATGACAGTTTGATGTCCACGAAACAACATCATTTCTTATGTGCCATCTACCCTGCTTTCTTTAACTGTAGAGCAGGGATTGGAAAAGGCAGGGGCCATGGGCCATTTTGCACATTGGATGAAAAAATGGCCCATTTAAATTTGAAATTTTACCATTCCTACTAAGGGGAATGGCCCATTCAAAATTCTGAAAGCCAACCTCTTATGTTCAATGCCATTTGGCAAGAAAACAACCTCACAATTAAAACATATTAAAAGCTCTTAATTGGGTGGCTTAAAGTTGCACAGAGTATGTTGTTTGGGTCAAATATATATCAAACTCCATAAATGGTGTTATTTCATCCACAAGTAGGGCTTGTTTCTGAAAATTAACATCTCAATATTTATCTCTTGGCAAAGTGACAATAAACAAGAAATCAATTGAGATTTATGACAAAAAACCGGACAATGACTCAAATGTAATTTTGGAAATGTTTTCATTCCCGACACATTAGAGGTAATAGGTTGATATTGCTTAGTAGCAAACATGTAAATTGGAGGCTGAATTTCGATTCATAGAAATTTGTATGGCCGTTTTTAATTCAAAATCGAAAACAAGAAAATGTCATAAGTTTGGCATTTAAGAGATAAAGATGTAACTTTAGATAGGCGATTTAAACTTAACTGAGGTCATATTATATTTTGGCTCTATTCAAGCAACATGCAAAATTCATAAAACATACTCTGTGTCACTTTCGAGGCTTTGAAATTAGATAGTAAATTAGTAAATAAGTAAAAAGATTGCTGTAGAATTCCAAAAGGGGAATTGGTAGGGATGAAAACATTGTCTTTTAATCTGTGGAAGGAGTTGATATACTTTTCTTTGACATTTCACTTATTATGGTTAAAAGAAAATGAGTTTGAAGTTTTGTCAATAAATTGTTTACTCTTTAATGGAAACAAAATTTTATTCACAAGGAACCATGGTCGAATAATGTAAGTGGAATGGTCTGTTCTGTGTCAGATCTTAGAGTTTTAGTGTGAGTTGCTTTACAGGTTAAAATGTTATGGTTACTTAGACAATGTAAAGTCACTTTTAAGTGAGGAAAATTATAAACCTTTTCAGCTAACATTATTGAAATAAGTGTCTTAATAAGAATTTCACTTCCTTATTTTTAAATGTGTAAACATTATAGTTCCTCCTGGACTTATCATTATGTAATGTAATATGTTCAATTTATTTTGATATTAGAACATTTCATGCAACATTAATAGTTAAATCATCGTTGCAATAATTTTCTATCCTGACCTTAAATATGTCTCAGCTGTTATTCAAAATATTTTACCAGAATTATCTGATTTAAAACGAATACCCAAGGGGCTTTATGCAATAACTCACTCACTCACTTTTAAGAGCCCCTCCATGATTTTCATAACATATTTTTTACCTTTGATACGAACCTAAATGTCATATGTGGTGATATAAAATCCAAACATCTTAACTTTTCATGTCCAAAAGACATATATGACAAATACTGGTTTTCATGAAAATCTAAAAACAGCCTTATAAATGCACAGAGGTGTAGATATCACGTCTACATGGATACTAGTTATCTAACCTAACAAATGCTATCAACTTCCAACTGCCCTCCTGGCTGTTTTAGATAAGTCTCCAAAAGTACGTTTGACTATTTGACGCGAGCCACTGTCCGGTTTTTGATCATAATTGCGACGTTATACCTTCATATTGTCACTGTATAAAAACGATAAGCTTTAAACTGTGTCTTTTTTGGTAACAGTCGATACTTCGCGATAAAATGACACCATTGATTAAGTTTGGCATATATGACTCCAACAACTCACGGAGTGGCTCTTTAAAACAGATAAAGATTATCAAAGATTATCATAAAAGGAGTTAGCATCTTTCAATCTTTCACCAGGTTGCATATCTCTACAATCACTCTTCTCTTACAATGAGGAAAATATGAATTCAAATAAACTTGCATGATATTAATGTGTAAGTCATTCTTAATTAACTTTATTGCTGGAAACACTGCATTTACAAAACTGTCGACAACTGACCTTGCTATAAGTTTATGAATTGCGTTTTTATGTTTCTTATCTATGAAGTACTATTGTATAACTGACTATTACAATCCAATGATAGGTCAATGTTTTGTGGCAACCCTAATAATGTTGGTTTAAGTTCTTTAGATGTTGGCCCTGTAATTATACTAAAATAAAAAACGTCAATTTAAGATGTGTTATAAAAAAAGATTAAAAGATGATCTTGTTTGCTGTTGACTTTTCAAAATGTTACAAGTCATTAGCAGAAATCAAGTTATAGTTGAAGTTGTGATACATGCTAAAAAATTGTAAATATTTTATCTATTTACTGAACAAATGATGATCCAGTTTGGGTTGAAAACTTTTACTAGAAATTGCTAGTATTTCACTAGTTACTTGAAATTAGAATTGGAATATTTTTGCCTGTTTCAGATTTCCGATGACAATGAAAAGATGAGACGATACATGTACTTACTTCCCCTCTAAGTGAATAGACAATTCTAAAGCAGCAATGAGCGTTCTTCACGATCTCCTTGAACTTGGACAACATTTACGACAGGAGCGGCTGTTCGTTAGCACTGAGCGCGAGCAGCTTCAGAAACTTTACGAGGATGTTCGTAAAGTTGGTGAGGACCTATTCCACGCGTCATGGATATCACGACAGCAGAAGTTGAATCTGGACCATCTTCAAGCAATGGGACATGAAGTACCCTCGGAAGAAATATGCGCCAAAAATAATCAACTGGAGGGCGTGAATTTCCATGACAGTTACAAAGTTCTAGGACACCATGATTCGAAATATGGAGATTTATTCAAATTTTTACGTGAAAATCCTGTCCTTCTTGCCAATTGTGTATGCATCCAGGAAAAGACAAACGCCGCCGTCACGGCTAAAGTCGTTGGAATCATCATGTCAGCAGTGTATGGAAATGTGGTCTTGCAGGAAGACGAACATTACGCTCTTCAGTTGCTGAAGACGTTGATAGACGTGCAGTTTAGTAACCATGACAACCCACGTAGAGTAGTACGTCGTGGTAATTGCGCGTTCAGTCTCATCTTCAAGCAGCTGAGTGACATGCTGTTTTCAACTCGCCTCTTTCTCACAGCCGCTCTGCATGATCCGGTTATGAGGCTTTTGATGGAAGACGAATGGTTTTACGACATAGACCCAGAGAAAGCTTTGGTTCGTTTTCCGCCAAAAGAGAGGCTAAAAAGGTTTGGAGAGCCCGGCAGCGATGACTACAAAACGAAAGTTCAGGACTATCGGAAATTTATAGTCGACAAATTAGTTCTTCTCTGTACCAGGTTTATCAATTCCATTAAGAGTAATATCCATTGTTTTCCGGCAAGCATAAGTTGGATTGTGTCCCAGGTGTATCAGACTTTGACGAAAGGGAACAAGATCTCAACGGCGGAAGTACGAGCGACGTGTGCTGATATGATATTTGCCCTATTTATTTGCCCCGCTATCTGTGACCCAGAGCCCTACGGTATCACGTCTGATGTCCCAATAAGCCACATCGCAAGACACAACTTGATGCAAATGGCACAAATAGTTCAAGTCCTTGCCATTTCTCAGTGGGAAGAGATTGACCCGAAAGTGAGAGATTTGTACGGGAGATTCGAGAAGGTTTGTTTCTTTTTGATACAACTTAAATCTACCAAAATACTTTTAGGTTGACTTTATGTTACTGAATGCTCTGAATAATTGATATGTTAATAACTTTTAACTAAGATTATTAAAACTGATGTCATTTATGTAATGAGACATGTACAGTGGGACATCTGACATACTCTGAAATGTCCTAATTAAATGTAACTTTAAAATTCTTCCAATCATGCCAATGAAACAAATTATACATATTTATTAAAAAGAATATTTTTAAGAAAATTAACAAAGTTTGAAGTTTTACTTAGCTGTTTTCATGAAAAATTTGAAATACGTTTCTCCATCAGAATTTTCATAGAGTCCTACCTCACTTGTCACTTTTGAAAATAAAGTTCTAGTGAAAATATATTTTTTAGTACAGCTTAATTTTTTCTGCTATAAATGAATTCTTTTGCAGGGATGTATGTCCTCATTCCTGGACACGTTGGTGGAAGGAACAGGAGAGGAGTTACCAGCCTCCGGACATACAACCAATCAGACGGCAGCACGCTCTACAGTACTCCTCACACAGTCACAGCTACAAACTCTGGTCAGTGCCATGCCAAACAAAATAATTGTTCATAATCTTTTGTTAAGTCAGATGTAAAATATTGATTCCATGTTATCCTCACAAACAGTAGTAATCAGTTTTCAGGGCTTTAGATAATTGTTTGGACTCAGGGTATTTCACTCCTCAAAATAAAAATTGAGGAGTAAAATTACCACATAAAAGTATTTCAAGGTTTAACGTTTTAAGATCCTCGTTCCAAGTTAGCATCTTATTTGATGATAGTCGTTGATTATATTTTCCACACGTTTAATCTGTAAATAAACAAGTGATTTCTCTTTGACAAAATAAAGTCAGTAATCTTTGTTTTCATACAGGTTGGCATCAAGTAGCATACAATTCGAGATGTAAAGATCAGATTTGTAAAAATGAAACTTTATTTGACAAGTCATGAACACTCCTATAAACAAGTATCTGATTCGTATTTTGGACAGTTGTGCATAATGTCACTCATTGGTTTCATTTGCAATGCGTATGTATCTGAATTACCCGTGCATATTTTACTCAGATATGCATCTTATCCAGAGTCCTGGTTTTGTTGAAAACTCTATCCTTTTAAGAATACTTAAGCAATTCTAGTCTGGGAAATTTGATCCGAAATGTAATCAAATTGTCATTATCAACTTATCATTGATAAGTAGCAAGATACTGTAATATTTCAAAAAGATCAAAGATTAAAGTCTAATTTGATCAGATCAGTATACTCTTGATTCCTATTTTGAATGTTTTTCTTCCTGCAGGTGAACTGTCTGAAGCATGCATGTTCCAACATGGACGACAAGCTCTCTACACGGAAGCAGTTGGAGGAGCTCCTAGTGTGTCTGCCCTCCGAAACACCTCAAGGTCAAGGTCACGACAACCATCTCTCAACGACCACTCCGACAACCCCCGGCATGACTCCCCCAGGAACCCCTAGCAACCAGAAGAAACTATTTAAAGGTGAGTACCTAACATATGACTTACCTGATGCAAATATGAAATTTTTAAAAAAGTTTGGTGATATGTTTTTTTGGGCAGTATTATGATAAGTTTAATCATATTTTCATTCGATCATTTGCTACTCATTTTCTATATGAGATTTTTGCCAACCAAATTGTTTTTATACGTGTAGGTATGAAATAGGCATTGAAGAAAATAATTCTTTTTTTCTTATGGAAATTACATGACAGATAGTGATATTTGCATATATAGTCAGTGGGCCGAAACTTGTACAACACCCATAAATGCAGGTTTGCTGCAACTTGTCGGTGAATAAAAGAACTTCATATTAAAATATTCTACAATGTACCCTAAACATAAAACAAAAATGTTCTACTAAAAATCTAGGTACATTAATGCACAAGCTGGCTTCAAAGATAGGCACTATTGTAAATGGAAATATCCAAAGAAGGGAGGTAACTCTTGTATGGAGGATACTCATTTTTGATACATGTTGCCTAAAATATCCTTAATAGAGGGCCTCTCATGTTTTTTTTTTATATTACATTGTGTTGAATACTTGTTTTTTGTCAATGAGCCAATGGAAAGATAATTATTTACCAGAACTGGAAATTTTAAAGAGCAAATCACTATTTTGTGAAAAAAGTGATAAGCCACACTTTATATCTTATCTATCTTTATTTTTATACTTCTATTAACTTAATATTCCTTCTATACAACTCAAAAGTTTTCAATTTACTCAAACCAAGTATTCTTAGTGTATAGCTTTTTCATGCTCACATTGACCTTTGACTGAATCCTGGTTTCTACTCTGAGATTGCTTCTCACAATTTTAGTTTATTGGTAAATTGCACATGTATACACACTCTTGAATTATAAATCGTTAATTATGAACTGCTCATTTGACATTATAACACCTAACAATAACCCTGTGTATTAGATACTCTATTTGAGAAAATGTGAGGTATTCATTGTTGGATTGAACTGTTAAAGGATTTTTTGATAAATGATACTTTTTGTTTAAAATATAGAGCTATTGGCTCTAAAGTTCATAAGGGAGTGCATTATTTATTATTATATCTAAGGTTGAAGACAGCATGTGAAACATTAAGCCATTGTCCATCTGGTCTTTTGTGTTTCAAACAGCAAACATATCATATCAAACACTACATATAATCAGCATTGGTCACATTATGTCTACACAAACTTTCAGCATGTCAGACCCTTGTGTTCTCCTGCCTGACCTGACTTGGGGATATTATGAGGACTGTGAAGTACAGAGAACAATAACATGAGTTAATGCCTTTACGATAAAAAATAGTTTTATTTCTTTTTTCACAGGCTTTTAAGTTAAGACATTTAATTGCTAAAGAGCTCATTTCCAGATCAATAGACTTACATTGAAAATTTTACAAGCTTGGGGGTACAGGGGTTCAGTCTGAGAAGTTGATAATGTAAAAAAATTCCAGACACCTAACAACCACCACATGAGTCATGCCATAATTTATCAGACCTCATCAGCTGAAAATATTATTGATTATTTCATGAAATATCAAACAGCAGTGAATTGATTGTAATAGATAGATAGATAAGTAAATAAATAAATAAATTAATTAAATAAATATATTATACATATATTTGGGGGAGGGGGGGAGCAATTGTCATTGTTATTAGATTAATTGAGGTAAATATGTGTTCTCATATAAATATTTGAGTGAGTGAGATATTGTTTAATGCCGCTTGGGCAATAGTTCAGCCATTAGCAGCTGAAATAAATATTTGAATTTAGAAGTACACGAACAAGTTAATTTCCAATTAAAACAATGATGTGATGCTGTGAAAAAGAAGTATAAATTCATTGAATCAAGTCACTTGTATAGTGTTTAACTTTGGGGGTTTTTTTCCAAAAAAAATAATGTTTCTATCTTTCATTTTTTCCACTTTAAGTGGGATCAGAATTATATTTATCCAAAACTGATGACTGTGCTAATGCTGATTTTAACTGATAACATTTCAGGTGTTATCAAGAAGAAAAATGTTGTTACCAAGTTGACTATTAACATCATTGACATCAAAACATATTTTATTTTTTGAAGTGGCAAGTATCTACACTCAATGCATCAGTCACACAGTTTTCAGAATAATTTAAGGATTATTTGAGTTCTAACTGTTTTTATTTAGTCATTACAATTGAAACTGAATAGAGTCAGTCCTCATGACAAGTTTTTTGGGGATATTAAATAATAATATTGGTAATCTTTTTTCCATGTAACAAAGTTAATTGTAGATATACTAAATTTGTATCAGGCAATGAAATTTTTGATTTAGACAGACCTAAATACAAGAATATACCACATAAGATCTTTCGCGTTAATGTTCTTTACAAGTTTACTGTTAAGTTTTAAATGACTTAAATATATGGCATGTGCCCTTAAATTAAGGCCTTAAGTCTTATGCCATGAATAAATATTTTGCAGTAGTAAAAAAACATTAAAAGTTATTGGGTGTCACTCTCAAAGCTCTGCCTTTTTAAAGCATTCAATATTTATGTACATTTTTGTCACATTATATAAAAGAAATTACACAAAAACTTTTCAAGAATGCATTTAACTAAATTCTTGATTAAAGAAATATTTTGTCAAATGTCATATGTTTTGTTAAAAATGGCTTAAAACAATGAAACATCTTTTTGGAAAGACTCAATTTTATATCACTGATCTTTAATTGATATCTTTCCTTAATCCTTTAAATGACTCCGATACTAAATGTTAGTGGTCCGACAGTAAGGTCATTTTGTTTTCTCAGTGAGTTATTGTTTAGCGCCGCTTGGGCAATAGTTCAGCCATTAGAGACATATTTTCTCAGTGTACACATATTATCTATTGAATTTAGCATGAAACATGATACCTTACTTCAGGCAAGATATCAAAACATTCTAAACTTCTGTGATGTTACAGCATCCATGAAATCAATCCAGCTCTTCGTTGTCTATCAAATCAAACTAGGCAATTATAGCTTTTCCCTGCCATACATAAATGAACTCTTATTTACCCAACCAAACAAATTTCCACAACTGGTGTCTGTAAATTTAATTATTTGATCACTTTTTTTGTCTAACTGTTACATGTGACAAACTTGCTTCAAGGGGGCAGACATGTTGCAGTGCCGCGCAAAATGGGTGACCTATTTTCTGATTGGCTGTATTACCAGTGTATCTATGGTAACATGTAAACAAAATTGTCAATGTTTAAAGTCACTTTTCTCATTAATGAACACACTTCGAAAGTAGAACATTTAACATTTTAGGTTAGAATTATGTTTTTTATATATTTTGTAGGAGAAATCTTATTCACCTTTAGACTGAAGCTGATTTACACATTATCATGACTCGGCCCACTGACTAATAGAAACCTAACCTTTATTTATGTGTAAAAAATATTATTTAGGTCTAAAAAAGAAGAATTCAGTCCCAAATCTTCTCACTACTGAGGAAACAAGCAAAGAAGGGGAGACGACTGAGTCAGACTCAAAGGCTGGAGAACCCATAGATGATGTGCTAGTTATCTCCCTTGGTGTAGGTACAGACTGCCCTGGAATGATGGCTGAAAATAAGGTAAATATTCATAAGTGATAAATCTTTTAACGTTCTTTGACCCTTTATCTTAAGATTTATATATATATCCAGGTTTCAAAAGTGAGTAGAAATTTTGTAGCTCTTGTTTAAAGAGATGTGGTGAATCCAATTGTTTAGAATTTCAAACCCCCTGCTTTTTGAAAAATCAATTGCAAGGATACACACAAAGGATGAAGCCTTCCCACACCAAATGCACTAGGTGAACCCCTCAGCCCCATAGAAATCTTGGATCTGCCAAAGCACAGTTCTAATTCTGTTGACAACCTCTGCAAAAGACTTAGCTAGCAGCTTAGCTAGACGCTAGTTCTTATTTTCAAAGCTCTTGTAACTAGTATTGTTGTAAAAACTGTATCTTTTGCCTTTTTGGCTATGTCAGCATGAAAGGATGTTGTTGGGGCAGGTATCCAAAACAAAAGCCCTGATCAGTTCGAAAAGAATGTACGTCATGATTATAACAAATTATGATCTTGACTTCTCATTGCAGATTCTTTCATGGGAGCAGGAAAATCGTCGCCGAAAGGTGAAATACAATACAGACATCAATGAAGGAGGACAGATAGAAATACACGAGAAGAGGACTCGCTTTTCTCTCTCACACGATCAAGAATCTATAGGTAACTCATTTTATGAAAAAAATTTGAATGAACTTTGTTCCTTTAAATATTCTGTTCCTTGTCAATCAGAACATTTTTATACAAATCTCAAACTGTCTAAATGATAACAAGAAGAAGAAGAATACTGTCAAGCCAACTGCCATTTCAAAAATTTTTTTATCAAGAAAATCTTTGTACTTTGGTCTTTAACCAACTGCCATTTCAAAAACTTTTTTATTGAACAAATCTTAGTACCTTTTAGCCATTTGTTTGTTGATAATATTTTGTGATGGTCAAGACTAAAAGTTTCTGCAGGCAATACCAGCGATTATCAGGAGGCTATTTCTGAGGCTGCGTCCAGTCATTCCGTCGATCTGGAGAACGATAACGACAATCTCTCCGACATGATGTCAGCTGATGTGAGTGGGCGGGGCTCGCCGAGTATCAGCGGAAGGGACACTCCCCTCTCCCAGGCAGGAAGTGTAGAAGAGAGAGCACCAGCTGAGTTTGTAGTTCCAGTGCCAGAGACAGTCCAGAAGCAAAACAGAGTCGATGTGACCGAGAGATTTGGAAAATTTGAGATTAAAACTGAACTAGAAAGTAAGTTCTCTTTTTGTCACATTATTTTGTGATCTTTCGATGTAAAATCTCTTTAAAAAAAATTTTGATCCCACCAAGATGATATTGAGATTAACAGTTAAAAACTATTATGAAGTGAGTAAATCTAATCTCATTTCATTAAGTATAAAATAAAATAAAGATGTAAGGAGAGCTGAGTAGTAATGGATAAAATTGGTAGTAACAGAAAGATTTTTTGTAGTTTTCAATGATGCCCATTAACCCAGTATTTATAGTACGCCTATCATTCAGCTCATGAGGCTTCTTTGAATTACAACCTTCAACCATGATATGTGGAGTTCAAATTTATTAGCAAATTGTGGTATTTATTTCCTAAAACTTTGAAAAAACAAAGTAGTTATGTTTAAAAATTATGAGGAAGTGAGATAGATTACCTGATCAACATTGATGACTATAATGTGCCTTCGATTAAGATTCTGCAAATTCACCATGATGTTAACTACAGTCTGATTAAAATCGACGGTGTTCCGAGAAATAAAAGTTTCAAAATATTGACTCTACCCAGATTCGAACTCTATCTGTCTAGGCTATCCTCTCCACAACGGTCTGACCTCAGCCTACTGTAGCGCACGTTCTTACTTTAACTCCGCTAAGTTATCAAAATGCGTGCGGGAAATCATTCGGTATCAGTAGCTAGGGGCAAGTGACTCCCATTTACCATTCGTGAACCTTGATCACCGCTATCCTAATTTTAAACACGATGATGTGATTGGTTCGCTAATGACTAGGCTAAACTGGTGTCAGCACATGCGAGCAGTGAGGCTGCCTTCAGACTGTTATGGAGAGGAAAGCTCCCCCGCTAGAGTCATTTAAAAAAAACTTTTATTCCTCGGAACTCTGTCGATTTTAATAAGACTGATGTTAACTAATACATAATAAATCTGACTTTTGCAGGAGATGAGACCAAATCAACAGTGAGTGACACGTGGAGCACAGATGTGTTGGCCAGTGACTCTGAGCCCCCTGAACAGAACCAGCTGGAGAGGCTGGAGGAGGTTGCTGAGGAGATGGCCAGACCCCCTTTCCTCCTGGCCCCACGGGACACCGACCAGGATAGTGCCTATGTAGGTCCCCTTCGGAGAAATGTAGGTTGTTGGATGTGGGTAGGCTAGAGAGTAGTACAGGGACGTCTTGTGATTTTGCATGAATAGTGGTTAAGTGAAGTTCTTACGGGTCAAATATGGTGCAAACCCACACCCCCTCTCCCCCTTTCCATCTCATTGCCTTGGGCACCAACCAGGGTAGTATCTATTCTATGTAGGTCCTCCCCAAAGACATGCAGGTTGTTCTATGTGCGTAGGCTTGATAGAAGATCAGGGACAACATGTGATATTGCTGGAGCAAGGGTAGTGATCAGGATATCTTCACAGTCTGATTAAAATCGACCATGTTCCGAAGAATAAAAGTTTCAAAATATTGACTCTACCGAGATTCGAACTCTATATGTGTAGGCTATCTTCTCCACTAGGTCTGACCGCAGCCTACTGTAGCGCACGTTCTTACGTAAACACAGCTAACCAATCACAATGCGTGCGGCAAAAGCATTCGGTATCAGTAGCTAGGGGCAAGTAACTCTCATTCACCATTCGTTACAGTGACTGCTGCTATCCTTATTTTAAACGCGATGATGCGATTGGTTCGCTAATGACTAGGTTTTGTATGCGCTAAACTGGTGTCAGCACGTGCGCTACAGTAGGCTGCGGTCAGACCTAGTGGAGAAGATAGCCTACACATATACAGTTCGAATCTCGGTAAAGTCAATATTTTGAAACTTTTATTCTTCGGAACATGGTCGATTTTAATCAGACTGGATATCTTCATGAGTCAATTACTGAGCGACCACATGGACACTGACCAGTTAGTGTCTTATGAAGGTCCTCTCCAAAGACATGTAGGTTGTTATAAGAGCCTAGGCTAGAGAAAAGATCAGGGACAGCATGTGATATTGTTGGAGCAAGGGTAGTGTTCAGGATGACTTCATTGACTCTTTTGTGGTGTGACTCTGTCTCATGAGTCAGGTTAGTGATGGAGGAAACTCCTGTGTCAAATGGTCGGATCAGAATGGGAAGCTGATCAGAGCTCTCTAACAGAGCTCCCTTATGATAAGGTGGACATAACTGAGTGCAACAGCTATGAGATAAGGGCATCTTTAGCGTTAAAAAGGCCTTGTGAATGAGGGTTGGAAATATCTTGTTTTTATCTCTTATTTTCAAGCAAAAATAGCCTCTGTTGTGAGATGTTGTAAATGATAGAGTAGCAGTCTTTTGGAATTTCAAGCCTCATCATTGCAAATCTAATTAGAAAATGGGAAAAATTCAGCTACTCTCAATATTATTTTCAAACTGTTTACACATGCATATCAACACTCAAATTTGACAATACATGACCAAAAAAATATTCTTTTTTTGCCATACAGAATAACTTGGCTCTTACAAAATATGCAGTTAAAGAGTAAAAGTAAAAATTTTAATGGAATGCCGTAATCTTGCTTAGGACATTTACTTTTTCCACTTAATTCATAAACGTCAAAAGTTTATGGTGATACTTTTTGTTTTTTGTAGCCTGCAAGTTTGTCTGAGATGTCTGAAACCGCAAGTGATGCGTGGAGCACTGATGTTCTGGCGAGTGACACAGACGATAAGCAGTCTGAGTTACTCACTGATCTCGATCAGGTAAGTGTTTATCAGGTCGAGATCTTATTTGTTACTGCTGAAAGTGTTATACTTCCACTATCGTCAACTTTAATCTGCAATCTTGGAAAAATTTGGAATAAAGTTTCCTGAGTAAGTGAATTGCAAGATCATATGGACAGTTATTATTGTTTTTATCATATTTTGGAAGTGTTTTCACATTGAATTATTTATTATACCAAAGGTCTCCCTCTTCTTAGACATTTTCATAGTAAACACAAGCTTCTTTTTTTCTTTTCTTCTTTTTTCACACGGAACATGTAGCATTAGTCAGAAGAGAGATATAGGTTAACAAGAAAATTAAGGTTATAAAGCTAAATGAAATAAAAAGGGAATGTCTCAACATTGACATTTACCTTTTTTATGTGCACGTAATAGTTTTGTATTGTCATATATATAATTTATGAATTATCCACGTCATTTCTGCTAAACCCAATCATCCATTTGTCAACCAAAAACATCTAAAAGATTGACTGTTGAGTTTCATGTCAGAATTGGAAAAAATTTCAGCTAGTTGTATAAAAGCGGTTGAAGATTTGTATTCTATGTTGTATCATTGTATTCACAGGATGACATCAGTATGAGTTCAGTGATGGAGAGGTCAGACAATCAGGACGACAGTCTAGAAGAGGCTCCTGCTCTTGCAGCTGGTCAGTGCTGTCAATAAGAGTTAGATTATCATATAAGACGAAACAACTTCTCACGCAGTCTCCATCACTTGCTTATTTATACAGCATCCTCTTCGGTGAAATGTTACAATCTTTTTAAGAATTCTCAAGTATAGGAAAGCTAGTGGAAGACTGTAAGTCTTTTGGATTGGCACAACATATGCCTTGATTTTGAAGTTGGGAACAAAGATGAAATTTGTAGGAGCAAGGAGTATAGCATATAAGGAGAAAAATAGAAAAATAAGTCCTCATTGGTCCGTCTTTGCAATCATCTGAATAACATCCAGAAATTTAGATGTTTAATGCCTGAAATATTGTTAAAAAAGTATTTGGAATTGACCTTCCAGTCATTAAGAGATTAGATTTGTTCATCAAATATAAAAATCTAAATTTTAAACAATTATTTCACTTTCAGGAGGAGAGCGTGATTTGCTAAATTTCGCAGCAGTTGGAGGAAGCAACATCAAAAGGACGGATTCTCTTGGATCGGAAGAAGATGTTTTCGCTGACGACATAACTCCGAGCGCTGAAAACTCACAACTCACACAAGCAGTAGCAGACGCAGCAGCAAAGCAAGGCAAACCTGATCTAGCCGAGGTCAGCTCTAACAGACCTCCATCGGATTCGCTAAGGAATGTCCAAGGACGAGTCTCAGCTGTGATATCCAACATTGAACCTGAGAATCGACTGGCATCGGTTTCCCCTGCTAAGAGTGATAGCCTGTCTCTACCGAAAGACTTCCATTGTGGAGCAAGACCTAAAGAGTTCCACAAGAAAGGGCACCATCATCACCACGGCAGAACTCATGGAGGATATAACTCGGCCAAAGTTGAAGCCTGGGCTAAAAGTAATGGCATTGGGGGAAATAAAGATGGCCCAAAATTTGGCGCTGAGTTCGAAAGTATATCCATAGCAAGGACATCGGGAAAAGCTTCTCCACAGCAGAAAACCCCAACAGCTGCTTCAAGTGATACAGATTTGGTAGACGCTGGCATCGAAATTGATGTCAATGGTCTATCAGATCAAGTGGAGTCTGTTGGCATCTCGGAACAGCAGAATGTACGCTTCAATGAAAGCAGACTCTCGACAACTTTAAGCCTCTTCGATCCTCTCTCTCCTGAAAACAACAGCACTGGTGACCTTTTGGAAGGGTCAGGGTCACCTGGTCGGTCGCTACCGGCTGCTGACTGTCCATCACGGATGTCGGCCCCACCTACGTTTTCAGGAGCACCAATATTTCCGATTCCAGTCGCTCAATCGGCACAGAGAGCAACCAGCGAAATATTGATATCCGTTTCGTCTAGTGATGAAGTTCAAGGTCAGATTCAAAGTTCTGCTGAAACTGTTAAATCGTCAAGTCAGGATGATATGCGAAGACGAGATAGCAGTGATAGCAGTCACTCAACATCATCTCTGAGACTGAATGATGGGGCAACGCCGAATAAGGATTCCATAGCGGACACGTCGCTGCGGTCAAACGGAGATAATATATCAATGAAGTCTGATGAGAAGGTGAGGAATGAGAAATGCTTATCTTTTGTCCTGTATTGTCATTAGAGGCTTTGTAAAATTATGTTTCTTTCGATGCTTGATTATGATGCATTAGAGACATAACAGTATGGCGCATACAAAAATATCTTGAATCAAATTTATTCGTACAGATCATGATATGCCAAAAAGAGTTTCTTTCTTCTAGATAGTTAATTTTGAGTAGTAATTGGGGATTTAATAATATGATCCATATGAAGATATCTTTAAACGTTATGATTTGGACTCGTGAGGCATTCTAGAAGTTGTGGTGATGAAGTGCAAGATGTTATGGATATTTGATATATGATTTGTATTTGATTTAGTACAGATTATGATAGATGGTAGTTGCAGTTTCTTTCTAAAAGGTAGTTAATTATGAAAACAGTAACTGATAAGATATCTTTACAAAACTCAGTGCTCAAGTTGAAAGGACAGTCCTGTCGATTTTCTGGGTATTTTTTGTGGAAAGGAAATTTGAGGGGACATTCGCGTTTTATAATGTTGTAAGATTAGTAAGTGCACAGCGGCTTTTTTCATGGCATTTTCCCAGCTTTTCAACAGCTTTATTGATAGTGCATGCTTCTACACATATTTCATCTGTTTACAGGATTTCTCTGAAAGTGATGAGAAGGGATTTGAGAAAGGCAAGAAGAGCTTCTTCAAGAGTGTGAAAGACAAGATTCACAAGGGTAACTATGTATATTCAATCTTGGTTATCAACCGATAAGTTATTGTGGTATTAGAAATAAGATCGAGTGAATAAGTTTATGTTTACCTTCAGCCATTAGCGGAGTAAAATCAGATCCAGTTAATGAGTTACTTATTATCTGTCAGCCATTAGCAGAGTAAAAGCAGATTGAGTGAACAAGTTATTTGTTTACTGAAGCCATTAGCCGATCAAAGTCAGATCAATCAGCCATGAAGCGAGAATGCCCTTGGCAAAATTTTATATTTTGTTGGGCATCTGACTGTTTGAATTCACACACTGCATCAAGAAAAATTCTACTTTATTTCTTTTTTCTCTGATACTCTGGGAATATATTATCCAATTCTTGACAATTTCTTGGGACGCTAAGTAGAGTTTGTTTTGCTTGGTTTGATATTGAATTATAATTGCTAATATTTTAAGGTTATAAACATTGAATATCAATGCATTTTATCATATGTTTCAGGCATTAAAAGAAGGACTGGCAAGTCAGAGAAGGATTTCGCATGTGAGTTTAAAACATGAAAAACCCTTTCTTTTCTTAAAGAAAATGCAAAGCTTTGTCCGGTTTGAAAAATTTGATTGATTTTTATGAAAATTGAACACTATTCATATGATGTAAATTAACTCAACTTCAGAATTTTATTTCACGTGCAAAAGTTGTCATTCCAGAAGAAAAAAACTTAAAGAGGCTTTCCTTTGAGATGGAGTTACTCAATCTTTATGAAGGTTATCATTTAATGAAGAAGTACTATAGGGTGCTGAAATATTTTTTTAATGCTTATTGGTTCAGTAGAGTGACTACGGAAAATGTTTACAGTTGAAATCTGATAGTTACATGGACATTGGTAAGATACACCATACATATATTAAACCATATGATTATACCTGTCCACAGACGAGGCAGGTAAGGGCGGAGCAGAGGGAGGAGAGGCAAAACCAGGTAAGAAAATTACAGGTGTGAAACCTTCAAAGATCTGGAAATTTTTCATTAGCATAGAGCATCAATTCATTGCTTCATTTTTCAGATTCAGAGTCAAATATAGCTAACGTGAAAGAAACATATTCTATTGATTAAACAAAGTTTCTTTATTGAAATGGATGTGGTATTTCAGTGGAATAGTATTATTACCTAGCATGTGATGCATTTAGAGTTACGTCCCTTGACTACTTGATACACACTTGACTGACATGAAATATTTTGCTGTGAAAGGGCAAGATACAATCTTATATTTTTTAAAAAACTGAACCCGTAAAATGTCCGCTATGTTACAATCTGAATAGTTTTCAAATCTTTGCACATTTTCCTATTTAGAGAGCTCTGACGACATTCTCGACAAATACCGCAAGAAGGCTCCCCAGGAACAGCAAGCAGAGGAGCAGGCCGACCTGACAGATTCTGCCTACCAGAGTCAGACAAAGGATGACAAACTTCTCTCCAAGGACGAAGACGATGGTCCGCCGTTTTACGACCCCAGCAACCTCGAAGGTTGCTTCGCATTCCAGGATGCCAAGAGAAAACTACGGATGGTGTTGAGCGCTGGAGATTTTCTTGGCACATCTCTACATCAACTTATGACAGGGCAGCCCAACAGTCCAAGGGAGTTTGATGCTAATCCAAAGAAGGACAACGACTTGATATGCTTGCTGCGAGCTCAGCTAGCAGAGGCTATCAACTTGCAGAATAAAGATGTGATAGCTCAGCTGCATGAAGTCATACGATGTATTCGGCTCTTTGATAATGATGGGTAAGTGTTTGGATCTTCACCTCTGAAACTCTTTAGCTAAAGGCTTAAGTCAATTACTGTAAAAATAATATTGTTGGTTTGTTAACTTTAACCAAAAAAAAACCAAAATTTGATTTGTTATGAATGAACAATTAATCATCAAGTATCTTTTCAAAATATGTAAAAAAAATTATTGTAATTTTTGCCCTTGCACTTAAATGAATAGCACATATTGCAGTTCTAAAACTGTCTTTAACCATTCTATTTTTGCTACATTATGCGTGTTTATTATTGTTTTGATCCTATGCTCAACATTTTGAACCTAGTATTATTGATGATATGTTTGAATGTTGAGCTATCCAACAGCCGATTTTCTATATTCAAGATAAAAAAATCATCTCACTGTTTGATCCAAAACACATTACAGATTTACCTATTCAATACTAATAGAAATGTTGATGAAGTTATGTGTCTTTGAACTAACTAATCCCTAAAATTAATCACTCCAGATGCAAGAAGCTGGTGAAGGCTCTTCGTGAGGAGTATCGGAGTCGAGCGGCGTACGTGTCGTATCTGATCCGGTGCCACCAGGGTCTCCTCATGTCCCATTCCTTCCTTCAGAGGCTCCTCAACAGGATACAGAGGTACCCAAACTACTCCTTCTTTTAGTCTCTATTGACAGGTCATGAGAGGTTACAGGACGCGGTGGCCCAGGCTGCAAGGTCATGGGGTCAGAGACCTTAAGGTGCCTGGTTCGAACCAACCCAAGACCTGGTGCAAAAACCTGGGAGTTCATTGTGTGTGTCACAACCCTATTGTATTGAAAACCATCCTGTGCCTTAAAGACCAAATGTATGCTGTATTTTCAGGTCATGAAAATATTTTTAGAGAAATGGTAAATCTTGAAATTTGGCAGATCCAGGAGAAGGCAATTAGTGTTTGACCCTCCCATTCTGTTTATTAATCAACAATCCGATCAATTGAGTTTAATGTTATGAATGAAATCTTTCGTATAACAGAGAACCTACAAGGGTATGGGGTTTGGATTGGACATTGACTATTTTAAAGATACATATACCTCTATCTGACTTTAGACCAAGAAATGGAGATGGATTTTCATTCATCATAACCATCGTTTTCAGAGACAAACAGATCTGCAACAAGCACATGGTGAACGTGTGTGTGAGGCTGTTTATAGAGAAGAGAGAGAAGCATGTTCTGTACTTCATCTCCGACTTCCAGAAACTCACAGTTGCCGATGAGAAGGTAGGGCAGGATTGTCAATAGAAATCTGCTTACAAGACAAAGTAATATGTGCATCAGATCCTCGAAAGGCAACTAGAAGTGGACTACGTAACAAGAAAAGATTAAAGCACTTGTCCTTTCTCATTATGCTATTTTGAAGTAGGCACACAATAAAGAATTTGCTGATCAGGAATCTTTCTTCTCTGATGTTAGTATTGTCTTAAAAGAATTTGGATTTACTTGCATGATTATAAAGATTCTGATAGTTCTGTTTGTGACATGGTGACACCATTAACTTTGCAAATCACTTAAACATTTTGTCTTATATCTAATGAGGGAAATAGATAGTTCTAATGAGGGAAATAGATGGTTCATATATCATTAACTGATTTCAATAAAGTGATTTGTTTTTTGCCATTAGACCGACCTTGTGGACAAATTCCTACAGATTCTATACAAGGAAATGGAACAGGACTGTATATGGAAAGGTAGGTATCATGGCGGCGTCTCTGATTTTGATTCACTACTTCTTACCTTCTTAAGTCATTAACAAGATATTTTGCAATCGAGAGTAGTTTACCCTGCAGACTGATAACAAGTTATTTTGTATTCAGTACAGTACATCTTTGTTTGTTGATACCTGCAAAAGGAAGTTTTGATGTTGCAGGACTTCTCCCTTCCATAAATATGCTAGCCACCAAAAGTGAATAGTTAAAATTAGCGCCAAGAATGTATAGCAAAAATAAATTCAGTGGCTAATATGAATACAATTGAGAGGGGAAATATATTGCTGAAAAAAGATCATTATCTGTTATTTTATCCATCTGCATAACACATGTGGAAATCGGGCATTTAGTATTGATGTACCAAATTTTTTATGATATTGGGGTAGTGGGCCTAGTGGCATTCTCACTTGACAGAGGTAGCTCCATCTTAAATTCCTATAAAATATCTGTCATAATACGAACATTCCTTGGTCTAGAACTGTACGAACCTTATTGGATGCAATATAAGTTAAGGTTATCATTCGAATCGCTTAAGCAATTTTCCGTAAGCTAAACTTTTTTCAAATATGCTCTTTGCATTTTGAGTCTTCTTTACAAAACACATACTCCTTATTTAGCGATTACATCATTGCAGTGGCCTGTGTGACAGCAAATATGTTATTCATTCATTCGTAGTTTTCATGGGCTGAAATATTGCAAGGTTGCAATATTGTGCTGCTAAGATAAACTGTCGGAAGCTCGAGAAGAGCTCTATAGCAATTAATGACGGAGCTACCTCTGTGGGTAGAGAAATGGGGTAGGGGTGGTTGAGGATGTTTGGCCCGCTCTACATTGTATATTTTGTTGCTTATGTGGTCCGTATGAATGATAAATGTTGTCACTACCTCCAGCTGCGACTGAGTCCCAGATCCTGGACGCGAGACTGGCAGTGGAGAGACTACTCATGTCCCGTGTCTACAGTCATGCTATGTTCCCCAATGGGGACGGAGACTTCATGAGGGACCAGTGAGTAATTTGGTTGTGAAATCTTTAGTCCCCCGTCAGTAAAAGTGTAAGATTAAAAAAATAATTAAAATTCAATAGTTGTTACAGCTAGGTCACTATACAGTGGTGTTATTTTGAAAAGGGTGGTTCACTTTTTTTACTGGCGATGTTTTAAAAATAATTTCAAAAGTTTCTAACTCCCCAACACACCCAGGTACTATATGCTATGTCATATTTCATATAAACATTCATTCAAACAAACCAGGGATATTGTCGAAATAAGGTTAATCTAGCCAGCTTCGAAAGTGTGTTTCTTGAATTTAAATGGCATATCCATGAAATAGCAAAAAATTTACTGACCCAGTCATAAAATTGCTGTTGAGTTATTTTATACAATGATGCAGTAAATACACCTTTTCATATTTTCCCCCATATTGTAATGGTAGAAATGTATATGTTAGACTACCCTGAACAAGCTCATATTTCCCTGTTTTCCTGGCAGATTGTTTCACCAACACCTGAAGAAGCTGTCAGCGATCATCACTCCAACCCACAAAGATCTCACCATTCCACGCATGTATCACTTCGAGTGTCCCTGGCCCGCTGCCCAGAGGGAGATTTACATGATTAACGCTTACAAGGTGAGTAATGAAAAAGAGTTCTTTGGATCCTAAAATGGACTTGTCCAAAGAGAGTTCTGGATAGATAGTGATAGCCAAATGCACTGCAATCACATTTGATGCCACAAACTATCACTTCTAGAGCGGACACTGTAATGGCAATGAAAGTATATTTTGCCTGTCTTTTTATGAACGAATCCGTCTGCCTCTTCCAGACGCCGAAGGACAAACTCCAATGCGTATCTCGTTGCTCCACCACCATCATGAACCTCCTGAGTATGGCCAACGAGAAGTCCGTGCCTGCCGCGGACGACTTCATGCCTGTGTTGATCTACGTTCTCATTAAGGCCAACCCTCCCTGTCTCCTCTCAACCATCCAGTACGTCAACAGCTTCTACGAGAGTCGGCTCGCCGGTGAGGAACAGTATTGGTGGATGCAGTTCTCGTCTGCTGTGGAGTTTATAAAGACAATGGACTACTCTGTATAGAAATATAGGTATTAGTTGTTACTGAGATCACCTTGTTTTAACCGCTTTTGATAGGTCAATTAAGTTTAAAGAAGCCCATGGACTGCTGTATATCGATACGTAGGTATTAATCAATTGAGATAGGTCAGTAGAGTTTACGAAGACCATGGAGGGCTTTCTTTAAACATATAGGTAATATCAGAGATCACCTGCAATGGTATAACAGCTTTTGTTAGGTCGATGGACTTCACTTTATGAACTATGGGTATTAAATATTGAGAGATCACCTGTTATATTTAAACAGCCATGGGTATGAATACCTTAGACCACTCTTTGTAAACCATTGGTTTGTAACACTAGTGAGATCACATGCCATGTTTAAACAGCTTTTGATAGTTTCATGGTCCATGCATATATAAATACGAGATCTTGGGTACAGCTATATTAACAACGATGACGTTTGATCTCAGAAACACAATCGTGAGGTTTGAGGAGCTATGGATCTACTGAACTACATCAGATATACTATATTTTGATTTAAATGAGCTATCACCTAAATACCATCTTCAAGTGATGGTCAATTTTTTAACCAAAACATTAGTCCACAAAGTAGTAATTTGCATAAAGTGGTTTAAGTGGATCTCCTCTCCATCGATGGGCTGTTCATTCAGAGCGGCAACTCACCATTGTATACTCAGCTGTTTTTATAAGGACATCGCTCACCATGGGTGAGTGACTCATTGTTTTGTTGACTTGTGGAGAGACATTTATATGAAGAGCTTTGAATAGATTTGCAAAGATTTTGTCAATCTCAGTATTTGTTATAATGGCCCTTGTTTATAAAGCTATTTAAGTGGTATGTAGGGTGTTGAGATTTTTGGATAGCTTACCACTTAAATACCTTTGAAACATGGTCAGTGTTTTAGAAAGTTTTTTAAGTTGAGTGTGTATTAAGAATTGGTAATGAGTACTTAAATCAATATTGTGAGATTAGAATTTGTCATAAAGATTTGATTATATTAGAAATGATACAGCTTTAACAAATTATTATTATTTTAGATAAGACTGGTTGTTCCATAGTTGAATATGAATTAAATCGATGGTTTAAGAATTCATAACAGTACTTTGCCACTTTTCACATGTCATTTCAGAAATCCATCTTAAAACATGTTGTATTCTTTATGAACAATAATTATGTACATAGCAAAGTCATTATGTGATAGTTATGAGATAAGCAAAGTGTTTTGACAGGTCGATTGGTAGAATTATTATCAAGACTTAATAACCAAGACTAGATTTGTTAACGAAAGGACAATGACGCGACAGAAAACAATTATATTCAGAGTTCAACTAATTCTTTTTTTTCTTTTCTTTACTAAATTGACATTCAGTTTAAAGAAAAGTGGTTTTAAAAGTAAAATGGTTTCAATGACATATTTGAGGTTTGAGGTATATATGCTTGAAGTATTAGAGTTGAATTCTTGTTTTTGTCACAAGATAAAAAGACTGATTGTAAAATGTAACTTAGATAAATTTTCTTATATTAACTCTTCCAATTGTTTTGTGATGTTTGAATATTTGTATTTTCAATGTTTCTGATTTGGTAGTGTTATGTAAAATGTCTTGTTACATTTAAGTCCAAACGTCCAAATTTTCTCCTTTCGCCGCCTTAAATCAAGCATAATTCCGACAAAATAATTGTGTTTATTTTCATTTTCCACTGTAAAGAAGTGATCTTGAGTGGTCAGAATTATATTTTTTTGTTTTAGTTATGTTGGCTGTGTTATTAATGTTTCCAATTGAAATCATGTAATTTCTTAGAAACCAAGTGGTTTGTTTTTACGTTTTTATGAAAATGAATTCTCTTTGTTTACCTTGATGATGATTTGTGAGATATCAAAATTATCAAAATGTATTGTTAAAGATGACAGAGGCATTGCCTTAACCCTTTACCTGCTCCAATCTGCTATGTCAGCGTATTTGTATCTACAAACCTCCAATAATACCCTAATGTGTGTAAAGGAAAATGCCTTGTATCAACGAAAGTAATTAATCAAGGCTATGTGTAGCATTGAATTTTTTTCAGCCAATGAAATGTTATGTAGGGAAGCTGGGACTAAGGATTTCAAGTCATTTGGGCACTGCTGTTATCACTCGCGGAAAAGACATCTTTTATAGTGAGAGGAGGCATCTGGTTTATAAATTTTAGGGGATTTTAGAAGTTTTTCGGATACAAAATGCTGATAAGGTAAGCCATCATTTCTGATGAAACACACCTTTTCCGACTCCTGAAAAATCAGTCTGCAGGAATTGTTTGGCAGAGATTATTACAGCAGGTTAAGGGTTAATGGAAAAGATGTAAAGATGTTTAATATTTGTTGCAATGTGTAGATATTGTTGATATTTGTTTTCAAAATGTAAATAATCAATTGAAAAATTATGTTATATTGAAAAGTTTATCATAGTCCCTGCGTTTAAGTCTGCCCCCTCTTTGACATCTTTAATTTCTGGTGTAAATAAAATGACTTATGCACAGTAATATTCAGTAGTTATTAATCAATAATCAGACGGAAAAAATCACTATTAAATGATGATATTTAAATGAATTTTATGTTAATGAAGAATTAACCGTTTATATAATACATGAGTTTAAAAATTAATCAATTTGGCACACATTTTATTTTTTGAAATACTAATCAAGAATATTCCCTTGAAAAGTGATGAGCTTGTTCTTTCTCCACGAATAATTAGAATAGTTTCATAAGCTTGGTTCCATGTCACCCTCATTATGCTAATTAGATTTTTTTTAAACATGGATAAGTAACATTTTCTGAGTGTCAAGATATTTTGCTTATCTTTTTCATATAACACTGTGGAATGTGTATCAGAGTTTCATTTATGTGTTTATGTGTGTACATTGAATCCTCAAAACCCGGGTACCTTGGTCAACCTTCAAATGTTTTTCCCCCAGTTGATGGGTCATTATTGCCGTAGAACAAAAAGGCGTACTTAATCTCCAGATATTTCATTTGCCATGTTGATCTCATGATCTTGTTTAGTTTTGAGAATCCACCATGAAATTTAATCTTGTAATAATTTTTGTATTGATAGATTGTTTTCATGGTAAAGTTGTGTCACAAGGGACTGAAGATGATCATTAAGATGATTATAGACTTTTCATTGGCTTATTTAATTTTGTATTTCTTTAAGATTAATAACAGACAAGGATTTTCGGACCTACATTGAAACATATTTGTTGTCTATTATTTCAGTAGTTGATAGTTGCTCTAATTGGAAGACAGCATGTGGTGAAATGTATGACCTTGTGCAGGAAAAACTCTGAAAAGTAGTTGTAAGCAGAAAAAAATCTTTAACCTTTGAAAATAATAGCATTTTATGTATCATTAAGCCGGATCTATGTATTATTTTCATTGTTTGTGAAATGACATGTTGCTTTCAATGTTTGTTTTGTGATCCTCTAGTCCAATGTGAATGTTTTGAATATCAAGGACAATACGTAGGTTTACTTCTTAGATTATCTTAATCATTGCGACAGTTTATTTTTCAAATCATTTCTTTAAATTTCTTATGTAGAAATGGGAGTGGTGTTTTATTTTCTTGGACAAATTTTTGCACAAAATATTTTGTAGTTGTTTGTGCATAATTAAATCTTCTGTCAAGCTTGAAGGTTCTCAAAAGGCACAATACAGGGAGCCAACCTTAGATTTTGATTTCATATTTTTAAAAATTCATAAAAATTAAATATCTCAAATTTTAGTTAAAAGTTAAGCTCTTACTACTCAATTCAGATTCCGAAGGCAACATTCAGGTTGCAAAATAAACCTCACACCCTTAATGGATGAAATAGCCGAATAGCTAAATAGCTCAAATCACCCACTGACGCTTACAAAATGGTGAGAATGATAAGTATACAATTCTTATCAAACAGTTTTCAAAGAAATTTTGGAACTGCTAAAAATAGTGCTTTTCTTTGAAATGAAGGAATCCCTTAGCTTGGTTGTCATGGGATAATCTCGGAGGACATTTGGTTAATTAAGATGACCTTATCTTCCTTGATATGAATCTTAGAACTCTTTTTCTGTTTTTTTAAAAAATTTGCTAGCACTTAGACCTTCGGGTGATTTTTTCCTACTTGACTCCGCTTATGCAAGTTCTGTCCATTAGTTCAGCTAGAATGAATGTTTTGTTTTAAAGCTAAGGGTTAAAAATACGGTGAAGGGTTATGAAAAACATGAGGACGTAAGGCATTCAGATGCAACTGTCAATTCCATTGGTATCATTTGTGTGTTCAAATCCACTGACTATGTATATCTGAGTAAGAAAAAAGCCAACTTATTTTAATATAAACTGAGAAGAGTTAAAGCCTTTATCAGTATCTTTAGGTCACCTCCAATTTGCGTAGACAAGCCAAAATATATATAACACAAAGGTTATTAACCCTAAATACTTTATGATTTTGATGAATCTTTAATGAATTTACTGACTTTGTATTCAATGATATGCAATTATTACAATTGAGTTTTTCCCGTCAAAATTACAATTCGTTAATAATTGTCATTTTGATTTTCAAATAATTGAAAATGATTTCGAATTTTAAACTTGATGCGAATTGTGAGTCTATGGAAATCTTGACTGCAGCGCTTTCGAGAGTTAACAAGAATGTTGAATAATTTCCTTAAGTAATGTTAATCGTATTGTTTTGTGCTGTAATCGCCTGTTGTTGTATATATGTGTAATAAAGTCTGCAACTGGTGTTGTAGGTAAGATTATTCCCTTACAATAGAGATATTTAGGTGCCAAAAGACACAGGTTTAATATTTATGTTTGTTTTTGAGTGTGTTGACACCGGGGAAGACAGAATGACGTTCCCAAACTATACAAATATATAAATATATATACATACAAATAAATATCAACTTTCCCTCATTATGTTGTTGCTTTTGTATTTGCATCGATTCAAGGACAGTCTCTCCCCACAGAGGTTCCTAAAGTGAATTTTCCCTTATAAACTCTGTTACAAGTAGATTGCTTTCTGATCAAGAAAATTAAAACCCTGACTGGTAGCTATTAAAGTTAGTTGTGCAATCTGTGACTTTGCATGAAACATTATTTGATCTGCTGAAAAGACTGCAAAGGTTTTTCTCATGAACAGGAGATATTGATTGTTGGAGATCAAGCAATATCTCTAAGGCTATCTTGTTTTGACTGTAGATCTTTGAGAGTGCCCTTCCATCAAGAACAAGATTTCAAAATTGTTTAAAGAGCCACTCCATGATTTTCATAACATATTATTTACCTTTGATACGAACCTAAATGTCATATATGGTGATATAAAATCTAAACAACTTTTCATGTCCAAAAGACACATATATGACAAATACTGGTTTTTCATGAAAACTTAAAACAGCCTTTTAAATGCACAGAGGTGTAGATATTAAGTCAAATATACATGGATACTTGTTATATAACCTAACAAACGCTATCAACTAACTGCCCTCCTGGCTGTTATAGATAAGTCTCAGAAATTATGTTTGACTATTTGACGCGTGCCACTGTCCGGTTTTCAATCATAATTGCGACGTTCTACCTTCACTTGTCACTGTAAAAGAAACACAAAGCTTTGAAATGTGTCTTTTTGGTAACAGTAGATACTTCGCGATCAAATGACACCATTGATTACGTTTGGCATATATGGCTGCAACAACTCACGGAGTGGTTCTTTAACGTCATCAAGTAGTGACATCAGATTGCTATGACATCATAAACATGAGGATCTCACAATGCTATGACATTACTGCTTTTGGAGTGGAGGTTTTGATAGTGCAGTGTTCAGGTATTTATTTTTGAAATGTTATATAAACTCATTGTATGAAATAGAAGCTGACCACCATGTCTCCTAATATCAAATATCATGTATATATTATAGTCTTCAAATCAAACAATACTGTGTCTGGGGAGCAACAATTAATTTTGTTTGTACAAAGTCTATTTTAGTCGACATAAATGCAAAAGTGAAATGACATCAAATCTTTAAAAGTTTATTATTTTTTAAAACATCAAAACGTTAACAAGATATTATTAATCACTGAATCAAAATCATCAACTGAAAGAAGTGACATAAAATCCCTGTTTGGAATGTATCTAACTAGTTTGGGCAAACAGTGCTCTTCGGTTTCACATACGGAGTATGAACTGGGTCCGTTTGCGCCATGGTCCCATAATACTGAAACAAAATAGATCGATAATATAGCATTATTTATATGAGGTGGCTCTTCTGTTGATGATGAAAACACTTTTAATTATAGGGAATAGAGAAATGTATAACGTAAAAAATTATTATTCAATTAGTTGGTTCAATAACTTTCAATGTTTAAGGAAGTTTATTATTGATTTTTCATTGAACGTCGGAAATTACAATCGGATGACAAGAAAATATGTTATGAAGGTATTTCTTTGTTATCTACGTATCTTTCCTTAATTCATAGCAGAATGCATGCCTTGGGGGGACAATATTCGAAAATCATCCAAAAGCGTCTGTAGCGACCCAAAACTCGGTGCCATCTTGGGCCAAACCGGGGAAACCAATCGTCAAACAGATAGGCTAAAATATGAGGGGCGTTCATTAAGGGTTACCTCTGAAAATTTCTTTTCCTCGAATTTGGCTTGCATTTTATGTCAGTAATGACACCTATTTTTGTGGTGATTTGCAACAATGCCCGATTAAAGCCCTGTTTTTGACAAATGTGAAAATGAGGAACAATGGAGACAGCTGAGCACCAGGCAGTGATAAACTTTTCGTACTTAGGGTCCCACATCAAAGGAGACCTTAGATGGAATGAAAGAAACTTATGGGGAAGATGTCCCATCTACAACACTGACATCGCCAGTTTAAAGGTCTTCACCTACTAATTTCCGGTTGACCTCATTCAGCCATTGGAAGATCAACGTATAACCCATCACGTCAAAATAAGTGTAGGGTCTTTGAGAAAAGTCATTCATGACATTTTGAACATATGTAAGTGTCTGCACGATTGTTGCAAACCTTTAAAGAAGCAGGAATGAGTTACTTGCCCAAAGACACACTTTTTCGACAGGCCTATTACACAGTGGATAAATGGCTCCATCAGCATTAACCTGAGACTTATGTTCAGTCGATGCAATCAATGGAAGCACGTGGAGTCTCGACCCTCAAAGGGTGTACGAGTTCAGCCGTCTGCAGACAAGGGCATGCTTATGCTGGGCCAGCACAAAGTTGTGATGACCGATTTCCTGGCAAATTTTACACGCTTACTAGAGCTTACTATGATTCACTGCTGCAGAAATTTAGAGAGGCTTTCAAGGCTAAGAGAATGCTTTAATGATCAAGGATGTCCAGATGTATACTGAAAGATATAACGCTCCCGTACATAACTCTCATATGCCATTTATAAGAGAAGCATGGTCCTGTGACTACGAAATCCTTCCTCGTCCCCTTTACTAGTCCCTACAATCCTGACCTCCAACTTCCATCTCTTTCAAAAATGAAGTCTCTTCGAAGGGAACACGCTTTCATGCTCTGTCATCACTGTAAAAATTGTAAATCATCCATGTACATTCCAAGGAGAAGGCATTCTAAGTTGGAGAACTTGTTCCTCATCCTTTTCTTCATGAATAAAATATGTTTAAACCAAACACGCTTTCCAGGAGATGAAACACTTATTTCGAAGGTCAAATCATGATTTGGTATGAAATATATGGACTTTTTCAAGCAAGATCGTCACATTTGCCAATCTGCCCCCACTCTCTTTTAAATCGTAAGCGGAACGACGTCAGGGTATCAAAGAGCCTATTTTGGCGAAGCAACTGTAGCTACACAATTGCCTGATACTATGGGAGAAATGTGTTGCATTTGGTGGTTGCTTAGAAGAGAAGGAACAATACGTGTTATTCTACCCTGTAAACTATAAGTGGGTCCGGGAAAGATATAATGAACGCCCTCGTGTAATAATAGGCGCGCCAAGAACGTTATTAATGAATTGAAAAAAAGTTACACGCAACATACATCAGCCGGTCCCCCTCGACCCGTGCAGGCTAACAAATACACTGATTCGTCCGTGTTCTTCTGGAAAGTGTCTCGAACCGTCTGATTGGTCCAATCCATCTGCATCAAGTACTCTGCCACGGCCTTTTTTTCGTTAGGGTTGTTGGTATACATGTTGTACAGGGGGACGCTCATACATGTTGCCATTGGCAACCGAGGGTAGTACAGCATGAAAGATAGACACATCTCATCGTGGGTTGAGAATCCACCCTGAAAAAAAGGGGTCGCGTATGATAAAACCTGCATTCTCTCCCAACAGAGGTAGCTCCGTCATAAATTCCTGTATTACTTGACCGTGTAAGATACTGCAGTTTATTACTCGACCGTGTAAGATACAGCAGTGTAATATTTATACGGCGATATTAAACTAGTGTAATACCCCTGCACGTATGACGTCATAATATTGTGTGGTGGTGACGTCACTATGACAGCACCGCCGTCACAATGGCGGCCAAATCGCGGAAATGTTTCGTTCAGTACACTTTCGACAATCATGCTCTTGATTACTAGGGTCAAGTAATAAACAGAATACTAAACTTCCTTCAATTTAATACTATTTTTTATTAAACTCGTTAATGATTTGGTATCAAACTCGCTTTCTCTCGTTTTATACATAATCATTAACTCGTATAATAAAAATAGTATTATATAGAAGGTCGTTTAGTATCCTCTATGTAATATTTATACGGCGATATTAAACTAGTGTAATACCGCTGCACATATGACGTCATGATATTGTGTGGTTGTGACGTCACAATGTTGGCACCGCCGTCACAATGACGGCCAGGGCACGGAAATGTGTTGTTCAGTATATTTTCGGCAATTATGCTTGATTACTGAGGTCAAGTAATAAAAAGAATACTAAAATTCCTTCAATCTAATACTATTTTTATAAAACTCGTTAATGATTTGGTATCAAACTCGCTTTCGCTCGTTTTATAGTTAATCATTAACTCGTTTAATAAAAATAGTATTAAATGGGAGGTCGTTTAATTAGTATCCTCTATATACAACCTCTGACTTAATACGAACGTTTCTCGGGCTTTCGGCAGTTATCCCTACCGGCATAATAATGCATCTTAAACTACCTGACAATATTTCAGCCAATGAAAACACCGAACGCATGAATAACATATTTGTTGTCACACATGCCTATGCAATGATGCAGTCGCAAAATAAGGAATATATGTGTCTTAAAAAAGACTCAAAGTGAAAGGTACATATTCAAAGAAAGTTAGCTTTTAGAAAGCTTACGGGGAAAAAATTGGGCGATTTGAACGATAACTTTTGAAACGGCGTCGCTGATTTCACAACTAGGCTAACTGTGATTGCATCCAATCAGCGTTATACATTTCTAGATCAAGAAACGTTCGTATTAAGACAGAGGTTGTATAGGAATTTATGACGGAGCTACCACTGTTGGGAGAGAATGTAAAACCTGTAGAAAAAATGAGTGAGTAACTGCAAAACGTACCTGTGTCATCCCCTTCTTTCCAAAAGACTTATAGTCGCATTCTGTTATGATGGAGTCGCCCTGTGCAAACAAGCAGAAAAAATCTCCAATCCTATGAAACAAGCGTGTGGTTTTGTAATTTAACGACCCTCTGTAGCTAAATTTCAATAATTGCTGATTTGAAGTCTACTTCAGAACCAGACAACCGCAATTGCGGCAGAACCGCTATCATTGTGACTACAGGTACGTGTTTTGTCAACAAAACAAAACAAAAACAATAGTCAAGCAATACACGTAGAATCGATTATAAAGTGCCTACCAATAAAAAATTATTTAAACTTTTTTCGATCAATGACTCAATTTTTAACGGATTATTGGATATGTTATGATGTAAACATTTTAGGAAGAAACGTGACGATTAGTTTTTGAAAAATAATGTTAAAAAAGACGGGAGTCGTAGACATCTATTTTTACACTCTCTACTTTATTTATAGTGAAAGGGACTTCATCGGCATCAACTATTTTTTTCACTGATGTTTACAACAATACACGTTCCTGTGATTATGGAATTAAATTTAAGCACTGTGACGTTACACCAAACGACAGAACGTGATGAAATACACAATGTGAACAAAAAATTCAAAGAATAAATATGTTTATATTGGTATCTAGCTAAAAATTAAAAAAAGCTGCTTCAGTTTCATTCAGAACTGTGAACTGTTAAGTTTGTTGTTTATATTCAGGGACATGATTATATCCCTCATGCATAACCTCTTGTCTAATGCATTTATATATATATATTATATATATATATATGTAAGAAGTATCAATCGTGGAGAAGCATATATGAAAGTATTGTAAATATTGTAAAAAGATAAAGTCATGATTTTGAAAGTTGATTTACATCTTATCTGTATTTTTTAATACTTTCATATATATACTTCATATGGTAAACAAGCATTTCATAAATTTCACAAGCTTTTCAAATTATTTTCTACTCATTTCTTTATCTTAAAGAGCCACTCCGTGAGTTGTTGGAATCATATTTGCCAAACTTCATCAATGGTGTCATTTGATCGCGAAGTATCGACTGTTACCAAAAAGACACATTTTAAAGCTTATTGGTTTTCTACAGTGACAATATGAAGGTAGAACGTGGCATTTATGATCGAAAACCGGACAGTGGCGCGCGTCAAATAGTCAAAATTAATTTTTGAATCTTATGTAAAACAGCCAGGAGGGTAGTTAGGAGTTTATAGCGTTTGTTAGGTTATATAACTAGCATCCATGTATGTTGGACGAGATATCTACACCTCTGTGCATTTAAAAGGCTGTTTTTAGATTTTCATGGAAAACCAGTATTTGTCTTACATATGTCTTTTGGACATGAAAAGTTAAGATGTTTTGTTTTTATATCACCACATATGACACTTAGGTTAGTATCAGAGGTAAATAATTTGTTATGAAAATCACGGAGTGCCTCTTTAAAGGTAACTTACAGCTCTCAGAGTTCGCATTTTGGGCAACATCCTGATTTCCTGATAGTCAAAGTCGTAATAGTTGTCCACAAGGATTGGTTCCAATTCCGTGCCGTTCCTGATGAGTCTAGTTTTGATCCCTGAGCCCAGGAGATGGGTGTGCAGGAAGTTGGCGAACACGTTGACTTCCTGGTTGGGAACTTGGGACAAGTGCTATGAAAAAGAAATGGACTTAATACACCCCCCTGTCATACATCCAGTATGACTGTTGAGGTTGGTTGACTGGTAAATAACTTTGGCCATATTCTAACAAAAACAAATGGTCTCAATACATTTCCCTGTCATGACTGTAGACGTTGCCACATGATAGGAATTTTCACCAAGTAGGATTGAAAAAAATGGACTCAGTACACCCCCCTGTATCATTCCTATTATTACGTGGCATTCTTGGTCAGTAACTTTGATTGAAAAAAATGGACTCAATACAACTCTTTCGTTTTCTTTTTTATATGTGTAGGACTCAGATCTGTGGTGGGTCTCTAATCTATGGGGGATTTCCTTATGTGTGGCACGTTTGATTGATAGACTGTTTCATGACGTCATGCTAAGTGACGTCATTATGCGTTGACGTCATAATACCTAACTGTTCCCGTCGTAAGACCCAATTGATTCGCTAACGTAATAATTAGGGAAGTCACAGAGAGATATTGCAAACGGATAACGACCAAATAATATGAATCCATATCCCAATTACGAAAATACATTAAACAATACATTACATGTAAATAAGAGATTTGCGGCTTCCTGCCACGTCAATTGTGTTTATTTTGTAGGATCTTTTTAGCTATCGGTGATTCCCTCTTCTTTAGCCCTAGGATATTGAAAGACTATCTTTTGTCGACGGATTTTAGGGTAAGTTTGTCTAGCGTAAGGTTAATCATTGCACAAAAATACAAAAAAAGGTACAAATGTCAGCCATTTGAAAATCTGCCATAGATATGGAAATCCGCCACAGATTTGAGGCCTGCCATGGATTCGAGTCTTACATATATATTTATTTTGATATTATATGAGCCTATTTGTGACCTTGAACTTTTCAGGTACGTCATTATTGATTAAGCATTGAAGTTAACCTTCTTCGTGCAGGCCTTGCTGCAGTGTCCTCCTGAGATGAAAGACTGGTATTCAGGGGGAATCATCTGCAACTCGTCAATCATGACACCTGTCATCAGCATGCCTGCGTCATGTTGACGCAATGTCGGGGTGAAGTGAATTCGCAGACCGGAGCTGTCGACGTAGCCTGCATAACAAGAACACATGTAACAACCAAGGAGACAGAACCATCCGTTGTCTTTCTCAGAAACGATATTTCAGGGTTTGTGGACTGAACTAACAAGATCACGCTTACTAAGTTAAAGAGATGACACCACAGGGATTTATTCTACTGAAAAATACCCCCTTGGAAAACAATCAAATATTATGGATATAAAACGTGAACGAGTTATGTACATGTAGCTATATAACATAAACAAGGTCTGACAGAGTCGTGTCTTCAGTAGGACCCGAAATGCCAAATGGGATCTATCTACGAAGTTTACAGAGGGTAACCGAGTCAGGAAACTATTCCCGGTCCTATGTTATTTTATATAGCTACATGTACATATACTTACATGACATTGTAAATCAGAGTCTGGCGCCTGTGTTAAAAATCCCTTTATAAATAGATGGCACAGAAAGTTGACGAAATTGAGTGCGAGTTATCCCTTTCAAAGGAAGTTATGTCGGGGTCGCTTGATCAAATTTCACCTCGGTAACGATTCAGAGTACTATTTATTTGTGAGAAGAACATTTTCAGTAGCCTTTTATACTGAACAAATGATGTAACTAGATTACACATATAGTATGCAAATAAGGAAGGGGCATATTTATGCCATGCTGGAATCATGAAGTACTGAACAAAACAACTTCCTATATATATAATCGTATTATTACTTTAAAGCAGTGTGCCTTGTGTTGGTAAATATTCGAGAACAACCCCCGAAAAGTTGTGTCCTTTTAATGCTTCGTGCACGTGTTGATTAATTTTACCTGGAGTCATTGCTGGATTGTTGTAATGTGTCTCCAGTAGAACGTGGGTAGCATCACCATGATCACCAAGAGAAAATCCGACATCTTTCGGGAAGTAGAAGGGCTGCAATTATGAATTTAACAAAACTGAGCGTTGAACTCAATCTGCCCAACTGTTTGAATAAGTGCAAGGGTAAACCTTCGCGGTCGTGCAAAGTAACTGCCTTATACATTCAAAAGTATTAATGTAATGTACAAAGAATAATACTCGCCTCTCCGCCGACGGCCCAAGCCAACATAACCGAAGCGCATGCTCTTAGTTCCGGTTGTTTGGCTGTTTTGCTGAAGTAACACTGAAAATCCACTCCCTCCCATTTTGGATCAAGTTTTGTCGGACACGTGTACACGACGATATGGTGAACTATTCCCTCGTTACCCTTCTGTAGGACTGGCTCGTACTGTTAAAAGGGAAAAAGGACAACTGGTAACAAACAAAAAAACCACCGTAGTTGAGAGATGTAACCTTAAAGATCGGGTGAAATGCCCTATGGTCGATTTCGGAATTCGTTCAAAGGGATTACAATTTGACGTGGACTCAACTTTAAATTTCTGAAATCGGCCGCTAAACAACATAATTACGGCTTTGTAATTTAATTGCCTAATTACGACCGGCGAGCAGAACCTGAAAGGCCCTGTGGTCACTGAAGCGTGAATCTTTCGTGACGTGCTAGTTGGCATATCATCATTCGCTCGTTATGTAAAACAACACTAGCCGATAGTAAATCTCACAGTTTAACTGTCGGTTTTACCTACTAAACGTTATCCAAACAACTCAAACCTTAAAGGAATCTATTGTTTAATTCATTGTCTGGATATTTCTATTTTTGCAAGCGCAAGACCCTGATTAAATACGATGCTGTGTGCACTTTCCTACGGAATGTTTTTCAAAGTCACGACCCTGCGCCATGTTGTCATAGTTATAAGATTGCGCTAACGCGTGAGATCCCGGAAGTGTTTCTTACATGAACTATGCTCACTTATTGGACATTATATTGAGGGATGCACCGGCATCCTTATTCCCATAAAAATATAACCTTTATTAAGTATTAACGCATAATGTCCACCAGCTATTCAGAAAGCGAGATATCATTATCTATGGAATGTGTCTCATCATGTTCAGAAACGCTAATTTCAATTGACGGGGACGATACTTTTCCTTACTTATATGAGCCAAATGACAGTTCGAGTGGCACAGAAACAGAAGAGACGATTTTTTGTGTGTTTTAATTTCTTTTGGCATTTTCAATTTAATTTTTATGCTATTACAACAGAACTCGGAATTTACTATTAATGCTAAATTGCATTGGACTGATTATTTTAAAAAACAATTCTCCATTATATTTATATATTTTTTCAGTCAACAGAAATAATAAAAATAAAATTGAATGTATTATTGACCATGGATTATTTGAATATGATATCCATATTTTTATGTATTTTGGCGTTCACACAATTTTCTAAATGTAATGTAGGCATGTAGCGTATGGTGAGTGAGACATTATTGTTGATATCGTCGTAAGAATAGCTAAGTGGAAGTCAAATCCTATCACATTTGTAGGTCATACATCATAAATGTACATCCAAAGATAATTTCCTGGGTCCCGTTGCACAAAACTCTAAGGTAGCCTTAAGTCACTAAGGTTAACCTTGAATTTAAGTTGTTCATCAATTACGACGTCTGCCAAATGTTTTCACAACAATCAAATTGGTTTAACTAGTTTGTTTGTTTGTTATGACACACAGGTGGCCGTTATGTAATCCTATCGCATTCAATTTCAATTCTTGATTTAATGGTCTCTAATTATACCTTTTGAATTTTAACGCCTTGGACCCGCCAAGCGGAATATATGTCCTGTCATAATGGCGTAACTCTTGGCATTCGACTGGTACTTAGTTTATTGTCACGGCGTCCAGTCATTTTGAACCAATGAACTTGTAGAATATATATTCAACCAATAAATTAAGAGAAGGAGATTTGGCTCATGCACCTCTAAGGACGATGACACACATTTAAAAAAGTACATCGTGAATAACGGGACCCAACATTCTTTAGGATTACATAGGATGTTTCTAACGCTTGCGTCAGGTATGTTTTCATGTCATTTAATGTTAAATTCAAAGACAGAGATATTGCAACACGGTGTGAGATGTTATACTAGATAAGAATATGATATGTGTTAGTTAAATACAAACGAATATTCCAATAAGTACTAAGTTGTCATGAAAGTGAAGTGAAACAAAATTATTTGTTCTATAGTCATTAAAAAAGTTTCCACATTGTCTCCCGTTTTTTACAAAAACCTTCATTTTTTCGAGACAATTTATAACTTCATATCGATAAATACATGTTGTAACACTACGTGATATCCCATTGTAATTGGATCTCTCACCGACCAAGTTCTTTACCTTTTTGATATAAACCCACCCAAGAAAACCGCGTCCAAGGATTGTCACAGTCTAATTAAGATGGATTTGACGACTGAGAGGGAAAGTTGATATCATGAAGCTGTTATATATCGTATTTTGGAATTCTTTCGGTCATGCTATTGCCTCTATTTTGCTGTTGAATTAGCTTAAAAATACAGAGAAAATCAAAGGGCTGGGCTTTCAGCTGCCCACTAGCACGTCACACACTGGGCGTGGCTTCGAGTCATGCTTCGGTGATTTTGTGTAAGCGTTCGCCAGTCTCATTAGGCGGCTATCCAAAACAGGGGTATAAAAGGTCTCCTAGTAGTCGAATTAAAGCGTATATTTTCAAATATTTTGGCTCTATTGATTGATATAAGTGAAGCGAATACAGATACTAATTTGTAATAATAAAATTCATGCGTATACTTCTCCTCTTTAAACTGATTTTCAGCACGGTCATTGGTTACTTCAGTGACGGATACATGTATACTGATAGATCATCTTAATTGGTCAGTGGGATAATGGGGAATAAACATCTGATCTTTTATTGTTTCATAAGATTTATTATTAAAGATGTTTCAGCGACCATATAGGAATTAAATGCTTGAAAAGATTTTAAGCAAGGATTGTTACGTCAGTGACGGATGCTCGAAGTCACTGTTACAAATTATTTCATTTGTCAGGCCATTAAAGGGGAATAAGCATCTTATTTATTATGATAAATATTTTTTAATGATTTTGTCATAAAATGGTTGACAAAAGTGCCCAAACATTAAATTTCTAAATACCAAGCCGATTTGTGGTAAGTTCAATAGTTACTCGTTTCGTCCATAACAGATGCTCATGATTACTGTAGTCATTGGCATATTTTATGCATTTTCCTTCTTTACATGATTAAAAGTATTTTCAAATTTCACAACTCTGAAGAATTCCTTTGCTTTTGCTCGCTAGGTTTCAAAGGGGCAGAAGCACGTTATTTTTCAAGATTTCTTTAAATTCTCTCCAATAAACATAAGATATGCAAAATGAATGACCTTTCGAGGGACGCAACACCCCATTACTCGACCCGGTGAACCGTAGTCTTAGTGGGAACAATCAAGTATCAGGCAGTAAACACTGGCGTCCATTTTTGTGTGATAAAAAATAACATTTAAATCATTTGAGATAGGAAATGGAATTTCATAGTTTCAAGTGTATGCTTCAAGATTTTTAATGTGCCTTTATTTTGAGCCAAAACACCTTTTGACCTTAGTTAAATAAAAAATATCCTCCCTAAACTTGCATCTTTATCTCTCAAAAGCCAAAATTATTGTAATGTTTGCTATATGAGATCGGACAACGGCTCAGTGAATTTTAAGAATTCGAAATTATGAGTGCAGTTTTGTTGTTGTTTTTTTAGTTAAATGACCTACTTATAACTATAAACGAACGTTTGTCTTTGTCTTTGATGTAAATACGCTTTTCGAAATTACGTTTGACGCCAATGTCCGCTTTTCGATCTTAAATCACGACATTAACCCGGATTTTTTCCCGTCATACTGTACTGACAAGCATTGGGATTCTGTTTTTCTGCAACAATCACTACTTCTCCAAAAAATAACACCATTCATGAAGTTTGACATATTCGATTCCAACAACATAATCTGTGCCTTTAACTGAACAATGTACGTTCTTTTTAAAACTGCTTCTGTTGAATTGCAGTAAGTTTTCTTGAGATATCTTTTTGTGTCACAAAAAATCCGTGCTAGTGCCGCTTTAAGGAGAAATGACACCAATCATGTCAAATCGAAGTCCACTGCAACAAACTCACCATGATCGCGTGGTGTTTCCGATTCAGCTCTGGCAGCTTGTATACGGTACAGTGATAGAAAGTATCTTGGGCAGGCACGTGGAACTACAAGCAGAAAATATCAAACATCAAAAACACAATACTTCTTACAATATTTCTCATAATAGGTTGCTACAAGATACACTTACGTTTATGGATTTGTGCATTTATGCATTTAAGGCGAGTATGTCGTTGGGGGCAAATATGCCAAACTTCATAATTGTGTTATTTCATCGACAAGTAGTCGTTGTTTCTGAATATTATCATCTCAATATATAATATATACAATAAAATATCTTTTCATAAATATTTCTGGCATATAATCAAAATATTATGGCATTTTTTACCATCGTTAAAGTAATTGTTAAAAGATCTTAACAATTGTGAGTATATTTATGTATATTCTGGCATGAATGGTTGTCATAAAAGGTTCTGTTCTTGCCTTTTTGTTGACAAAGTCGAAGTGCTTTGCGTCCGCGGGTAGCGTGTTAGCTGAAGAGACTTTGTCGAGAAGAAGGAGACTCTTGGCCCCCCTCCTGCCCGACCCATGGTAGGGCAGGCCCGTCTCGTGCTCCGGGTCATCGGGATGGTAGGAGTAGATAACCTTGGTAGTTCCATACTGCAAATAACTTTAATGCATATATTCAACAAAATAGGTAAATGATGAACCTGATTTTCAATATTGAAATATTGTATGATATACTCAACAGTTTAAGTTGAGGACCACATCAATTTTAAATATTGAGACATTCTAAAATATACTCAAGAAAATAAGTGAAAGGCAACCGTGAGTTTCAAATTGAGATATTCTTTAATATACAAGATATAGAATATCGGGGTGGTATATATGTATGATAAAGTCTAATAATAGGAATGATTCAAGAGCATAGTGTTTGTTGTACCTTACTGTGTGTTTTATAACATTAATTAGTGGTAAAAACAGAATCGAAAATAAATACTGCAAAGCTCGAGGATGGAAAGAGGTCACATAATAGGATAGTTTAATGAAACAGTCGGGGTATCAGGAGATAACCTTAAAAGCCCTGATTATGAAATTCACTATACATTTAAATGAACTGTAGCAAGATTTTTTGGCCAATTAACTATTAAAATAACTAAAAATATATGTTGTAAAAAATCATTGTGTAAAAAATCAAATGATTAATTTCCTAAATTGTAGACTATAAAGTAAAATTTGTAGGCTGCCATTTTAGTGTGAACACATTCTAATTATTTGAGTAAGGAAATAGATTCGCTTAGCTTTACCAAAATTGCTACGTTCTTGTAAGAAAGAACTCTTTGTATTCATTAAGTCTCTTGATTAACCTTCTCGTGGTTTTATCCCCCTTCCCTTTCTCTAAAACAAGCTTCAGTGCTTTTAAGTCTTTCATATGTAGATAGAAAATGACTTCAGAATGTCATTCGTGTTTTCATCAAGTATCGAAGGGAAAGAGATAACCTATGGAGAAGATAATAGTTTATTAATTAATGAAAATAATATGATCAAGAAATGGTCTTTGTTATCTTACTTCGATGGCCAGATCATCTTTCTCGTCGCAAGTGTCGATTGCCCTTGAGAACTTGAGCACTGTCCCGAAATCGTCCTCGAATCCGGCTAACAACTCCCAGTCCTGTGACTTATCTATGATAGGCTCGTAGAAACCGATTGTGTGACGGTCCTGGTGTGGAAATAATAGGGTGAGGATTTTATGACGTTTCAATTTTCAGTAAGTGTTTAAAATCCTTTTAAGAAACCATATTAGGATGGGGATTTTATGACGTATTTTTGATAGTTTTTGGTCTCGCTACAAATTATATTTCCCATCGTACCCGAAGGAATCATATGTTGATGAATACATGAAGCTTTTACACCAATAAAGTATTTCATGTTATTTCAATTTCAATTTTTTTGTAATTTACTCTTGTCAATTCTCCAGATTGACCGGTCTTTTCTTAGTTTGAAAATATCAGAAACACTTGAAAAGGCTACAATAAATCGTATGATATCGGGACATTCAAAATAAGACCGTATCACCTATAGTTCATCCCAAAGGAAACCGAAAAGTTTTTTTGGGAGGCGGTTTCTTTTGGGATGAACTATAGGTGATACGGTTACAATGGCCTGGTGTAAGTGCAGACCATGTTAATCTTATTTTGAATGTCCCGATATCATACGATTTATTGTAGCCTTTTCCATTGTTTCTGATATTTTCAAACTAAGAAAAGACCGGTCAATCTGGAGAATTGACAAGAGTAAATTACAAGATTTTAGCCACTCCAGATTCGGAAACTTATTTGTCTTCTATCGTATTTGACTCGCTCGAAATTTTTCGTTGTCGTTATGCAACATCCTCTAATTCATAATTATACCATACTGACCTTAAAGTGGACATGTCCATCTTTGACCCATCCAATGACCACATCAGCTGGGTACATGCTGCCATGATGTGAGATTCCAAACCCGACATAGCCTTTGGTCTTCACGTGGGTCTCGAACTGGATGTGGGTTGAGTTCGTTCTCCAGAAGAGAAAATAGTCACCATTGTGGTCAAGCTGTGAATAGGTGGGGTAGTCTTCCGTCGGGGTGGGGAAACCTGGGGGGTATGCCCCAGAACTCTTGGCAACGGCACCTTTGGTGGAATCGGTTGTGCTTGGAATATCTTTCGGTTTAGGAACCGCAGCACAGCCAAAAACAAGCACTGCTAGGAGTAGAAGCTTCATAACGGCAATGTTCTTCGTTTTGGACGAACTGTCTTTAAATCGTCTCATTGTTGCCGGGTACTTATAGTATGTTGATGTCCCAGTTTCTGAACTTAGATCATGTGTGAATGCGTCGAGTGACTTATTGATGAGTATATATTCATCATAGATAAAACTATGAAGGGCTGGTTGTCGCAATAGCACATAAACCTGCACAGTTATCTATTCTGGTATCAATCTAGAAAGATATAAACATTGATCGAGCGCTGTCACAGTGAAAGCGAATCGAAATAATAGTTGTGCAACACCTCTTTTAAGGTTTAGATTTTTAAAAGGGGTATATGAACCAAATTCAGTACTGACAAAAATACCTTCACAACTTGAAGTCACTATTTTAAACATCTTGTTTATTCAACTTCCATACTTGAAATTACACTTTTCAACTTTAAAACTTCAATATACAACTCTCATTGTTGTATAACTCCTTTCCAACTAACATTGACGTTGTTAATTTCTTAATCGTAAATGCCTTTTGTGACGCTTCTTGTTTACATGAAAAGTATTTTTTTACCTTTTTGAGAGAAAAAACAATGAAGTTTATAGAGTTTGAATGTAACCAGATACAACTAAAACTTGTTAGCCGATCCCCTTCACCTTGTAAAATAAACTGAAGTGCAAAAGAAATTATAAACCCGAATATTTTTGTATTGTGATATATTTTTGGACAAAATAGAAATTTTTAAATGTTTTATCATAATGTAACGAATGGACACAATAAAATCATATCGCCCAAACGCAACTGATGCATATCAGTTGACCAAACAGTGATTTTTTTCAGAAATCACGACTTGTTTCATTTCCACATGAATTGGATAAGCTAAGAGTATAAAAGGGTGAATTCGATCATTCACTACTCGTGTTACAGAAAAAACAGGAAGACATGCCATGTTTAACAGCAGCAGAGCGAGAAAGAGCCATCGGAATGTCACAAGTGGCCATGGGGGTTTGAATAGCCATTCGACTCCTTCATCGCCTTAACCAGACTGGCCGGAAATCTGACCGTCCTAGAAGCGGAAGACCGAGGGTAACAACTTCTGCAGAGGACCGATATCAGAAGACCGATATCTGCGCACACTACATCTGCGCAACAGATTCGTCTCCATGACGCCATCAGCACCATATCAGTAGGAACACTGTCAAGAGACGTCTTCGGACTATCGTGGAATGACCTTAAACCGCGAACATCGCCTCAACCATCTACGCTTGGCAAGGAGAGTGAGTTGCTGATAACGTTGTGATTGGGCAAGGGCGATCTTCAACGACCCTGACTTATCACCGATCGAGCATCTATGGGACCATATGGGAAAACGACTTAGATGTCGTCCACAGCAACCAGTCACCATTCAACAGCTGGAACAGGCACTACACAAAGAGTGGCAACGTATCCCGAATAACGTCATCCGAGGTCTTACCTTTTCCATGATAAGACGTGTCTCAATGCTTTTGTTGTTTGTAATGGGTGTCACACCCGATAATATAACTCCACTTTTAATTAAAATCATGCAACGTTATGTCGCCTGATCTGTCCATGTTGATTTCAAAATATACCCCCAGTAGACACAAACAGATATAGAGATGTGACTCCAACACGTCTTTGCAATGTTTGAAAATGGTTCACTATTAACATTAAACAATTAAAATACAATTAATACACAGGGGTGTCAACAAAGAGTAAAACGGTTTAATTTTGGAACACCAATGATTAATGTTGACATAGATAACAAGATACTGATCAGTGTCACATAAATTCATTTCATAATTTTACTGAGATTTTATCATATTATATCTTTACCAAAACTCAACGTTTAGCCATTTTATTCCGCTTAGATATTGCCTAGGTCATATCTTCATACGCTAACCTTTGTTTTAATTCAAAATCATTTAAAATTTGTTTAAATCGCTTTCTGAGGATCCAGCAGATTTCCAAAGTGGGAAAAAACAACTCAAACTTCATGTAAAATTTAAGTCAATAAACATGAATCTTGCAATGGAACTGACCATGTTCTCTCATGGTCCACTGGATTTCAAAGCAACGAAACTACTGAGGCTTTTCGAATGAAACGAGGGCACTGATTGCAAAACTGTCTCAGATTTCTCCTTTGCTAGCCCGGAAATTACTCAAATTTGAACAGAGGTTAGCGAAGGAAGACATTATTAGGGCTACAACTGTAAGTGAAACTGTTAAAATTAGAAATGTATAGATTGGGTTTTGAAATTTATAAAAAGTCAATGGTGTGCTAATTATTGATGGGTATTTGCATAGGTATTAATTTCATGATTATGATAACGATTTTGTTATTTATTACTTGCCTGTGTAAGATACTTCGATGTAATATTTATACGGCGATATTAAACTAGTGTAATAAAGTCGCACGTATGACGTTCCAATGGTAGAACCGCTGTCATTAGTTATATATGTATGAAATAAATACGAATTATGAAAAATGAAAATTATGCATAATGTATTTATGGATGTATAGTTACATCAATTAAAAAGGGAAAATCTTGATATGACTGTTTGTAGTTTTAGGAAAAACTTCGTTTTTAACTTGCTACTTGAAGATGTAAAGGTCAAATAATCAAACTGAACAAGGTTGTCTCGGCGTACTTAACCTATTTGCGATACGTCGCTCATGACTGTTATCAAATCTTTATATCTTTAAAAGTAAAATCATCTGTAGATATTTATTATTTTATGTTTGATAATATAATGCATGCCCCCGGTACCATGTTTTTAGGTTTTAGTGCGAGCGATTGATTCGATTCTTTTCTAATATGTACCACTGTACCACAGCGGCTGAGCTGAGAAAAGGGTAGCCATAGGCGCTTTTATAACGGGAGTCTTTCTTTTGGTTGTTGGATATTTTATAGTCACTTATGTGCGCATTACTCAGCCAAATCATAATCAGTTGACACTTTATGAAATGGATAAACAATGACCGACAGACATTATTAAGAAGTAGGGATCTTTGCCCTCGGGGTTTGTCAGCCTGCCTTCGGCACTTCGCAAACCCTGCAGGCAACGTCCCTTTTTCTTAATAATGTCCTTGGGCATGTTATATCCATAACATAAAATCAAGCCATGCAGGGAATTTACGTTGACAAAAATTTTCATCTGAGGAAAGGAACTCGAAAAAACCCTTGGGCGTCACAAGGCCATACAAAACTAAAATAGCATAATAAACATGTTTCTACACATACGTTTCAAACAGAACTTAATGTTTAATGGGCCTTTAAAACCTCTTTTACCTAACAGACATTAGTTTTGGAAATAAAAATAAGATCTATCTGTGTATCTTTTAGCTTGCGTAGCGAAATTTGTGTCATTGAAGGAATATAGGGTCACCGCAACCCAAACATGAACTTTTACTCAAAGGATTGTCCTGCTAATAGGCGAATGTCAACAAGCCAGCAAAGATCGACTCGATGCTGCTCTGCAGGTTGTCTAATAAACTGATTACAGGTAACTCAGACACAAAAAATCACAATCTAATCTGATAAATAATGGTGATATTGAACTGTATTTTTATGTTGAATGAAAAAATAACCGTTTATATAATACATGGGTGTAAAAATTAATCAATTAATCAATTAATCAATTACAATTACATATATAAACAATACATCGTAAACAAGAAGAGCACTATGCACATTTGGCAGAAATTGATAACATCGTGCAATACAAGATGTATAACATATTTATAATTCATCCAATTAAAGGCATCAATTTTAGTTTGAATTTAAGAATTTTCCAAATACACTTGTACAAAGCTATAGTACTACGAAATTAATCTTGGTTAGTCTTTTAAAAGTAAGTGGCGGGTTGACCAAAAAGTCATTGAATTTGTCAATAATGTATGTTTTCTTCAAGTAGATGATAAAGAAACCATAAGTCATCTTTTCTTTTTTTTATAATATGACAATCGAAGAAGAGGTGACTTATGGTCTCTTTATCTTCCTCTCAAAAGCTGCATTTATTTTCATCTTTAATTTTCATCTAAAGTAAAAGGTCATTTGTTGGGAGAATTCTATGTGGAGTCGAGTATTGAAACCATATTGATTTTGAATTTAGAGTAGAAATTATAAAAGACACTTTATTTATTTGATTATAGGTTTTTCTTGTGATCAGAGGATCAAATAATAATCTGTCGTCTAATCTCACAATTGTTTTTACAGGCTATTTAATTTTCAAATTGAATTTATACTGTGTTTTTATAAAATGTTGTTGCTGTTAAATGGCGTCTTCTCACTTTGATTTGAATGTTAACTAGTGATGTATTCATCTTGGTACTATTTAATTATATGTTTTAATAAACTTCTATACAAGGGAACATGGACTGCATCTCACTACCAAAATGGCTGGATTGCGCAAAGTGGAGTATCTGCTGTCGGTGAGAGGGGCACCTCAAATTCTTCCGGATGGAAATATCTACACAAGAAACAAGATTCGACAGAGCTGCACTCACTTGAGGTGATGTTCCACCCTCGGTGATTTTTTTAAGAACAAGGACAGAGCACAACCATGCACCTGATTAAATGTGAGAAGTGCATAAATATTGTGAAATGCACTAAAAGGAACTGAAATGTTAATATATGTACATTAAATAAATATGTATGTGAAATGTGTCAAATGTGCTGCTGCATTGAAAGGTGCTTTATAATGATATTTGAATAAATACTCTTTCTCTTCTTCTTACTCTTTCAAAAACGATGTTTTGTCTTTTATTTGGACTAGTCCATTATTATGAATCGGTAACAAGTAGTAACCAAGCTGTGCACCAAATCGTAAATGTTGTTGTTTTAGTGCGTCTGTCAGCTGCCTGTCTGTCAGGTGGGAGATTACCAGGTAAACCCCTTGATCCCTGTTAATCTCAGGGGCTAATCTTCTCAGGCAGATTGATTCGAGAAGTTTTCTTTTGCGCCAATCATTGACGTTGGAAGCCAAGATCTTTGTGTGTTGCCACACACGTCTGCATACTTATCAGATAAACAAGATTATTTAATGTCAAGATATTTTGCTTTCCTTTTTCATATGAAACTTTGGAACGTGTATAACATTTTCATTTTCATTGTGTACGTTGATTTCTCAAAATGCCAGGTACCTTTGTCAATCTTCAAATTTTTGTTCCCATGGATGGGAAATTATTGCCGTAGAACAAAAATACGTACTTAATTTCCATACATTCTTCGTTTTCGTTAAGTTTTTAGTATCCACCATGAAATCTAATCTTGTAATTATGTTTGATTTGATAGATTGTTTTCATGATAAAGTTTTGTCACAAAGGACTTTGATATTAAAAAAATCAAGATAAATACAGACTTTTATTTAGGCTTATCTAATTCTTTATTTCTTTAAGTTTAATAATCTAAACAAGGTTTTCGGACCTACTTTGAAACATTTGTTGTATATTATTTCAGTACTTATTATTGATCTATTTTAAAGAGAGCATGTTGTAGAATTTCTAACCTTTTGAGGAAAAGTCTTTAAAAGAAACCAGCTTTAACGATGGGCAACACCAACATTAATGATGTCAAATCACATAAACATTTAGGAATAACTCTCCAAAATGATTGCATGTGGCATTGCCAAATCGAAAACATCATCAAAAAAGTTAGTCCAATGATAAACTGTCTAAGAAGCTTTAAATACCGCCTTAGCAGGAAAACCCTGCAAACAATGTACAAATCATTCATATTACCAATCTTCGATTACTCATGTCGTGTATGGGATAATTGCACAAAAGAACAATCGCTTCTTCTAGAAAAACTAAACCTGGATGCAATAAGAACTATTTGCGGGGCTGTTCGCGGCACAAGTCACGAGAAATTATATACCGAGACAAATATGTCCTCATTAGAGTGTAGACGCCGTCGACAAAAATTATATCTTTTTTATAAAATGGTGAATAAATTAGTTCCGGACTACTTATCAGGTTTAGTTCCAAGAAATGTATCCTCTTTAAGTAGATACAATCTAAGAAATAATAATGACCTGCAAAATATAAAATGCAATACAAGTTTGTACTCGAAATCATTTATCCCTGATACGGTAAACATTTGGAACTCTCTCCGCCCAGATATAGTAAACGCTAATACTCTAGGGGAATTCAAAAATAAACTTAAAGAACAAACTAACACAAAATTCTACTTCAATATTTTCTATGGATCAAGATTTTGTCAAATAATTCACTCTCGTCTCCGGCTTGGATGTAGCGATTTAAATGGAGATAAATTTACCAGATTTATATCTAATAGCTCTGAATGCCAATGCGGGTATCCTAATGGAGATCCGCTTCATTTTTTCTTAATCTGTCCGATTTTCAGTGTCATAAGATCAGATTTATATTTCTTTAAAAAAGGGTTCAATTTGACTTCAATATTATATGGCCATTCAAGCTCATCTGAACAGGTTAATTTTGAATTATTGAAGTCAGTACATGACTTCATAACACTATCTAAGAGATTTAAGGAATTTATCTGACCACAATGTGCCTTGCCTTGCTTGAATATGTAAAGAATGTGTATAACTATATTTCCAAAATTTCCAAAATTTTTGTATTAATTGTTTAGCATCACTGTTTCAATATTGTACCTGTATATTTGATGTGTATTGTTATCTGTCCATGTGAACGTCACTGTTTTATGAATTTTACACATGTTAGGGAGCGGCATTCAAATAAGCATAATTTGCTTGTTTGCCAATCCCATTTCATTTACGAAATAAAATATGTTTAAACCAAAAGATTCATGCATCTTTTAGCCAAATCTATGTTTTCATAGAAATTGTTTGTGAATTGCAATGTTTAATTTGTGACCCTCTAGTCGTATGTGAATGTTTTGATATCTAGGTCGAGGACGTTCATTTCTTGTATCATCTTAATCATTGCGACAATTTATTTTTAAATCATTATTTCCCTTCTTTAAATTTCTTATGTAGAAGTGCATTGGATTGGAGTTTATTTTAACTCATTTTTGCAAAAAAATAAGTAGTTGGTTAGTAGTATACAACACTTATCAAACAGTTTCCAAAAACATGTAAACATGTGAAATAACCGTTGTTCTTTGAAATTAAGTAATCCCTTAGCTTGGTTGTCAAACTCAAACTCTTTATTATCTGTTAAACCGCCAGCGGCGGTTCATGAGACAAACATATATACATTTTACGTAATACACAAGATAGCAGCTAACTGGCAATATGGAAATTCATTTTCTAAAAGCATTAAATACATGATTGAGAAATTTAGACAGGCATTTAAGATCTTTTATGCTTGTGGTAGTTAATAGTTTTCTAAAAGTGAACATGTTTGGGAATTTAAAGTATTTATCATCTACATATTCTTTACGAATTTGGAGAAAAGTTTCACATCTAAACAAGTAGTGAAACTCGTCTCCAAAAGCATTAGAGTTACAAAGTGGACATGTTTGGTCTTCACGTGGAATGCTCAACCATCGACCTGTCTCGATTGGTAACTGGTGATTAGTTGTTCTGAATTTTAAGATGGGATAATATACGTTTTTTGGGAGGAGGAGATACTTTTCTAAGATAGGTTCGTTTTTTATGTATTTGTAAAGATTTCCTATAGGATTGGATAAAACTTGAGCTCTACAATTTTGAAGGAACTGTGATCTATAAACATTGTCAACCATTGAGACAAGCCAAGGCGTTGAGCATACCGACGGGTTTACAAAGACATATAGGATAGACCGCAGTTATGTTTTGCAAGGGGAAGTAATCCCTTAGCTTGGTTGTCAGGGGATAATCTCGGAGGACATTAGGTTAATTGAGATGACCTGATCGTCCTGGATATGTCTCATGTACTTCAGTCGAAAGATGTAGTTTATCTACATCACGTGAGTTTTGTTCTCTTTTATATATATTTATATATATGTATAATTTTTAAAGCTTTTTTTTTGGACAATAATTTTAAAGGTCGCTAGTACTTAGACCCCGGTCTGATTTCTTTTCTACTTGACTCCACAGCAAGTTCTATCCATTAATTCAGCAAGGATAAATTATTTGGTTTTAAAGGTAAGGGATTATGGAACAGTAGGACAAAAGGCTTTCAGATGCAAATGTCAATTCCATTGGTATCATTTGTCTGTTCAATTATATATGTGAATTGATTAAAGTTAGTTGTGCTATCTGTGACTTTGTATGAAACAATATTTGATCTGCTGAAAAGACTGGCACCTTTCTATGCGTAAGGTTTTTTATTATGAATAACAGTGCTCCACAGGAGATTGTTGGAGATAATGCAATATTTCTTTGGCTATCTTGTTTTCACAGTAGATTTTTAATAGTGCCCTGCCATCAAGAACAAGTCATCACAATTGTTTAACATCATCAAGTAGTGACATCGCAATACTATGACATCATTAACATCATGATGTCACAAGACCCTGACATTAATGCTTTCGCAGTGAACGTTTTAGTAGTGCAGTGTTCATTGAAATATAATTTAGAATCATTTTCGATAATAAGTTGTAGCTCACCATGGTGTCTCCTGTTAACAATTACCATGTAAGTCTTCAAAATCAAACATTTCAATGACTGATGAGTAACAGAACCCATGTTGTTATAAATGAATACTCACTGAATAATTCCTTTTTAATAATGCATTTATTAGTCAGTTTATCCAACATTAGAACAGCACCAAATCAATTATTTCATAAAATAAATAACACCATGGTTTAGAAACGAAACAGAGAAAAAAGTTTACCATTTTTTGAAACATCAAAACATATACAATGTATGGTAAACTCAGAAATCATGAATCATCAACTAAAAGAAGTGACATAAAATCCCTGTTTGGTATATTTGCAACTAGTTGGGACAAACAGCGCTCTTCGGCTTCACATACGGAGTATGAACTGGGTCCGTTTGCGCCATGGTTCCAAAATACTGAAACAAAATTTGTCAATATTTAAGCATTATTTAAATGAGTTTATTGCTCTGTTGATAATAAAATACGTATTTTGAATCATGTATAATGTTGATAATTCAAGTTGTTGGTTCATTAACTTTCAAATTATTAGGAAGTATATTATTTATTTTTCATTGTATATAGATAATTCAAATGGGTGGAGAAGAGATTATCTTATGTAGGTATTATTAATCATCCCTGAAAGTCGCTTGTATTCGGTATAGCCCAGTGGTAAGCCCGTTATTCATTTTTTCAGTTACCTTCACAACTGACAACATTAATGTTCAATCTAAATAATGTCAGTAGTTCTTACAAAACTGTTGCGCATAGTTATAATAATCATCGTTTTGGCGACAGTCTGCTCAAAATCGATGCAGTGTCATATACTCAGACACATATCTTTAATTGGGGATATGTTTGAACAGAATCGATTTCAAACATACGATGCATTGAAAACAATTAATGCATAACCAACATGAATGATTTTTAAGCAGAAGCACGGTCCTGTGGCTATGAAACCCTTCCTCGTTCCCCTTACTCCTTACTCTCCTGACTTTGCACCATCTAACTTCCATCTCTTTCAAACCATTAAAGAGCAACTCCGTGATTTTCATAACATATTATTTACTTTTGATACGAACCTAAATGTCATATGTGGTGATATAAAATAAAACATCTTAACTTTTCATGTCCAAAAGACATATATATGACAAATACTGGTTTTCCATGAAAATAAAAAAAACAGCCTTATAAATGCACAGAGGTGTAGATATCACGTCCACTATACATGGACACTAATTATATAACCTAACAAACGCTATCAACTCCTAACTGCCCTCCTGGCTGTTTTAGATAAGTCTCCAAAATTACGTTTGACTATTTGACGCGCGTCACTGTCCGGTTTTCGATCGTAATTGTGACGTTCTACCTTCATATTGTCACTTTAAAAAACCAACAAACTTTAAAATGTGTATTTTTGGTAACAGCCGATACTTTGCGATCAAATGACACCATTGATTAAGTTTGGCATATATGACTCCAACAACTCAAGGAGTGGCTCTTTAAATCTCGTTTAAAGGAACATGCTTTCGAGATGGGTAAACACTTTCTGAAAGTCAAATCAAGGTTCGAAAGAAACCCACAAACTTTTTTCAAGCAAGGTACTTACAGTTTGCTAAAACAGTGGAGGAAAGTGGTAATTTTGGTGGTTCCTTTAAAGAGAAGGACTTGTAAATATTTTCCACTATGTCTCGTATAAGTGGGTCAGGTAAAATTTAATGAAAACCCCTTGTCATTTACAAATAGGCTAATTAAAGCAACATACATCAGACGGTCCACCTCGACCCGTGCAGGCTAACGAGTAAACTGATTCGTCCGTGTTCCTCTGGAAAGTGTCTCGGACTGTCTGATTGGTCCAATCCATCTGCATCAAGTAGTCCTTTAGGGCCGTTTTATCGTGAGGGTTGCTGGTATACATGTTGTACAGGGGGATGCTCATACATGTTGCCATTGGCAACCGAGGGTAGTACAGCAAAAAAGATAGACACATCTCATCGTGGGTTGAGAATCCACCCTGAAAATAAGTTCAAAGAATAGATGATGATGATGATGATGATGATGTTGACGACGACGACGACGATGATGATGATGACGACGACGACGATGATGATCGTGATATTGATGTTGATGGCATTCATTTCTAGGACTGATTATTGCCATAAACAATAATCTTGTAGAAATTATACTTTTTTTTATAATTATCACATCGTCAAAGCATCTAGTTTAAAAAGGTCACATATAATTTGTCTCAGTTAATACACGTTCAAATATCCATAGCCCATATGACGTAAAGTGATGAAACCTGGAGAAATATGAGTAACTGCAAAACTCACCCGTGTCATCCCCTTCTTTCCAAAAGACTTATAGTCGCACTCTGTTATGATGGAGTCACCCTGTGCAAACAAGCATAAAACCCTTCAAACTCCCGCCCAATCTTAGGAAACAAGCGTGTTGTTTTGTTTGTAACGACCCTCTAGCTTAATTGCAATAAAATTGCAGATATGAAGCCTGATTCAAAGTCAGACCACCGCAATTGCGACTGTACTGCTTTCATTGTCGCCAAAGGGACGTGTATTGTCGAAAACAGAAATCAAGAAAATACTTGGAATTGATGATAAGTTACCTATTATTATAAAAATCATTTTGATTTTTTTTCCAGCGATGTCTCAATTTGAACGGAAAATTAATGGAACTATTATGATGTAATCTGTTTAATCTGTAATATGTGACGATACCATTTTGAAAATAATGTTTAAAAAGACAGGGGTCAACTAGTCTGATTTTATTGAAAATACACGTTCTTAAGCTTAATGGAAACAAATGTAAGCAATCTGACTTAATACAAAATGTGTTTATCTCAAAGGGTGAGTAATAGTGTTCAAAGAAAAAGTTTACATTGGTATCAAGCTAAATATACGATTATTCAACATACTGCTTCAGTTTTATTCATAAATTTTATCTGTTAATTTAAGTTTATTTCAAGGTACATGTACATCTCTCATGCATGACATCTTATCTCTCATGCATATATGGGTAATGTGGAAAACATGCAGTTCTTAAATTTCTTCAGCTTTTATAATTATTTTCTACTCATTTCTTTTTAACAGAACTTACAGCTCTCAGAGTTCGCATTTTGGGCAGCATCCTAACTTCCTGGTAGTCAAAGTCGTAATAGTTGTCCACAAGGATTGGTTCCAATTCCGTGCCGTTCCTGATGAGTCTGGTTTTGATCCCTGAGCCCAGGAGATGGGTGTGCAGGAAGTTGGCGAACACGTTGACTTCCTGGTTGGGAACTTTGGACAAGTGCTGTAGAAAAGAAATGAACTCAATACACCCCCCTGTAATATTCCTAGTATAACTGTAGACTTGTAATTCCTGGTTAAGAACTTGGGTCAAGTACTATCGAAAAGAAATGGACTCAAAACATCCCCCCTGATGTATTCCTAGTGTCTCCCTGTCATACACCTAGTATGACTGTTCAGGTTGGTAGACTGGTAAGGAACTTTGGTCATATACTAAAAACAAATGGTCTCAATACATTACCCTGCCTTGTCCCCGTTTGACTGTAGACGTTGCCGTATGATGGGAACTTTCGCCTAGTTTACTTGGATGGAAAAAAATTGACTCAATACAACTTAGTGTTAACGTTAACTTAAATAAATTCTTTTTTTTTAATTGATAATTATTTTGGTGAATGTCCTTTTTGAATAAGCATTGAAGTTAACCTTCTTCGTGCAGGCCTTGCTACAGTGTCCTCTTGACATGAAAGACTGGTATTCAGGGGGAATAATCTGCAACTCGTCAATCATGACACCTGTCATCAGCATGCCCGCGTCATGTTGACGCAATGTCGGGGTGAAGTGGATTCGCAAGCCGGAGCTGTCGACGTAGCCTGCGTAACAAGAACAAATGTAACAACCAAGGAGACAGAACGATCCGTTGGCTTTCTCAGAAACGATATTTCAGAGTTTGTGGACCGAACTAACAAGATCACGCTTACTGAGTTGAAAAGATGACACCTCAGGGATTTATATTTTTGAAAAAATACCAACTAGAAAATAATCGACTATTAGTATTATGCACATAAAGCCTGAACTTATTTATGCCCAAGGGCGCATTTTTTTCAGCCTTACAAATCCTTGTTGATTGCACAGAAAGTTGACGAAATTAACTGGTGCGAGTTTTCCCTTTCGGAGGACGTTATGTCAGGGCTGCTTGATCAAATTTAGTTTTGATAACGATACAGAGGTACTCACCCCTCACGAGAAGAAAACTTTTAGTAGCCTTTAATACTGGTCAAATGATGAAACTAGATTACGCATGTAGTATACAACTATGGGAGGGACGTATGTGGTGACGTATTTATGCCATGCTGTAATCATAAAATACTGTCCAATATCAACTTCCTATGAAGACCTATAGTCGTATATATTGCGTTAAAGCTGTATTTTTTGCCTTATATTGGTAAACAAACTCCTCAAAGTTCTTTAAATGATTTGTGTTGATTTATGATACCTGGAGTCATTGCTGGATTGTTGTAATGTGTCTCCAGTAGAACGTGTGTAGCATCACCATGATCACCAAGGGAAAATCCGACATCTTTCGGGAAGTAGAAGGGCTGCAATTATGAATTTGAAAAACTGAGAATTGCTATGTATATTTTCTACCATAACACATTGAAATATCCTGTTTGAAATGTTTTATATATTTAATACTTATTTGAGTGCATTTTAATTACACAACAAATTTCTTGTTCTTGATATTTTAAGGTAACATTAGTAACATTTATTCACGAAAAAGTAGCTTTTCACTTCCTTAGTGTAAATAGAGTTTTGAAATCATAGTCCAAGTAAGAAAGAGGTTGTTGTGTAATCATGATGATTGTGGAGAATCAAACATCACCACTGTGTTATTGTGAGTTGTGTCCACTTGCGATGGACATTGCCCTGAAGACCTTAAAGAGCCACTCCGTGAGTTGTTGGAGTCATATATGCCAAACTTAATCAATGGTGTCATTTGATCGCGAAGTATCGAGTGTTACCAAAGAGAAACATTTTAAAGCTTATTGGTTTATTACAGTAACAATATGAAGGTAGAACGTCGAAAAAATGATCGAAAACTGGACAGCGGCGCGCGTCAAATAGTCCAACGTAATTTTGGAGACTTATTTAAAACAGCCAGGAGGGCAGTAAGGAGTTGATAGCGTTTGTTAGGTTTTACAACTAGTATCCATGTGTATTGGACATGATATCTACACCTCTATGCATTTATAAGTCTTTTGGACATGAAAAGACATTTAGGTTCGTATCAAAGGTAAAAAATATGTTATGAATATCACGGAGTGGCTCTTTAAACGCACTAGTGCACGCCAATATTTCGTAAACACAACGAATGCACAAATACTGCATATCTCTCGCTATTACTCACTCTCCTCACTCAAGTTATATATCTACCTCGTAAGTTATTTAACAAATATTTACGTATTCAGGTAGTCAAGTTGATTTTTAAAGGCCGGAAGTATTTAATGTTACGTTACATTAAATCCGCATGAACTACGATATCGGAAATATTAAAATTTTGCTCATAACCAGAAAAGCGGAAACGGCAGCCGCTATGGTCAATCTAATAACAATGATAATACTGTGTTATCAAATCGGTTAATTTACAACATATATTGCTTTCATAAAATATATTTCATGATTTGTTCTTAGTTCAGAGTTTAGGTAAATTCAATAGCTGCACACTGTACTAGTTCAGCCGTTTCCAAGTGTCAATAATTTTTCCGTTTTGTGCACAGCTAACCATAGATTTTTATATGTCCAAGCCGACAGCGGCTGTCTTGACGTTTTCGTTGTTGATTGCAGGCAAATTGTAAAGAATGTTTAGTATTTCATTGCATCGATAGAAAGTTTAAGTGAATGCATAAATGATCGTAAACCTTAAAATAGCCAATTTAAACCGTAAAAAAGCATGCACTAGTGCCTTTAATACTCGGATTTCCACGCGATTGAGCTAAGCGCTTTGAAAGCAGATAATTCCTTCTAATCATTAAGCTAGTTGATTTCGCTTTGAGCGAGCGCACCTGGAACTAGCACAATATAACTTTCAATATTACATATTTTATGAAAAATACTAATACTTGCCTCTCCGCCGACGGCCCAAGCTAGCAGAACCGAAGTACAGGCTCTTAGTTCGGGTTGTCGGGCTGTTTTGCTATGGTAGCACTGAAAATCCACTCCCTCCCACTTAGGATCAAGTTTTGTCGGACACATGTACACGAGCATATGGTGAACTATGCCTTCGTTGCCTTTCTGTAGGACTGGCTCGTACTTAAAAACAGTTTAAAGAACAACTGGTAAACTTGAATGAAAACAAATTACCGTAACTGAAAGATATGATCCAAAACTTATTTTAAGCACCATCATTGGTTACGTCAGTGACGGGTTCTCACTGACACTGTTAAACAAACTTCATTTGTCAGCGGGGTGGAGGGAATAAACATCTTATCTATAATTGTTGGTATTAAAAATATTTCAGTGACTATAAGTACAAAATGTTTGATAAGATTTTCAGCGAGCTCATTGGTAACGTCAGTGACGGGTGCTCGATGCCATTGTTACAAATAAATTCATTGGTCAAAGAGGTAAAGTGGGGAAAAGCATCATATTTGTTATTGTTTATTATCATATAGATACTTTAGTGACTTTAAGTTAAGAATGCAATGCAGAGTGGCAAAACTTTTTTGTGATAAAAGTTAACCTTTAAGCAAATTAGGTAGGAATATGAACTCGAATAACTTAATTGATCAAGGTATGATCATTTCAAAACCGCTTCCGTGACAAATAATTGTCTTGCATTTGGAAACATTTATTTTCGATTTCGTGAGATATCTATGTTTGGAAAGACTTGCTCTGATAGGCTTTTCCGCAGTTACCCAACGTTTCTGTGCTTGTCGTCTGCTTCGACGGATCTCGAGACTTCAACGAGAATTGCAACGTTTTGCCAAAGAAAACTCTGCACTCAAAACATGAATTTTGACGTATTGGCAGCAAGGTTTAACTTAGCCAGCGATCGAGGAGGGTGCAACTGAAAGTTGATAGTGCCCCTTTAAATAATAATCATTTCTAATCGAAGTCCACTGTAACAAACTCACCATGATCATGTGGTGTTTCTGTTTCAGCTCTGGCAGCTTGTAGACGGTACAGTGATAAAAGGTATCCTGGGCAGGCACATGGAACTACAAGCAGAAAAAATATCAAACTTCAAAACCACGATTCTTCTTTCTAAGTTTTAAAGAAAAATATTATTTTATTGGGTTTGAGAATCCATAAAGATAACGTGAGGGTTTCATTCAGAATCGGCTTATACATTTACGCATTTTTGCATTAATACTAGTTTGAATCGAAAAATCGATGGATATTTCTATAACTGTTTTAGAAGGGATTCTTTTCTGACTTGCGTTAAAGTAACCGTTCATATCCCTAAAAACATCGCAGATGTTAAAAGATCTAGACATCGTCAGAATACTTAATATCAATTTTTACCTTTTTGTTAACAAAGTCGAAGTGCTTTGCGTCAGCGGGCAGCGTGTTAGCTGAAGAGACTTTGTCGAGAAGAAGGAGACTCTTGGCCCCCCTCCTGCCCGACCCATGGTAGGGCAGGCCCGTCTCGTGCTCCGGGTCATCGGGATGGTAGGAGTAGATAACCTTGGTAGTTCCATACTGCAAATAAACTTTAATGCATATATTCAACAAAATAGGTTAATGATCAACCTGATTTTCAATATTGAGATATTGTATGATATACTCAACAATTTAAGTTGAGGACCACATTTAAATATTGAGACATTCTAAACTATACTCAAGAAAATAAGTTATGGACCACGTCGGTTTTCAATACTGAGTTATTCTGTGATTCAACCAATGTTTCATATACAATGATATTGAATATTGGGAAGGTTCTTACGTTTTTTGTTGAGTATATATGAAATAATTGTTCGAACCTAATACCTTCCTCTAGTACTGTGACAGGAGATATAGTTTTATATAAAGAGTGGTAAAAACAATATCGAAAATAAATTCTGCAAAACTCGAGGTTAGAAAGAGATAACCTACGAAAGGAAAGGAAATAGAAGGTTACTGGTATTGTATTGATTATGAATCAGTGGGGTGTTAGAAAACCACCTTAAAGGCACTGTAACACGTTTCTTCCAAATTTCATTTGTTCGAATTTCCCTCACTATTGGTTTATCATTATATTAACATATACAATATATATTAACCTCAGTTAGTAAAACATCTCATAACTGAAGCCGAGTATCCCCAGTCGTAGAATATAGAATAGTCGTAGAATATAGAATAGTCAGAATAGTCGTAGAATATAGAATAGTCGTAGAATATAGAATAGTCGTAGACTATCAAGCAGTATTGTAGGTGGCTATATAAGTGTGAACACTTTTTAATCAGATCAGTAAGGAAAAGATTCCCATAGCCTACCCGAAATCGGTACGTTCTTGAAAGAAGTCTATGTATTCATTAAATCTCTTGATTAATCTTATTTTCGTTAGATGTTACACGGTTTTATTCCCCCCCCCCCTGCTGCTTTTAAGTCTTTCCTGTGAGCATAGAAGATAACTTCAGAATTTCATTTCTGTTTTGATCAAATATCGAGGGGAACGAGACAGCCTTTTGAGAAGAAAATATTTTATTAGTTAATTAACTTTTATGTGCCAGCGTAATTGTGAAAATTGAAATGGTAAAAGAGGTCCCTGCCAATGCGCCAAGAGTCACAAACATTCAATATATTTTATTTAAACGTGAGGGACATTCTTTGTTATCTTACAAAATTCTTTGTTATCTTACTTCAATGGCCAGATCATCTTTCTCGTCGCAAGTGTCGATTGCCCTTGAGAACTTGAGCGCTGTCCCGAAATCGTCCTCGAATCCGGCTAACAACTCCCAGTCCTGTGACTTGTCTATGATAGGCTCGTAGAAACCGATTGTGTGACGGTCCTGGTGTGGAAATAAAAGGATGAGGATTTTATGACGTTTCAATTGTCAGTAAGTGTTTAAAATTATTTTAAGAATCATATGGGATTTTATGACGTTTCTATTGATAATGGTTGGTCTAGCTTAAGAAAGAAATCATATTCCTCTTTGATCCTAAACGTGGACATCAGTGAAGATGAATACACGACGATTTTAAACCAATCAAGGTTTCCAACACTCTTAAATATTAAAATTGTTTGATTATTTTGTAATCACGTGAAGATTTTGTCATCTTCAATGACGAAAACATCGAAACTCTTACTTTCGATTGAAAAACGAGTGAAAGATTTTATTGCGCTTTGGTAGTTATATTTCCGCATCCGTGACCAAAAAACTCATTTAACGTCCCTTCCTTTGGTTAAAATATAGGCTGTGCGTTAACAGCGGCTTGAACGGATCATTCAAATTCTATTGTTATCATAAAAAAAAAATTTTTTCCAAAACGTTGTTCATATTTGCAAACAATGAAAAGACGTGTCAATCTTGAGATTTTTGCAACTCTAGATTGGTAAACTTAATTGTCTTCTATCGTATTTGACTTGCTCGAAATATTTTCTTGTCGTTATACAACATCCTCTAATTCATAATTATACCATACTGACCTTAAAGTGGACTTGTCCATCTTTGACCCAGCCAATGACCACATCAGCTGGGTACATGCTGCCATGATGTGAGATTCCAAACCCAACATAGCCTTTGGTCTTCACATGGGTCTCGAACTGGATGTGGGTGGAGTTGGTTCGCCAGAAGAGAAAATAGTCGCCATTGTGGTCAAGCTGTGAATAGGTGGGGTAGTCTTCCGTCGGGGTGGGGAAACCTGGAGGATATGCCCCAGAACTCTTGGCACCGGCGCCTTTGATAGAATCGGTTGTGCTTGGAATATCTTTCGGTTTCGGAACCGCAGCACAGCCAAAAAAAAGCACCGCTAGGAGTAGAAGCTTCATGACGGCAATGTTCTTTGTTTTGGACGAACCGCTTTAAATCGTCTCACTGTTGCCGGGTACTTATACTATGTTGATGTCCCAGTTTCTGAACTTTGATCATGTGTGAATGCGTCGAGTGACTAATTGGTGAGTATATTTTCATCATAGATAAAACTATGAAGGGCTGATTGTAGCAATAGCACATATCTACACCTTTTGGTATATATTTAACGATTCAGCAAGATGTTACCATTGATCAAGCGCTGTCAGAGTGAAGACGAATCCAAATAATTGTTGTGCAACAGCGCTTTTGAGGTTTAAATTGGTTTTTAAAAGGGGTATAGCAGCCACATTTGAAGACAATTAACACCTACACAAATTGTCATCACTACTTTTAACAACTTGTTTTTACAACTCTTATAATTGTACTTACACATTTAACATTTTTAATTACAACTTGAAAGAGTTACGACTTAAATTCAATACTTGAATATACATCTATTATTGTCGCAATTACATCTTTCAAACTTGTCTTACCAGTTATAAACAATACTTGTTGGTCAATCCCCTTCACCGCGTTAAATATAATAATAATAAAAATAATAATAATAACTTTCTTATACCGCGCATATATCCATGACAAAGCATGCTCAACGCGCCATGAGTATTATTACCCTGGAGGGATAGTACTTTCGGTGCTGCCGATTAACAAGCGCTCCGCGCGACCGTAGAGGTCCGTACTTCCCCCTTGTTCAGGTACCCATTTGTACAGCTGGGTGAACTGAGTGCAAATTGGATGAAGTGTCTTGAAGATATTTTTAACTCATACAACAAATACACAGAGTGTGAAATAAGAGTGAAACGATATAAAGACGAAACATTAAAGATTCATATTAACAGAGGTGATAAGATACTGAACTCTGTCACTTTGGTTTAACAAGTATTTTTACTGGTATTTTGTTCGTTTCTCCCCATGTTCCTTCCAAACAGAGGTGATAACTAACCTAATTTTTTTAACCCATATTAAACCTACCGAAACTCAACGTCAATAATTTTATTTTTTGTTGTTCTAATCAAATATATTTTGTTTCATTGTTCATGAAGAAAAACTAACGATTAAAATTGATGTATTGAAAAAATTTCATTTATAATATACTGATATAAATTCAAGGTGAAAATCGTAAATTATCTTTTGGGGTTTAAAAACAGTTCGTCCTGAAAGGGGTCATCTACTACATAGCTTAGAAAATGGACATCCGAAATGACATGTAAATAAAACTAAACAAGGTTATCTTTGGGCACCTAACCTAGTTGTCCTTCGTCGATCATGACTGTTATTTTATCCTTATCATCTTGAAAAGTTAAAGTCGTGTATATGTGTAGGACTCAGATCTGTGGCGGGTCTCTAATCTATGGCGGATTTCCTTATGTGTGGCTTGTTTGATTGTTAGACTGTTTCATGACGTCATGCTAAGTGACGTCATTATGCGATGACGTCCTAATACCTAACTGTTTCCGTCGTAAGTCCCAATTGCGTCGCTAGCGTAATAATTAGGGAAGTCACAGAGAGATATTGCAAACGGATAACGACCAAATAATAAGAGTCAATATCCCAATTACGAAAATACATTAAACAATACATTACATGTAAATAAGAGATTTGCGGCTTCATGCCACATCAATTGTGTTTATTTTGTAGGGTCTTTTTAGCCATCGGTGATTCCGTCTTCTTTAGCCCTAAGATATTGAAAGACTATCTTTTGTTACCCTTGGATTCCTGTCGACGGATTTTAGGGTTAGTTTGTCTAGCGTAAGGTTTGGTTTATCATTGCAGAAAAATACAAAAAAAGGTACAAATGTCAGCCATTTGAAAATCTGCCATAGATTTGGAAATCCGCCACAGATTTGAGGCCTGCCATGGATTCGAGTCTTACATATATATTTATTTTGATATTATATGAGCCTATTTGTGAACTTGATCTTTTCAGGTACGTCCTTATTGATTAAACATTGTAGTTAACCTTCTAAATGACTGGTATTCAGGGGGAATAATCTGCAGCTCGTCAATCATGACACCTGTCATCAGCATGCCTGCGTCATGTTGACGCAATGTCGGGGTGAAGTGAATTCGCAGGCCCGAGCTGTCTACGTAGCCTGGATACGTAACAAGAATAAATGTAACAACCAAGGAGACAGAACAATCCATTCTCTTTCTCAGAAACGATATTTCAGGGTTTGTGGACTGAACTAACAAGATCACGCTTACTAAGTTAAAGAGATGACACCACAGGGATTTATTTTACTGAAAAATACCCCCATGGAAAACAATCAAATATTATGGATATAAAACGTGAACGAGTTATGTACATGTAGCTATATATCATAAACAAGGTCTGACAGAGTCGTGTCTGCAATAGGACCCGAAATGCCAAGTGGGATCTATCTACGAAGTTTACAGAGGGTATCCGAGTCAGGAAACTATTTCCGGTCCTATGTTTATGTTATATAGCTACATGAAAATATACTTACATGACATTGTAATTCAGAGTATGGCGCCTGTGTTAAAAATACCTTTATAATTAGATGGTACAGAAAGTTGACGAAATTGACTGGTGCGAATTATCCCTTTCAAAGGAAGTTATGTCGGGGTTGCTTGAACAAATTTCACTTCGGTAACGATTCAGAGGTCCTATCCCCTCGTGAGAAGAACATGTTTCAGTAGCCTTTTATACTGAACAAATGATGTAACTAGATTAGACATATAGTATGCAAATATAAGGAAGGGACATATTTATGCCATGCTGGAATCATGAAGTACTGAACAAAACAACTTCCTATATATATAATCGTATTATTACTTTAAAGCAGTGTGCCTTGTGTTGGTAAATATTCGAGAACAACCCCCGGAAAGTTGTGTCCTTTTAATGCTTCGTACGTGTTGATTAATTTTACCTGGAGTCATTGCTGGGTTGTTGTAATGTGTCTCCAGTAGAACGTGGGTAGCATCACCATGATCACCGAGAGAAAATCCGACATATTTCGGGAAGTAGAAGGGGTGCAATTATGAATTTAACAAAACTGAGCGTTGAAATCAATCTGCCCAACTGTTTGCGGTCGTGCAAAGTAACTGCCTTATACATTCAAAAGTATTAATGTAATGTACAAAGACCAATACTTGCCTCTCCGCTGACGGCCCAAGCCAACATAACCGAAGCGCATGCTTTTAGTTCCGGTTGTTTGGCTGTTTTGCTGAAGTAACACTGAAAATCCACTCCCTCCCATTTTGGATCAAGTTTTGTCGGAAACGAGTACACGACGATATGGTGAACTATTCCCTCGTTACCCTTCTGTAGGACTGGCTCGTACTGTTTGAAAGGGAAAAAGAACAACTGGTAACAAAAAAAAAACCACCTTAAACTGATTTTCAGCACGGTCATTGGTTACTTCAGTGACGGATACATACTGACACTGATAGATCATTTCTTAATTGGTCAGTGGGGTAATGGGGAATTAACATCTTATCTTTTATTGTTTCGTAAGATTTATTATTAAAGATGTTTCAGCGACCATATAGGCATTAAATGCTTGAAAAGATTTTAAAGTCATTGTCTCATTTTTGCAAGGCAAATTGTAATGCACGCCGGACAAATAGTTCATTACTCACAGAAACCTTTCCCCTGACGTTTACAACAATTTTCAGAAATCTGCGTGCATTCTAGCCCTCAATATTGAAGTTCAAACCACCCTACCCTATGTCTTTGGCGAACGTTAGTCCTTACCACGTCATTTCGCTAAAACCATGACGAAGAACACATAACATTTGCCAGCTGAATGTCCAATGAAAATAGCTAATAGCTTACCTTTTTTCAAATACAGAAATAACAAAAAGGTGGTAAATTCAATGAAGAATGCGTCTGTCATAAGTGTCGGCGCTGCAATTACTAGATTTCCGTTATTTCGCACACGCGATGGGATTGCACTTGATTCGGTACCTCATTGGTCTGAAACGGCATACGCCAATAAGCAGCATCATTCTTAACTGGAAATCGGGCATATAAATGAAAAATCTTTGAAGACACCACAGGACATTGGTGTAAGTGATCAGAATTTGGCTCGTGAAGAATAATTAGTTCAGTCTAGTTGCCTTACAAAAGTGGGACTATGACTTTAACAAGGATTGTTAACGTCAGTGACGGATGCTCGAAGTCACTGTTACAAATTATTTCATTTGTCAGGCCATTAAAGGGGAATAAGCGTCTTATCTATTGTATTAGAACATATATTATGATAAATAATATTTAGTGATTTTGTCATAAAAAGGTTGACAAAAGTGCCCAAACATTAAATTTCTAAATACCAAACCGATTTGTGGTAAGTTCAATAGTTGCTCGTTTCGTCCATAACAGATGCTCATGATTACTGTAGTCATTGGCATATTTTATGCATTTTCCTTCTTTACATGATTAAAAGTATTTTCAAATTTCACAACTCCGAAGAATTCCTTTGCTTTTGCTCGCTAGGTTTCAAAGGGGCAGAAGCACGTTATTTTTCAAGATTTCTTTAAATTCTCTCCAATAAACATAAGATATGCAAAATGAATGACCTTTCGAGGGACACAACACCTCATTACTCGACCAGGTGAAACGTAGTCTTAGTGGGAACAATCAAGTATCAGGCAGTAAACACTGGCGGCCATTTTTGTGTGATAAAAAATAACATTTAAATCATTTGAGATATAGGAAATTTTATAGTTTCAAGTGACACAGTGTATGCTTCAAGATTTTTAATGTGCCTTTAGTTAGAGCCAAAACACCTTTTGACCTGAGTTCATTTAAAATATCCTCCCTAAACTTGCATCTTTATCTCTCAAAAGCCAAAATTATTTTAATGTTTGCTATATGAGATCGGAAAACGAAATGATGAGTACAGTTTTTCTGGGTTTTTTTTAGTTAAATGACCTACTTATCACTATAAACGAACGTTTGTCTTTGCGTTTGATGTAGATAAGCTTTTCGAAATTACGTTTGACGCCAATGTCCGGTTTTCGATCTTAAATCACGACTTAACCCGGATTTTTTCCTGTTATACTGTACTGACAAGCATTGGGATTCTGTTTTTCTGCAACAATCACTACTTCTCCAAAAAATAACACCATTCATGAAGTTTGACATATTCGACTCCAACAACATAATCTGTGCCTTTTTAACTGAACAAGGTACGTTGTTTTGAAAACTGCTTCTGTTGATAGCAAAAATTGCAGTAAGTTTTCTTGAGATATCTTTTTGTGTAACAAAAAACCCGTGCTAGTGCCGCTTTAAGAAGAAATGGCAGTAATCATGTCAAATCGAAGTCCACTGAAACAAACTCACCATGATCGCGTGGTGTTTCCGATTCAGCTCTGGCAGCTTGTATACGGTACAGTGATAAAAGGTATCTTGGGCAGGCACGTGGAACTACAAGCAGAAAAATATCAAACATCAAAAACACAATACTTGTTACAATATTTCTCATAATCGGTTGTACACCTAAGTTTATGGATTTGTGCATTTATGCATTTAAGGCGAGTACAATGTATGTTGTTGGGGGCAAATATGCCAAACTTCATAATTGTGTTATTTCATCGACAAGTAGTGGTTGTTTCTGAAAATTATCATCTCAATATATATACAATAAAATATCTTTTCATAAATATTTCTGGCATATAATCAAAATATTATGGCATTTTTTACCATCGTTAAAGTAATTGTTAAAAGATCTTAACAATTGTGAGTATATTTATGTATATTCTGGCATGAATGGTTGTGTTAAAAGGTTCTGTTCTTGCCTTTTTGTTGACAAAGTCGAAGTGCTTTGCGTCAGCGGGCAGCGTGTTAGCTGAAGAGACTTTGTCGAGAAGAAGGAGACTCTTGGCCCCCCTCCTGCCCGACCCATGGTAGGGCAGGCCCGTCTCGTGCTCCGGGTCATCGGGATGGTAGGAGTAGATAACCTTGGTTGTTCCTTCCTGCAAATAAACTTTAATTCATATATTCAACAAAATAGGTTAGGATCACCCTGATTTTCAATATTGAAATATTTTATGATATATTCAAGAGAATAAGTGAAGGGCAACCGTGAGTTTCAAATTGAGATATTCTTTAATATACAAGATATAGATATAGGGCTGGTATATATGTATGATAAGTCCTAATAATAGGAATGAAACAAGAGCATCGTGTTTGTTGTACCTTACTGTGTGTTTTTCAACATTAATTAGTGGTAAAAAAAAGAATCGAAAATAAATTCTGCAAAGCTCGAGGATGGAAAGAGGTCACCTTGGATAGGATAAAGAGGGTTAATGGCATTGTATTTTAATGAAACAGTCGTGGTATTAGGAGATCACCTTAAAAGCCCTGATTATGAAATTCACTATACATGTAAATGAACTGTTGCAAGATTTTTTGGCCAATTAATTATTAAAATAACTAAAGATATATGTTCCTCATTGTGTAAAAAACCAAATGATTAAATCTGCCTTTCCTTAATTGTAGACTATAAAGCAAAATTTGTAGGCTGCCATTTTAGTGTGAACACATTCTAATTATTTGAGTAAGGAAATAGATTCGCTTACCTTTACCAAAATTGCTACGTTCCTCGCAAGAAAGAACTCTATGTATTCATTAAGTCTCTTGATTAACCTTTTCGTGGTTTTATCCCCCTTCCCTTTCTCTAAAACAAGCTTCAGTGCTTTTAAGTCTTTCATATTTGGATAGAAAATGACCTCAGAATGTCATTCGTGTTTTCATCAAGTATCGAGGGGATAGATATAACCTATGAAGAAGAACATAGTTTATTAGTTAATGAAAATAATATGATCAGTCGTAATTGTAAAATTGAAATGGGAAGAGATGTCCTTGATGGGAGGCACGAACATTTTTTTTATTTTCTCATTTAAACTTCAAGGATATCAAGAAATGGTCTTTGTTATCTTACTTCGATGGCCAGATCATCTTTCTCGTCGCAAGTGTCGACTGCCCTTGAGAACTTGAGCACTGTCCCGAAATCGTCCGCGAATCCGGCTAACAACTCCCAGTCTTGTGACTTATCTATGATAGGCTCGTAGAAACCGATTGTGTGACGGTCCTGGTGTGGAAATAAAAGGATGAGGATTTTATGACGTTTCAATTTTCAGTAAGTGTTTTAAAGATCGACTGAAATGACCCATGGCAACTTTGTGATTCATAAGATATGTATTCTAATTTGCCAGTAACTTGAGTTCAAATTTTCGAAATCGGCCGATAAACAACTTTAACACGGCTTTTTCGAATCACCAGCTAATTAGCACCAGTGAACAGAACTGAACTGGCCCGTGGTCACTGAGGCGTGTCCTGTCGCGTGTCCTACCGCGTGACGTGCTAGTCGGCGGAAGTATAACCTCCTTAATGAAAAAACAACAGGAAATCTCACAGTCTTAACAACTGTTTAAACATATCTAAAGTCATCCAAGCAAGTCAAACCTCCGATAAAATTATGTAAAATATATCTTTAATTATTTGTATTGTTCCAAGCGAAAGACAGTGTTTTAATATGATGCTATGCGCACTATCCCATGGTGTACATTAATAACGACGTCTGCCAAATGTTGTCACAACAATCAAACTGGTTTAACTAGTGTTATTTTTTATGACGCACAGGTGGCCGTTATGTAATCCTATCGCATTCAATTTCAATTCTTGATTTAATGGTCTCTAATTATACCTTTTGAATTTTAACGCCTTGGACCCACCAAGCGGAATATATGTCCTGTCATAATGGCGTAACTCTTGGCATTCGACTGCTACTTAGTTTATTGTCACGGCGTCTAGTCATTTTGAACCAATAAACATGTAGAATATATATTCAACCAATAAATTTAGAGAAGGAGATTTGGCTCATGCACTTCTACGGACAAGGACACACATTTAAAAAAGTACATCGTGAATAACGGGTACCAACATTCTTTAGGATTACATAGGATGTTTCTAACTGTTGCGCCAGGTATATGTTTCCATGTCATTGATTGTTAAATTCAAAGACAGAGATATAGTCCGCCGGCCCAGAGGGGTCCCCATGCACCCCCCCCCCCCCCCCCCCCCCCCCATGGCAGACTGAGACTAACTTTTTTTGAAGCCTTGACATGTCTATTATGCAAATTTGACTGGTAACAGTGTATAAACTGGGACGAAATGTGTCATTTTTACATATTTCCATGGGTACCCCCCTCAGCCACTTATTCTCTGAAGCGTCACACCAAAAGGTGGATTTCCCCATATCTTTGGTTCTAATTATCATAGAACCATAATCTTGGTATCTAAATGTATGTTTATAAGGTCACTGAATCCATTGACAGACATTTCAGATAGCTACCATAGGTCATTTGTACGAAATTTTAGGTTTCCATTACAAAAACTCATCATTCATGACTTCGACCGGTCACAATTCTATTTTCTCTTCTCTACAGTTAATGAATATCATTTTATTTTACATTATTTGCACTGATAGTAGAATTATGAGTACCTGTAACCATTTTGTGTACCTATGTGTACTTATAACAAACAAATTAAGTGTCCAAAAGCAAACCAAGGGACCTACCGTTAATCTACTATCATTGAAATACACCAACTCAGCCTTGGAAATTTTTTTTTTCTTCCTCTCTATAGTTAATGTATATGATTTTATTTTACATTATTTGCACTGAGAATAGAATATTGAGTACTTGCAACCCTTTTGTGTACTTATGTGTACTTATAACACATAAATTAAGTGTCCAAAAGCAAACCAAGGGACCTACCGCTAATCCACTATCATTGAAATACACCAACTCAGCCTTGGTAAAACACTATTTTTTCTTCTCTAAAGTTAATGTATATTATTTTATTTAACATTATTTGCACTTAGAGTAGAATTATGGATACTTGCAACTCTTTTGTGTATTTGTGTACTTATATCAACCAAGGTTAAGTGTCCAAAAGCTAACTAAGGGGCCTACAATTAATCTACTATCATTGAAATACACCAAATCAGCCTTAGAAAAAACTCACAATTTTGTATTTTGTTTTACTGTTTTACTTCTAAATCATTGGGGATTTAAAGGGTTCAAAGAAGAAAGATAACACATAGGTACTAATTCCGTCATTACACACATCACAGGCATGTAGTACAGGAGTACATTCTTGCAAATTATTCATTTTTAATCTCCATATGACTGTTTGAATCAGCTGCTTTTTGGACATCAGGAATTTATCAAAATCCTAGTTTTAAGAGAGAGCATCATCATCAATAACATCACTATACACCACACACCACAACAACGTTCATTATCATCCTCAAAGCTGTCACGTTGCGGGGCCTTGATGTCGACCAACTCTCTAGGAAGAGCGCACTGGCTCTAGCTTCCCACCCATAAGAGTCGAACTATGTCTCTCATCAGCAACAAGAACAACAGACATTTGAACAGAGATGTATTCTATAGAGCCTCCTGCTAAATGAAATGCATTGTATGATACTCTAGGCTTTTGATGGTATCATGACAGTGTCCATGTTACATTGTTTGACTCATGTTCACAGCAATAGACATTCAGTTGCAGACAGCCAACTTTATCAATAGTTTCTGTCAGGTCCACCATAGACAGCAAAATAAATCCTTATAGGTCTTTTATAAGTGATATGTACATAAGGAAGACACACTTTATCTTAAAATTCACGTTCCTGAGTACATCATTACCTTGCAATGAGCCTAATCCGATGAGTCCAGCTTCAAGTGGGATAAGAATGTCTGAGAAACAACTTCCATCCATTTACTTGCCAGGCATCCTTATATATGATCATTCCACTCGGAATGTTCTTATGACTATGATATGGTTTTTATATCTATCATTGTTATGCCATGTGATAGGACATGCCTTCATTGAAACTTCCAGATCAAATGTGGTTAGACTGAATGTTGAAACCTAGATTACTATTAAGCACCTTCTGTGTTGATTTGCTGAAGAAAGCACAACTTAACCACATGGATACATCATATATGTGTGATAGTAACTTTAGGCCTTTTGCGGATTGTCATGTAACCACTGCAGTTCTGTTGTCTAGAGATGCAGACATATTTTGTTTCATATATCTATTGATAAAATTACAGCATTAAGTTTCTCGTTTCTACGGTGACTTCAAAGTTTTCATTGTCAGATCAAGTGGCTCTTAGGTTGTGCCATCAGATTTGTTTGGTGAGCAAGGTGCCTTCAAATGTGCATTTACTGGAAACCCATATTGTATTACATTCTCATATGATTAATCTTGATAATTAGGTTTCCTCACTATTGTTTAATGTTTACTTGTTGTGGTTAAATGTACCAAAATTCATATATCCTACAACCAACCGGATTGAGTAATGATGTACTCAGGAACGTGAATTTTAAGATAAAGTTTGTCTTCCTTATGTACATATCACTTATAAAAGACCTATGATAGATATAAAAACCATATCATAGTCATAAGAACATACCGAGTGGAATGATCATATATAAGGATGCGTGGCAAGTAAATGGATGGAAGTTGTTTCTCAGACATTCTTATCCCACTTGAAGCTGGACTCATCAGATTAGGCTCATTGCAAGGTAATGATGTACTCAGGAACGTGAATTTTAAGATAAAGTGTGTCTTCCTTATGTACATATCACTTATAAAAGACCTATAAGGATTTATTTTGCTGTCTATGGTGGACCTGACAGAAACTATTGATAAAGTTGGCTGTCTGCAACTGAATGTCTATTGCTGTGAACATGAGTCAAACAATGTAACATGGACACTGTCATGATACCATCAAAAGCCTAGAGTATCATACAATGCATTTCATTTAGCAGGAGGCTCTATGGAATACATCTCTGTTCAAATGTCTGTTGTTCTTGTTGCTGATGAGAGACATAGTTCGACTCTTATGGGTGGGAAGCTAGAGCCAGTGCGCTCTTCCTAGAGAGTTGGTCGACATCAAGGCCCCGCAACGTGACAGCTTTGAGGATGATAATGAACGTTGTTGTGGTGTGTGGTGTATGGTGATGTTATTGATGATGATGCTCTCTCTTAAAACTAGGATTTTGATAAATTGCTGATGTCCAAAAAGCAGCTGATTCAAACAGTCATATGGAGATTAAAAATGAATAATTTGCAAGAATGTACTCCTGTACTACATGCCTGTGAAGTGTGTAATGACGGAATTAATACCTATGTGTTATCTTTCTTCTTTGAACCCTTTAAATCCCCAATGATTTAGAAGTAAAACAGTAAAACAAAATACAAAATTGTGAGTTTTTTCCAAGGCTGATTTGGTGTATTTCAATGATAGTAGATTAATTGTAGGCCCCTTAGTTAGCTTTTGGACACTTAACCTTGGTTGATATGAGTACACAAATACACAAAAGAGTTGCAAGTATCCATAATTCTACTCTAAGTGCAAATAATGTTAAATAAAATAGTATACATTAACTTTAGAGAAGAAAAAATAGTGTTTTACCAAGGCTGAGTTGGTGTATTTCAATGATAGTGGATTAGCGGTAGGTCCCTTGGTTTGCTTTTGGACACTTAATTTATGTGTTATAAGTACACATAAGTACACAAAAGGGTTGCAAGTACTCAAGATTCTATTCTCAGTGCAAATAATGTAAAATAAAGTGATATACATTCACTGTAGAGAAGAAAAAATAGTTTTTTCCAAAGCTCAGTTGGTGTATTTCAATGACAGTAGATTAACGGTAGGTCCCTTGGTTTACTTTTGGACACTTAATTTATGTGTTATAAGTACACATAAGTACACAAATGGGTTACAAGTACTCAAGATTCTATTCTCAGTGCAAATAATGTAAAATAAAATCATATACATTAACTATAGAGAGGAAGAAAAAAAAAATTTCCAAGGCTGAGTTGGTGTATTTCAATGATAGTAGATTAACGGTAGGTCCCTTGGTTTGCTTTTGGACACTTAATTTGTTTGTTATAAGTACACATAGGTACACAAAATGGTTACAGGTACTCATAATTCTACTATCAGTGCAAATAATGTAAAATAAAATGATATTCATTAACTGTAGAGAAGAGAAAATATAATTGTGACCGGTCGAAGTCATGAATGATGAGTTTTTGTAATGGAAACCTAAAATTTCGTACAAATGACCTATGGTAGCTATCTGAAATGTCTGTCAATGGATTCAGTGACCTTATAAACATACATTTAGATACCAAGATTATGGTTCTATGATAATTAGAACCAAAGATATGGGGATATCCACCTTTTGGTGTGACGCTTCAGAGAATAAGTGGCTGAGGGGGGGTACCCATGGAAATATGTAAAAATGACACATTTCGTCCCAGTTTATACACTGTTACCAGTCAAATTTGCATAATAGACATGTCAAGGCTTCAAAAAAAGTTAGTCTCAGTCTGCCATGGGGGGGGGGGGGGGGGGGGGTGCATGGGGACCCCTCTGGGCCGGCGGACTAATATTGCAACACGGTGTGAACTGTTACTCTAGATATGAACATATTAATATGTGTTAGTTAAATACAAACGAATCATCCACTAAGTTGTCATGAAAGTGGAGTGAAACAAAAAAATTTCTATAGTAAACATTAAAAAGGTTTCAACATTCTTTCCCGTTTATTACAAAAACCTTCATTTTTTCGAGACAATTTAGAACTTCATATCGATAAATACATGTTGTAACACTACGTGATATCCCATAGTAATAGATCTCTCACCGACCAAGTTCTTAACCTTTTTGATATAAACCCACCCAAGAAAACCGCGTCCAAGGATTGTCACAGTCAAATCAAGATTGATTTGACGACTGAGAGGGAAAGTTGATATCATGAAGCAGTTACATATCGTATTTTGGAATTCTTTCGGTCATGCTATTGTCTCTATTTTGCTGTTGAATTAGCTTAAAAATACAGAGAAAATCAAAGGGCTGGACTTTAAGCTGACGACTAGCACGTCACACGCTGGGCGTGGCTTCGAGTCATGCTTCGGTGATTTTGTGTAAGTGTTCGCCAGTCTCATTAGGCGGTTATCCAAAACAGGGGTATGAAAGGTCTCCTAGTAGTCGAATTAAAGCGTATATTTTCTCAATTTTTGGCTCTATTGACTCTTGACCTGAAGGAATCATATGTTGATGAATACATGAAGCTTTTACACCAATAAAGTATTTCATGTTATTTCAATAATTGAATTATTTGGAAATTTGATAATCATATGATTAATTTCAATGGCAAAATGATACCTAAACGTCTTGCTTTCGATTGAAAATGATTTGGGGATTTTACGTCACTTTTGTACATTTGTACACGTTTTCGCCTCCAAAAAAAACTTTGGGTTTCCTCTGGAATGAACTATAGGTGATACGGTTACAATGGCCTGGTGTAAGTGCAAACCATGTTAATCTTATTTTGAATGTCCCGATATCATATGATTTATTATAGCCTTTTCAAGTGCTTTCGATATTTGCAAACTAAGAAAAGACCGGTCAATCTGGAGAATTGACAAGAGTAAATTACAAGATTTTAGCAACTCCAGATTCGGAAACTTATTTGTCTTCTATCGTATTTGACTCGCTCGAAATTTTTCCCTGTCGTTATGCAACATCCTCTAATTCAAAATTACACCATACAGACTTTAAAGTGGACATGTCCATCTTTTACCCATCCAATGACCACATCAGCTGGGTACATGCTGCCATGATGTGAGATTCCAAACCCGACATAGCCTTTGGTCTTCACGTGGGTCTCGAACTGGATGTGGGTTGAGTTCGTTCTCCAGAAGAGAAAATAGTCACCATTGTGGTCAAGCTGTGAATAGGTGGGGTAGTCTTCCGTCGGGGTGGGGAAACCTGGGGGATATGCCCCAAAACTCTTGGCAACGGCACCTTTGGTTGAATCGGTTGTGCTTGGAATATCTTTCGGTTTAGGAACCGCAGCACAGCCAAATATTAACACTGCTAGAAATAGAAGTTTCATGATTGCAATGTTCTTGGTTTTGGATGAACCGTTTCAAGATCCCCTCATTGTTGCCGGGTACTTATAGTAATACTATGTTGATGTCCCAGTTTCTGAACTAAGATCATGTGTGAATACGTCGAGTGACTAATTGATGAGTATATAGTCATCATAGATAAAACTATGAAGGGCTGGTTGTCGCAATAGCACATAAACCTGCACATTTTGTTTATATTTATCTATTCTGGTATCTATCTAGAAAGATATAAACATTGATCGAGCGCTGTCACAGTGAAAGCAAATCGAAATAATAGTTTTGCAACACCTCTTTTAAGGTTTAGATTTTTAAAAGGGGTATATGAACCAAATTCAATACATACAAAAATACCTTCACAACTTGAAATCACTATTTCAAACATCTTGTTTATGCAACTTCCATACTTGAAATTACACTTTTCAACTTTAAAGAGTTGTGATTAACACTTTAAAACTTCAATATACAACTCTCATTGTTGTATAACTCCTTTCCAACTTACATTGACGTTGTTAATTTTTTAATCATAAATGCCTTTTGTGACGCTTCTCGTTTACATGAAAAGTATTTTTTTACGTTTTTGAGAGAAAGAGTTTAAATGTAACCAGATACAACTAAAACTTGTTAGCCGATCCCTTTCACCTTGTAAAATAAACTGAAGTACAAAAGAATATATAAACCCAAATATTTTTGTATTGTGATATATTTTTGGACAACATTTAAAAAAAAAAGTTTTATCATAATGTAACGAATGGACACAATTAAAGCATATCGCCCAAACGCAACTTATGCATTTTAGAAATCAGGCCTTGTTTCATTTCCACATGAATTGGACAAGCTAAGACTATAAAAGGGTGAATTCGATCATTCACTACTCGTGTTACAGAAAAAGCAGAAAGACATGCCACGTTTAACAGCAGCAGAGCGAATGTCACAAGTGGCCATGGGGGTTTGAATAGCCATTCGACTCCTTCATCGCCTCAACCAGATTGGCCGGAAATCTGACCGTCCTAGAAGCGGAAGACCGAGGGTAACAACTTCTGCAGAGGACCGATATCAGAAGACCGATATCTGCGCACACTACATCTGCGCAACAGATTCGTCACCATGACGCTATCAGCACCATATCAAAAGGAACATTGTCAAGAGACGTCTTCGGACTATCGTGGAATAACCTTGAACCGCGAACATCGCCTCAACCATCTACGCTGGGCAAGGAGAGTGAGTCGCTGATAACATCGTGATTGGGCAAGGGTGATCTTCAACGACCCTGACTTATCACCGATCGAGCATCTATGGGACCATATGGGAAAACGACTTAGACGTCGCCCACAGCAACTAGTCACCATTCAACAGCTGGAACAGGCACTATACAAAGAGTGGCAACGTATCCCGAATGACGTCATCCGAGGTCTTACTTTTTCCATGATAAGACGTGTCTATGCTTTTGTTGATTGTAATGGGTGTCACACCCGATACTATAACTCCACTTTTAATTAAAATCATGCAACGTTATGTCTCCTGATCTGTCCATGTTAATTTCAAAATATACCCCCAGTATAGACACAAACAGATATAGAGATGTGACTCCAACACGTCTTTGCAATGTTTGAAAATGGTTCACTTTTAACATTTAAAATACAAATAATACACAGGGGTGTCAACAAGAGTAAAACGGTTTAAGGATGGAACACTAAATATTAATGTTGACATAGATAACAAGATACTGATCAGTGTCACATAAATTTATTTCATAATTTTACTGAGATTATATCATATTCTCGCTTTACCAAAACTCAACGTTTAGCCATTTTATTCCGCTTAGATATATAGCCTAGGACAGGCATATATTCATTCGCTAATTAACCTTTGTTTTAATTAAAAATCATTTAAAATTTGTTTAAATCACTTTCTGAGGATCCAGTAGATTTCCAAAGTGGGAAAAAAAAGCAACCCAAACTTCCTGTAAAATATAACTTGAGTAAAAAAAATTAATCTTGCAATGGAACTGACCATGTTCTCTCACGGTTGAGTCCCGGTCTGCCTACATCCCATTCTGCCTACAGCCCAATTTGCCTACAAAAAAAATGTAGGCAGACTGGGACATAAGTTAACACCCCTAAAATAATGGGCATGACCCAAGTATCTGAGTAGAAGGATTATTTCATTTAAAAAATTGAAATATCTGTGGAACATCCTGATAAAAGATTAAGTAATCCGTAACTTCTCTCTTTTGAACATGCCGTTTATGCCTCTCTCACAGATAGGTGTCTAATGTGCTTGGTCCACTCGATTTCAAAACTAATTAGGCTTTTCGAATGAAACGAGGGCATTGATTGCAAAACTTTGTTTTACTGGATCCAGTCAGATTTCTCCTTTACTAGCCCGGAAATTACTCAAATTGGAACAGAGGTTAGCGAAGGAAGACATAATTAGGGCTACAACTGTAAGGGAAAGTGTTTAAATTAGAAATGTATAGATTGGGTTCCGTTGTTTCAAAATCTCTGTGTACTAATATAAAGTGTAAGTTTTCAGAAGAAAACAATTTGCTGACTTAATGACGATGGCAACCACATTAATCCTGATCAACAAAGCTAACCGTAAATTCCGGTTATTAAGTTTTGAAATTTATAAAAAGTCAAAGGTATGCTAATTATTGATGGGTATTTGCATAGGTATAAATTTCATGATCATGATAACGATTTTGCTATTTATTGCTTGCCTGTGTGAGATACTGCAATGTAATATTTATACGGCGATATTAAACTAGAATAATAAAGACGCACGTATGACGTCACAATGGTAGAACCGCTGTCATTAGTTATATATTTATGAAATAAATACGAATTATGAAAAATGAAAATTATGCATAATGTCTTTGTGGATGTATAGTTACATCAATTAAAAAGGGAAAATCTTGATATGACTGTTTGTAGTTTTAGGAAAAACTTCGTTTTTAACTTGCTACTTGAAGATGTAAAGGCTAATCTATGACCCCCTAGCTAAGAAAATGTACATCAGATATGTCAAATATTCAAACTGAACAAGGTTATCTCGGCGTACTTAACCTATTCGCGATCCGTCGCTCATGACTGTTATCAAATCTTTATATCTTGAAAAGTAAAATCATCTGTAGATATTTATTATTTTATGTTTGATAATATAATACATGCCCCTGGTACCATGTTTTTAGGTTTTAGTGCGAGCGATTGATTCGATTCTTTTCTAATCTGTTCCACTGTACCACAGCGGCTGAGCTGAGAAAAGGGTAGCCGTAGGCACTCTTATAACGGAAGTCTTCTTTTTGGTTGTGGGATATTTTATAGTCACTTATGTGCGCATTACTCAGTCAAATCATAATCAGTTGGCACTTTATAAAATGGATAAACAATGACCGACAGGCATTATTAAGAAGTAGGGATGTTTGCCCTCGGGGTTTGTCAGCCTGCCTTCGGCACTTCGCAAACCCTGCAGGCAACGTCCCTTTTTCTTAATAATGTCCTTGGGCATGTTTTATCCATAACATAAAATCAAGCCATGCAGGGAATTTACGTTGACAAAAATTTTCATCTGAGGAAAGGAACTCGAAAAACCCTTGGGCGTCACAAGGCCAAACAATACTAAAATAGCATAAAAAAAACATCTTTCTACACATACGTTTCAAACAGAATGTTTAATGGGCCTTAAAAAATTCTTTTACCTAACAGACATTATTTTTGGAAATAGAAATAAGATCTACCTGTGTATCCTTTAGCTTGCGTAGCAAAATTTGTGTCATTGAAGGAAGATAGGGTCACCGCAGCCCAAACATGAACTTTAATTTACTCAAAGGATAACGATTGTCCTGCTCATGAGCGAAAGTCAACATGCCAGCAAAGATGGACTCGATGCTGCTTTGGTTGTCAAATAAACTGATTACAGGTAACTCAGACACAAACAATCACAATCTAATCTGATAAATAATGGTGATATTGAAATGTATTTTTATGTAAAAAATAAGCGTTTATATAATACATGAGTGTAAAAATTAATCAATTCAGCACTCATTTAATTCTTTGAACACCTATGCAGGAATATTTCCTTGGAAAGTGATGATCTTGTTCTTTATCCACGAATAATTAGAATAGTTTTATAAGCTTGGTTAACCCTTAATATAGATATTAAAACATATACACGTCTACGTATTTATCAGATATCTTTTTAACGTCAAGATATTTTGCTTTCCTTTTTCATATGAAACTTTTGAATGTGTACAACATTTTCATTTTTTATTGTTTTCGTTGATTTCTCAAAATGCCAGGCACATTTGTCAATCTTCAAATTTTTTCCCCCATGGATGGGAAATTATTGCCATAGAACAAAAAGGCGTACTTAATTTCAAGACATTCTTCGTTTTTGTTAAGTTTTTAGTATCCACCATGAAATGTAATCTTGTAATAATGTTGATTTGATAGATTGTTTTCATGATAAAGCTTTGTCACAAAGGACTTTGATCATCCTGTCTCAGGGTAAGACGTATAGCTAACGCTCCACTCTTCTTGGAGCGTCAGCTACACGTCTTACCCTGAGACAGGATGGACTTTGATATTAAAAAATCAAGATAAATACAGACTTATATTTAGGCTTATCTAATTCTGTATTTCTTCAAGTTTAATAATCTGAACAAGGTTTTCGGACCTACTTTGAACCATTTGTCGTATATTATTTCAGTACTTATTATTGATCTATTTTAAAGAGAGCATGTTGTGGAATTTCTAACCTTTTGAGGAAAAGTCTTTAAAAGATTCATGTATCTTTTAGCCAAATCTATGTTTTCATAGAAATTGTTTGTGAATTGCAAAGTTTAATTTGTGACCCGCTAGTCGTATGTGAATGTTTTGATATCAAGGTCGAGGACGTTCATTTCTTGGACTATCTTAATCATTGCGACAATTCATTTTTAAATCATTATTTCCCTTCTTTAAATTTCTTATGTAGAAATGCATTGGATTGGAGTTTATTTTGACTCATTTTTGCAAAAAAAATAAGTAGTTGGTTAGTAGTATACAACACTTATCAAACAGTTTCCAAAAACATAAAAATAAGGGTTGGGAACTAATAAAATAACCGTTGTTCTTTGAAATTAAGTAATCCCTTTGCTTGGTTGTCAAACTCAAACTCTTTATTATCTGTTAAACCGCCAGCGGCGGTTCATGAGACAAACATATATACATTTTACGTAATACACAAGATAACAGCTAACTGGCAATATGAAAATTCATTTTATAAAAGCATTAAATACATGATTTAGAAATTTAGACAGGCATTTAAGATCTTTATGCTGGTGGTAGTTAGTAGTTTTCTAATAGTGAACATGTTTGGGAATTTCAAGTATTTATCATCTACATATTCTTTACGAATTTGGAGAAAAGTTTCACATCTAATCAAGTAATGAAACACGTCTCCAACAGCATTGAAGCTACAAAGTGGACATGTTCGTTCTTCACGTGGAATGCTCAACCATCGACCTGTCTCGATTGGTAACTGGTGATGAGTTGTTCTGAATTTTAAGATGGGATAATATACGTTTTTTGGAGTAGGAGATACATTTCTAAGATAGGTTCGTTTTTTATGTATATGTAAAGATTTCCTATAGGATTGGATAAAACTTGAGCTCTCCAATTTTGAAGGAACTGTGATCTATACACATTTTCAACCATTGAGACAAGCCAAGGCGTTGTGCATACCGCCGGGTTTACAAAGACATAAAGGATAGACCGCAGTTATGTTTTGCAAGGGGAAGTAATCCCTTAGCTTGGTTGTCAGGGGATAATCTCGGAGGACATTAGGTTAATTGAGATGACCTGATCTTTCTGGATATGTTTCAAGTACTTCAGTCAACAGGAATAATTTATCTCCATCACGTGAGTTTTGTTCTCTTTAATATATGTAATTTTTAAAACTTTTTTTGGACAATAATTTTAAAGGTCGCTAGTACTTAGACCCCGGTCTAATTTCTTTTCTACTTGACTCCACAGCAAGTTCTATCCATTAATTCAGCAAGGATAAATTATTTGGTTTTAAAGGTAAGGGATTATGGAACAGTAGGACAAAAGGCTTTCAGATGCAAATGTCAATTACATTGGTATCATTTGTCTGTTCAATTATGTGAATTAATTAAAGTTAGTTGTGCAACCTGTGACTTTGTATGAAACAATATTTGATCTGCTGAAAAGACTGGCGCCTTTCGATGCGTAAGGTTTTTATTATGAATAACAGTGCTCCACAGGAGATTGTTGGAGATAATGCAATATCTCTTTGGCTATCTTGTTTTCACAGTAGATTTTTAATAGTGCCCTGCCATCAAGAACAAGACATCACAATTGTTTAACATCATCAAGTAGTGACATCAGATTGCTATGACATCATAAACATGATGATGTCACTATGCTATGACATTACTGCTTGTGCTACTGCATTGTTCATTGAAATATAATTTACAATAATTTTCGATGATAAGTTGTAACTCGCCATCGTGTCTCCTGATATCAAATACCATGCAAGTCTTCAAAATCAAACATTTCAATGACTGATGAGCACCAGAACCCGTATGTTATAAATTAATTCTCACTGACTAATCCATTTTATGCAAAAATTTATTTATTGGTCAGTTTCTCCTACATTATAACAACTTCAAATTAATTATTTCATAAAATAAATAACACTATGGTATAGAAACGCAACAAGAAACCAGATCATATCCTATGCAATTTATCATTTTTTAAAACGCAAAAACATTAACAATATGTGGTAAACTATGAAATCAATGAATCCTCAACTGAAAGAAGTGACATAAAATCCCTGTTTGGTATATTTGCAACTAGTTGAGGCACACAGTGCTCTTCGGTTTCACATACGGGGTATGCACTGGGTCCGTTTGCGCCATGGTTCCAAAATACTGAAACAAAATAAGTCAACATTTAAGAATTATTTAAATGAGTTCATTGCTCTGTTGATACTGAAAACACTTAATAATTTAGAATAAAGCAATGTATCATGTAAAAGTTGATAATTCAGTTAGTTGCTTCAATAACTTTCAAGTTTGAGGAAGTGTATTATTTAGTTTTCACTAGATGTAGGTAATTACAATGGTTGAACAATATATTATCTTATGTAGGTAACAATTAGTTATCCCTCAAAGTCGCATGTATTAGGGATAGCGCAGTGCCAGGTAAGGGCGTTATTTATTTTTTCAGTTACCTTAACAACTGACAACATAAAATTTCAATCTAAATAATGTCAGTAGTTCTTTCAATTACAGCGCATGAGTAATAATCAGTGTTTAGGCGACAGTCTACTCAAAATCGATGCAGTTTCATATAATCGGACAGATATCTCTAATTAAGCATATGTTTGAACTAAAGCTAACAGCATCGATTTCAAACATACGGTGCATTGAAATCAATTTATGCATTCTCAACATGGACGATTTTTAAGCAGAAGGTCCTGCGGCCACAAAACTCTTCCTCGCTCCCCTAACTCCCTACTCCCCTGATCTTGCGCCATCTAACTTCCATCTCTTTCAAACCATTAAATCTCTTTGAAAGGAACATGCTTTCGAGATTATGAAACACCTATTTCGAAAGTAAAAAAAAAGATAAAAACCCACAAATTTTTTTCAAGAAAGGTAACTACAGTAATGTTCCACTATGTCTGGTATAAGTGGATCAGGAAAATATCTAATGAAAGTCCTTCGTGCAAAATTTAGCACAACGTACATCAGACGGTCCACCTCGACCCGTGCAGGCTAACGAGTAAACTGATTCGTCCGTGTTCTTCTGGAAAGTGTCTCGGACTGTCTGATTGGTCCAATCCATCTGCATCAAGAAGTCTTCTAGGGCCCTTTTGTCGTGAGGGTTGCTGGTATACATGTTGTACAAGGGGATGCTCATACACGTTGCCATTGGAAACCGAGGGTAGTACAACATAAAGGATAGACACATCTCATCATGGGTTGAGAATCCACCCTAAAAATAGAGTACAGAGAACATATGATAAAAAAAAAATCATGATGGCCTTGATAATGATGACGACAATGTTTAAAGCCTAACATCCAGTGCTGGGACTGCTCATTGGCTGTAAACATTACTTTGAAATTTGGCAGAACTATTACAACTTCAAAGTCTTAAAGAGGTCGCGTATGATGTGTATCGGTTATTGCACTTTCAGTCTATTAAACGAAAGTGAGAAAACCTGTAGAAAAAGTAAATAATTAACTGCAAATCTCACCCGTGTCATCCCCTTCTTTCCAAAAGACTTATAATCGCACTCTGTTATGATGGAGTCACCCTGTGAAAACAAGAAGATGTTTCTAACGATCATCTAGCTAAATTGCAATGATATTGCAGATTTGAAGCCAATTTCAAAGTCAGGCAACCGCTATTGCAGCACCACCGCCAACTTTGTTGCTACAGGTTCATGTATATATATCAACAGTCTAGGAAACAATCAATGACTTGTTTTGAACGAAAATTAATTAAAAATTAAATCAATCAATGACTTTATTTGAACGAAAAATAATTAAAAATTAAAGTTTAAGATGTAATCGTTTAGTAGAGTGTAGACATTCCTAGTTATACCTCTTTACTTTGGGACATGATCGTCAACAACTGTTTTCTACACTGTTGTTTTTGACAATACAGGATCCTGTGATTGAAGAATCGAATTCAAGCACCCTAACTAAAACAAAATTTTCTGATTAAGAATTCAGAAAATGTTTATGTTTATCAGGATATGGACATTCAATGAGCTTCTTGAGTTTAATTCATAACTTTGAATTGTTATGTTAGTTGTTTTTATTCAAGTACATGTACATCTATGCATAACCTTGTCTCTAATGCATGTATACGCAACATGGTTAACAAGCATATCGTAATTTCTTACAAGCTTTTCAAATTATTTTCCAATAATTTCTTTATCTTTTATACAGTACCTACCGCTCTCAGAGTTCGCATTTTGGGCAGCATCCTGACTTCCTGATAGTCAAAGTCGTAATAGTTGTCCACAAGGATTGGCTCCAATTCCGTGCCGTTTCTTATGATTCTGGTTTTGATCCCTGAGCCCAGGAGATGGGTGTGAAGGAAGTTGGCAAACACATTGACTTCCTGGTTTGGAACTTGTGACATGTGCTATGAAAAAGCATTGGAATTAATACATCTCCCTGTCATACACTTGGTTTAAATGTTGAGGTTGGTTGACTGGTAAATAACTTTGGAAATATGCCAAAACAAATGGTCTCAAAACATTTCCCTGTATTGTCCTAGTTGCCTTATGATAGGAACTTTGGCCGGGTTGTATAAAAAAAGAAATGGACTCAGTGTACCCCCTGAAAAATTATTACTGTGGACGTGTTATTCTTGGTAACTTGGACGGACAAAACTGATTCAATACAACGTACAGGTAATGTTAACTTAAGTTAAATCCTCAGTTGTCTTTCTAATATTTATGTTGATATTTAAACCTTATTTGTGAACTTGATATTTTCAGGAACGTCCTTATTGATTAAGCATTGAAGTTAACCTTCTTCGTGCAGGACTTGCTACAGTGTCCTCTTGAGACAAATGACTGGTACTCTGGGGGAATAAGCTGCAGGGTGTCGATCATGACGCCTGTCATCAGCATGCCTGCGTCATGTTGACGCAACGTCGGAGTGTAGTGAATTCGCAGGCCCGAGCTGTCGACGTAGCCTTGTTACATAGCATGAACACATGTAACAAACACAGAAACAACGACCCGTTTTCTTCGTCAAAAACGACATTTTAGGGTTTGCTGACTGAACTAACAAGGAATTTATATTACTGAAAAAACCATCTTTGAAAAAAACGAATATAATGCATATAAAAAGTAAACGATTTCTTCCTATGGGCAGCGTTCTCGCTGCCTTTAAATTCCTGTGGAGTAATCACTTGCAGAGGAAGTCGGGGACGCTTGATCAAGTTTCGTTTCAGTAACGATACATAGGTACTATCACCTCGTGAGAAGAAAATGTTTCAGTAGTCTTTGCTACTGAACAAATGATGTAACTAGATTACACATATAGTATTCAACAAAGGATGGGACATATTTATTCCAAGCTGGAATCATGAAATCTTGAATATTAACAACTTCATATTATGAAATAGTGTCATATGTATTACGTTAAGGTTGTACTTTGTGCCTTGTATTGGTAAATATTTGAGAAAAAGCGCTTTTTATGTTATACCTGGAGTCATTGCTGGGTTGTTGTAATGGGTCTCCAGTAGAACGTGGGTAGCATCACCATGATCACCTAGAGAAAATCCGACATCTTTCGGGAAGTAGAAGGGCTGCAATTATGAATTTAACAAAATTGAGCATTGCACTCAATCAACCAAACTATTTGAATAAGTGCCATGGTAAACGGACCATCGCGACCAAGCAAAGCAATCGGATTCTTGATGAAAGTTATAACTTCAATATTATTCATGTAGTGAACAATGACCAATACTCACCTCTCCGCCGACGGCCCAAGCCAGCAGAACTGAAGTGCAGGCTCTTAGTTCTGGTTGTTGGGCTGTTTTGCTGAAGTAACACTGAAAATCCACTCCCTCCCATTTTGGATCAAGTTTTGTCGGACACATGTACACAAGGATATGGTGAACTATTCCCTCGTTACCCTTCTGAAGGACTGGCTCGTACTGTTAAAAAGGAAAAAGAACGACCTGTAAACCTGAATGAAAACAAAAATACCCTATACCCTATTGTTTTACCCTATTTTATACGTCCTTTGATATCTACTAATTATTGTGGACAATAATCCCCCTTTAACATCTACTCCACCGTTGCTGAGATATAGGATCTGACACTGACTTTTATCACGTTCATTGGACGGATGACACTTACAATAATTTCATCGGTAAGCGTGGTAAAGGGGAATTAACAACTTATCTGTTATTGTTTTAAAAAAACTCCTCATTAAGATGTTATATAGTGACTCTAAACACGGTGTGTTTATAGCAAGTTAGCAAGTAGTAGAGTCTTGTGCAAGTTAGAGCCTTCCGGGTGGAGGGGAAGGGGGCGGGGCGGGGGGGGGGGGGGGAGTTTCGTTTTCTTGAGATATCTACTTTACCTTTAATTAGTAATTAGTAATGGCAATCAGCATGTCGTATTAAACTCACCATGATCATGTGGTGTTTCTGTTTCAGCTCCGGCAGCTTGTATACGGTACAGTGATAGAAGGTATCCTGGGCAGGCACATGGAACTGCAAGCAGAAAAAATTATTTGGAAAAAAAACTATACTTCTTATAATGTTCTTGTTGCTACAAGACGTTATGTTTATACACTTTCGCATGTATGCATCCATGATTTAATTTAATAAAACATATCTTGGTAAATATTTCTGGAAAATAACTATAATTTCAATCGTACTTTTTCTAACTAGCGTTAAAGTAACCGATCTGAATATTGGTCAGTGTACCTCTGTACATTTTTGCAAAAATGGTTGTGTTAAAAGGTTCTGTTCTTGCCTTTTTGTTGACAAAGTCGAAGTGCTTTGCGTCAGCGGGCAGTGTGTTAGCTGAGGAGACTTTGTCGAGAAGAAGGAGACTCTTGGCCCCCCTCCTGCCCGACCCATGGTAGGGCAGGCCCGTCTCGTGCTCCGGGTCATCGGGATGGTAGGAGTAGATAACCTTGGTTGTTCCATACTGCAAATAACTTTGATGCATATATTCAACAAAATAAATAAAAGGTCACTCTGATTTTCAAAATTGAGGTGTTCTGTGGTCCAGCTGACTGGTATTATATTGATTATGAATCAGTCGGGGTGTTAGGAGTCCACCTTAAAGAGCCACTCAGTGATTTTCATAACATATACGTTGGCTTTGATACGAACCTAAATGTCATATGTGGTGATATATACTTAAAACATCTTAACTTTTTATCTCCATAAGACAAATATATGACAAAGACTGATTTTCTATGAAAATCTTAAAACAGCCACATAATTGCTTATAGGCGGAAACCACCCGTCAAATATTCATGTATACTAGTAATAAAAGTTAACAATCAATATCAACTCCTTACTTCCCTCCTGCCTGATTTAGTTAAGTCTCCAAAATTACGTTCGAATATTTAACGCGCGCCACTGTCCGGTTTTCGATCAAAATTACGACTTTCTACCTTCATATAGTCACTGTAAAAAACCCAATTAGCTTTAAAATGCTTCTCTTTGGTAATAGTCGATACTTCACGATCAAATGCAACCATTGAAAAAGTTTGGCATATATGACTCCAGCAACTCACGGAGTGGCTCTTTAAAGGCACTGTTGGAAGTTTCAAGCAAATTTCATTTGTTCGAGTTTCATTGAGTATTAGTTTATCATTATAGTAAATAGTACGGTAAATGGTACAGTAAATGAGGCAGTAAATGGTACAGTAAATGAGGCAGTGACACTGAAGGAATCAGAGGCGTTGAAGAATAGGATTGCTGCAGACCCAGATACACGTCACTTCCTGGATATCATTCTGATATCACACCTCATATGGTCTAGAAGGATACAACGGTGTGTCCATCTCTGGAAACTGCTGCCAGATATGTGGTGAACCTCTGTGCTGCCTGGAGACCTGGAGCTGCTCATGGACAATGTGAGATGTGTGGTCTGGCATTCGGAGACCTCCTTATCTACCGGATATGTCACTGTACAAGCTTCCAGTACTGGACTGGTGCCGTATAATACGTATAACCTCGATTGAGGGTAGTGTCAACCTACTTGCTAAGGCAGACTATGACCTCACTACCTGCGTGCTTTCGTGTAAGCCACCAATTGAGATGGACTCAGAAACAATCATGAATTATTCCAAAATAGTAGTTTGAGGATTCTATGCCCTATGTAGATCCCTGCCACTAACCTCATTTAGTAAAACATTTTATTACTGAAACTGGGTATCCCAAGTCGAAGAGTATCAAGCACTATGTTATGCGACAATTTAATCAACCTTTTAATCATAACAGTTAGGAAAGGATTCGTATAGCTTAACCAAAATAGGTACGTTCTTGAAAGAAGTCTTTGTATTTATTAAATCTCTTGATTAATCTTTCTACGTGAGATGGTTTTATCCCCCCCCCCCCCCCCCCCCCCAAATCACCCCTCCCCCAATTCCTCCTTCCCATGCTTCAGTGCTTTTAACGCTTACCTATCAGTATTAAATATGACTTCAGAATAGAGATAACCCTTTGAGATCAAAATAGTTTATTAGTTACTGAACTTAGTGACAACCTAATTGTGAAAATTGAAATGGTAAGAGTTGTCCTTACCAATGCATCAACAGGCACAAACAGTTATTTTTATTTAAACGTGGGGGATATCAAGAAATTCTTTGTTATCTTACTTCGATGGCCAGATCATCTTTCTCGTCGCAAGTGTCGATTGCCCTTGAGAACTTGAGCACTGTCCCGAAATCGTCCTCGAATCCGGCCAACAATTCCCAGTCCTGTGACTTGTCTATGACAGGCTCGTAGAAACCGATTGTGTGACGGTCCTGGGGTGGGAAATAATAGGATGATAATTTTTGGTCTCGCTAAAGAACAAGATTATATATCCTTTTAACCTACATGTATGTGTAGATGAATACATGACGATTTTATATCAATTTAGGATTTCATCCCTCTTCAATAATGAAATTGATCTATGTGAATAAATTGTCAGCTTCAATGGCGCAAATATCGAAATTCTTACTTTCGATTGAAAAACGAATAAAGATTTTATAGCACTTTGGAAGTTATATTTTCGCTTCCGTGACAAAATATTTCTATTTAACGTCCCTTCCTTCGGTTGAATAATAAGCTGTGCGTTTACAGCAACTGGGTGGGACCATTTAAATTCTACTGTGAATTTTCTGTTTTCATTAAATAATCTTTTCATTTTTTTCTTTTTCAATAACGTCGTTTATATTTGTTAACAATAAAAAGACGTGTCAATCGTGAGATTTTTGCAACTCTAGATTGGTAAATTTATTTGTCTACTATCGTATTTGACTCGTTCGAAATATTTTCTTTGCATTTCACAACATCCTCTGATTTTTAATTACACCATACTGACCTTAAAGTGGACATGTCCATCTTTGACCCATCCAATGACCACATCAGCTGGGTACATGCTGCCATGATGTGAGATTCCAAACCCGACATAGCCTTTGGTCTTCACGTGGGTCTCGAACTGGATGTGGGTTGAGTTCGTTCTCCAGAAGAGAAAATAGTCACCATTGTGGTCAAGCTGTGAATAGGTGGGGTAGTCTTCCGTCGGGGTGGGGAAACCTGGGGGGTATGCCCCAGAACTCTTGGCACCGGCGCCTTTGATAGAATCGGTTGTGCTTGGAATATCTTTCGGTTTAGGAACCGCAGCACAGCCAAAAACAAGCACTGCTAGGAGTAGAAGCTTCATAACGGCAATGTTCTTCGTTTTGGACGAACCGTCTTTAAATCGTCTCATTGTTGCCGGGTACTTATACTATGTTGATGTCCCAGTTTCTGAACTTAGATCATGTGTGAATGCGTCGAGTGACTAATTGGTGAGTATTCATCATAGATAAAACTATGAAGGGCTGGTTGTAGCAATAGCACATATATCTGCACCTTTCGGTATATATCTAATGATTCAGCAAAATGTTACCATTGATCAAGTGCTGTCACATTGAAGACTAATCCAAATAATTGTTGTGCAACACCGCTTTTGAGGTTTAAATTGGTTTTTAAAAGGGGTATAGGAGCCACATTTCAAGACAATTAACACCTACACAAATTGTCATCACTACTTTTAACAACTTGTTTTTACAACTCTTATAATTGTACTTACACCTTTAACATTTTTAATTACAACTTGAAAGAGTTACGACTTAAATTCAATACTTGAATATACATCTGTTATTGTTGCAATTACATCTTTCAAACTTGTCTTACCAGTTATAAACAATACTTGTTGGCCAATCCCCTTCACCGCGTTAAATATAATAATAATAATAATAATAATAATAATAATAATAATAATAATAATAATAATAATAATAACAACAATAATAATAATAACTTTCTTATACCGCGCATATATCCATGACAAAGCATGCTCAAAGCGCCATGAGTATTATCATCCTGGAGGAATAGTACTTTCGGTGCTGCCGATTAACAAGCGCTCCGCGCGACCGTAGAGGTCCGTAATTCCCCCTTGTTCAGGTACCCATTTGTACGGCTGGGTGAACTGAGTGCAAAGTGGATGAAGTGTCTTGAAGATATGTTTAAATCATACAACAAATACACAGAGTGTGAAATAAGAGTGAAACGATATAAAGACGAAACATTAAAGATTCATATTAACAGAGGTGATAAGATACTGAACTCTGTCACTTTGGTTTATCAACTATTTTTACTAGTATTTTGTTCGTTTCTCCCCATCTTCCTTCCAGAGGTGATAACTAACCTAATCTTAAACCCATATTAAACCTACCGAAACTCAACGTCAAATAATTTTATTTTTTGGTGTTCTAATCAAATATATTTTCTTTCATTGTTCATGAAAGAAAACTAACGATTAAAATTGATGTATTGAAAATTTTTCATTAATAATATACTGATATAAATTCAAGGTGAAAATCGTAAATTATATTTTGGGGTTTAAAAACAGTTCGTCCTTAAAGGGGTCATCTACTACATAGCTTAGAAAATGGACATCCGAAATGACATGTAAATAAAACTAAACAAGGTTATCTTTGGGCACCTAACCTAGTTGTCCTTCGTCGATCATGACTGTTATTTTATCCTTATCATCTTGAAAAGCTAAAGTCGTGTTTTTATAGATGTGTTAAGCGTTTGATTACACAATGATCGCCGCTGTTACGGTGATATTTAGGTTTATGTTGAAGCGATTGTCGGATTGACTCGACTCTTTTCAAATTTGATGCCACTGTACCAAAGCGGCTGAGCTGGAAGAAGAGTATTCACAGGCCCTTTTAATTATAAGTTTATCAACGGACTTCTACTTTTTAGTCTCCTTTACTTAATCATAACATTGGTAATTGTAATCAGTTGGGAATTATTTACACGGATAAAACATGACTGACGGGAAATATAAGGAGTAGGATTATTTGCCAGAACGCCTACGGCATATCCTGCATGCAACCATTACTATTTCTCAATAATGTCATGGTTATGTTTTATCAACAACATAACACCATGCCACACGGGTCATTTATGCTAACAAAAAACCTGCATCCGAGGAAAAGAACTTTAAACCCCAAGGCACAAGGCACAAGGCAAATTCGATGAACAGCATAATCACATAGTAGTTTTGGAAAAAAAAGTCTCAAATAAAGTCGACCTGTATAAGTTTAAGCAAGCAAAGAAAAATGTGTGTCATGATAAATGAACAGGTCATCACAACCCAAAGCATGTACTTTCACTCAAATGATAACGTTTGTCATGCTGATAAAATAATGTCAACAAACAAGCGGAGACTGATGTGAGATACGCTGATAAAAGAGGCGACAGACTTATAAACTCTTCAAAAAAAGAAACTTGACACTGACTTTCAAAGTTCAATATAAAGACCACAGATGCAAGTTAAACATTGAAATGAAAACTAAAACGCTGTTTGAAGATGTCTGTTCAGTAAATTTTATTCAGAATAAGCATGATCTTGAAATGCACAGGTGCACAAGTGTTTCAACATCACAGGGGTGCACAAATGTCAGTATCGGGTATGGCCACCATTGGCATTGATTATTGCTTGCCACCGACGACCCATGGATGCAATCAAGTTGTCAATCACAGCCTGTGGAATGTTCTGCCATTCGTGCTGAAGTGCTGCAAGAAGTCCTGGAAGTGTTTGGGGTGGTGGATTCCTACTGTGCACGCGTCGATCCAGTTCGTCCCAGAGATGCTCAATTGGTGACAAATCTGGTGACCTGGCTGGCCATAGCAATGTCTGGACATTGTTACGCTGTAAAAAGTCTTGACAAACACGTGCAACATGTGGTCGAGCATTGTCCTGCTGAAAGAGACCACCATGGACGTTGACGTGAGGAATAACTTAAGACTGTAGGATCAAGTCCCTATACCGTACTCCTGTGAGGTTACCCACAACATGCACAAGGGGTGTCCTAACACCGTGACGAATCCCGGCCCACACCATGACACACCCACCTCCAAATGGGACAACCTCCTGAACACAGTTGGCAGCATAACGTTCTCCACGACGTCGGTATACACGTGCTCGTCCATCACTTCGTCGAAGTAGAAAACGGGACTCATCAGTGAAGAGAACGGTTCTCCACCTTGCACGTGCCCATCTCATCCTCTCTTGACACCACTGGAGACGTTCCGCCAGATGACGTTGCGTTAAAACGGGACGTCGAACCTGTCGTCGTGGAAAAAGTCCAGCCTCTCTCAGCCTGTTGCGTACCGTTTGGTCGGAAATTCGACGCAGGCCTGGTATCTGCGTTGTTGTTGACGTTGCTGTCCTGGTGCGTTCCCGAAGGTGGAGCAGTCGGATGTACCGATCTTGGGCCCGAGTAGTCACCCTTGGTCTGCCTGACCTTGGCCTATCATTAACGCTGTTTCGGGTGTTGAAACGGGTCCACAATGAAGAGATGGTCTGTCTGGACACGCCAAAGTGTGTTGCAACATCTCGCTGCGTCGCTCCTGCTTGCAGTCTGCCAATAGCGTTGTTGCGTTGCGCTCTGTTCAGTCTTGGCATTCTTCAGGTCGCTGTACCGATGTTGTGTAGTCTGATTGAACAGCGGCTGATATGGCTTTTTATACCCCTATAGCAGACGTGTCTGCATGTAAACCTTTATGATCCCATGCTGCACGTGCTTTGGCAGAAAATGCATTTGGACGAATCGCTCGTTTTCGTCCCTGAACACAACGTAAACTTTTTAGGCCATTGTTTTTGGTAAATTTACACTTTTGAGCAAGCCTTACTTTTAATTACAGGTATGTATCATGAAAAAAATTGACCCGTTTCGAAAAAATCAATTTCGCATGAATGTCAAGTTTCTTTTTTTGAAGAGTTTATATAGCTCCTGGCACGCTAATGACTCACTGATAATTTTGGAAACAAAAAAGTGTCCCTAAGAGAAAGTTTGCCTATGATCGTTTTCGAGAATAGGACCTCCCCCCTTTAACCACATGAGTATCTTATGTCTTCTCAGGTAACCTCGGATACAAGTGTGACATTTTAAATTAAGAATCCTGATTGCCTGCAATCTATGCCAGTTGTTAAAAAACTATAGTAAATGGTCATACCATAAAATGAATTTTCGTATACTCCAAGAGACAAAAAATTCACTAGGAAATAATTATAAGCCTACAACGGATTGTAACTAATGTTAAAAGAATGGACTACAATTGGTAGTAACTCTCTTAAGTACTGCAATCAGACCTCTAAATTATATATCTGGTAGTCACTAGTGATGATCAGAGGGGCCATGGCGAAGACTACTTTCATCTGCTTTGGCAGGCTAAAAATCACCAAAAGACTTAAATTTGGTATAAATGGAGAATCTCAAGTATCTTCTGATATCAACTATACCAACACGAGTTGATGAAAGTTACAAATATCCAAGGCTTGCCGAGGATATTTTTCCTTTAATCAATGAGTGTTGATATATTTGATATCGGAAGATAAGAGGGTGAGATTTTCTTTATCATCCAAAATCATTTTTCATTACATATGAATGACAAATGAACATTACTGAACACCGTGCTGTCCTAAGACTCCAATTGCAGTGATGTCATAGCATTTATGACGCCATAACATTATGATGTCATTACTTGATGATGTAAAACAACTGTGATGTCATATACTTGACGTCAGGGGCATTGTTCAAAATCTACTGCCAAAAAAGATCTCCTAGGAGATATCGCTTTATCTTTCACAAGCGATATCTCCTGTGGAACACAGTTTTAGATGATAAAGACACGTTGGCTAAGGATAACAAATTGTAGATTTTGTGACTTTATCGCCCCAAATGAGGATCTTTGTGGTCATTCCTGTGATCTTTGTTCATAAGCGGTAATGGCCACTATCTTATATATCCATAACAAAAACAACGCCACTGGACTGGAATATTGCCCAAGTAGTGCTAGAAACTTATTAACTCACTCAGAAGCAAATAAGTTCTGCTCATCAGTGATGTATACCGATACCAGGGCAGGGTCTGAGTTCCAGAAAAATTTATCAAAAACTGTTGGAGAAGCTTTTGTTTGATAGGCACATTCTGTCTGAATTGGCATAACCCTTGGCTCCAAGGTAAGGTCAATGCCTGCAAAATTGCAACCCCCCTAATTTCAGTATATGCAAATTTCTGATAGATACCGAAGTCATGTTCAAATAGTTAAAGAGAAGATTGAGATCTATAGGAGTTAATTTTTCAAGACAGCTACAGTTATAGCAAGGTGGACAGCAAGGTGGTCATGTCAAGCGTTTTACCTCTAAAAATATTCATTCCAACCTATCAAAAATGCAAATTGAGCATCACTGACATATATACTAGTATCCAAAGCATGACTATGATTTCAGAAAATTTTATTAAAAATTGATTTAGCTTGGGTAGGACCTCCCCTGCATGGTTTGAACTGCACCAGTCTCTATCTCTTGTTAATTAAAACCTTGCTGCAAACCCATCAAAATTTGCGTTTTGAGTGCAGAGCCTTCTTCAACGAAAAGTTGCAATGCTCATATGATTTCTCATTGGACTAATGTGATGCATTGCAACAACCTGGATGACAAATACAGAAAAGATGGGGAAAATGTGGCAAGGCCTATCTTATTTATTCATTGGGACTGGCGCAAGTATAGGCTATGTGTTGGAAGGTAGACATACAGATGATGCAACCATATGATTGGACTTGGTCAGTTGGAGTTTAAAAGTGAAATGTTTATGAAAGGAGGGACATTCATCAGATGCCATGACATGACATAAACCAATCAAGACCCTTAGGCTTGGTAAGCTTACACAAAACTCCCTTTTCATTCTTTGATTCAATAACAAGTTAATGTGCTAATCATAATGAGTTTAACTTGCTTCAAATGCCTTTTCTATTGCCCAAGCAGCATTAAACAATAACTCTCTCACCAATGCGTTAATAGATTATAAAATTACAAACCAGGCAGATATTTGGAAAGATTAATTTTATGCCATATTTTATGTACATATTTCATGATAAAAGAATGGTTTAAATCTAAATTGCTTACATAAATATAAACATAACATGAGTCAGCATATATAGTTTTGTACATATGTTAAATGGAATCAATTCAAACAGATTATATGAAGGTTAAATAGTGAAAAAAAGATTAGTTAATTAAACAAAGACTTTAACAAACATGAACTAGGATCAAAGCACAAATTTACAAGACAATATTTATAATTGTTCATCATATTATGCAAATTCAAATCAAAGCAGTTCAACATAAACTAGTAAACAATGTCAATGTTGAATATATAAAAGAAATAACAATGAAATTAACATATCAATTGTAGGATATGTCCATGATATGAAGGCATCCATATTAATTCTACTTCTGATTGTTAAGAACAGAATCACTTCAAATAATGCACTTCAAGGTGACATATAATATATAGAAATTGTCACTCTACAAGAGTTAAATTCAAATATCTGATCACAGAGTAACCCGTATGGAATGAATGAAGATTCAAGTAATAATAGCTTAAGTTCCCCTTAAAAAAACCTTTTAATGAATTTTACTGTTCCAGGAGAATGTATATATCTGACGATAGACCTTTAACCATGTTACCATTTTTTAGCAGGACCTTTTAAGTCATAGTCTCAATTATGCAAGGCCAATTTTCATGCACCTCTGGCGAATAATTCATCACTGAAATCAACCTTTCACCTAATTTGCATATTATTTTACATGTTTGCCTGCATTATAGCCCTAAATATTGAATTTCAAAACACCCTAACTCTCCCTATTATCGTACATCAAAGCTTACCAAATCATTTAGCCAAAGTCTTGACAAAGAACACATGACATTTTCCAGCTCAAAATGCAATGAAAATATCTTATGCTAACCATCTTTAAATACAGAAAAACATATAAATAGTATTGGTGATTACCAGATTCTAGATATATCGCTATCGCAATGCCACTCTAACAGGGCGCAAGTGATTTGCTTACTGGCCTAGTTGGAAGGCGCTGATGTAATAAGAAAACTAAAATATGCTACCCTTTTATATACAAGTTCTTGACAGAAAAAGTATTTTTTCTTTTAAATTAGTTTCAAATTATTTAACAAATCTTTGGTGAATGCTATATTTCCATCTATTTTTTCAACTGAATATGAAATAAATTTCATAAAGAATTTAAAAGCTTAAAGAATGAATTATGTATACAAACATAAAAAAACATGTCTACTAAATTCATCATGCATTTTATCTTCTTCAAGAGATAAGATTGTTATGTTGTCTCAATTATCAGTATTTGTGTTGACATTCACTGCATTCTGTAAAACTAATAAAATATTAAAAAGATGTTCAATTATGCAATATAAAAATTTATAACATCACAGCATCTTCCTTCACAACAAGCCAAAATTATAAAGCAATAAACGTCCATGATTTCAGTTGCCTTTTTCAATTTTCACTATTAGAATCCTTTATTTCATCTTTGTGAACAATCTTCTTCTATTATTCGTCAAATGTACATAGGTAAGTGAAAAACATATTCAGAGTCCGGTCATAGATAAAAATTTACTTTGATAACCAGCAGATATTTTTCAAAAGCAAATAACATTTGATACAACATTGAAATCTTAAATTCATAAATAATATCAAAATATGAGTATCGACTAAATAAGATTATGAGATGGTATCTCTTTCTCTGACATCTGAATGTAACAAAATTATCCGAAATATCAAACCATAAAATCTGTTTAAACTATCTTACAGAAATCAAAGAAAAATTCTGTAGAAGGAGTGCTACAAGGTCCTCTGCTAAGACTCCTTGTATTTTCAATCAGCAGTTGCTTTGGTAGGCTGGTTAAAGTCACATAGAGTATTTCATAATTTCAAAACTTTGCTTTGATAAACGCCAAATACCAAATTTACTGACTTGAGTTCAAATCATCGCAATCAATGTGTATCATTCCCAATTTCAAAATATTACGATTAATTTTTTCAAAAAGGATTAAAAAAGCTCTCTATATTACTGTAAGCCAAAATCATTCATGTCTTATGTAAAATGGCAATTTAACCCATCAAACATTATTAACTAAAAGCTGCCATCCTATATCATAATCTATAGACAAGTTTCTAAATTTATGTTTGACTAATTATTTTAAAAAATCAAAACTGTAACCATTCAAATTGTTATCATACTGAATCAACTGAAATTGTATTTTCCACCAACAGTCAGTACTTCTTGTTAATATGTAACTACTGAAAAGTTAGCCGTGCATGAAATCACAAACATACTATGCCCCTTTAATATAAAAATTATTTTTATGGACTCCTACAAGTTTCTCCTATGATGCCTTGATTTTTCTTGCAAGGCCTCTCATGAGTTGCATTGGTAGTGGGAACACAATGGTCGAGTTCTTCTGAGCCGCGATGGTGTTGAGAGTTTGGAGGTAACGGAGCTGAAGTGCGCCTGGCGACTCGTTGATGATGTCAGCTGCTTCCTTCAGCGCAATGGAGGCCTTCTGTTCTCCCTCAGCCGCGATGACCTGAGGTCAGAGGTAACAGTTATTTAATGAGGTTGAAAATTAAATTTTTTAAAAAACATCGAAAAAGATAAATTTAGCCATCCATCGGTGGTACATGCATGAAATCCTTAATAAAACATAACAAGGTCCTTTTTTTTATATTTAACTATGGATATTAATTATTTGTCCATGTGGAGATATTCTACCATTATCTAGTTAGATAAATTTTCAATTACATCACAATGTCACTATTTCACATGGCGCAAAACGGCAGAGCCTGCGAAGCTGATAAAACTTTCGCTACAACCTAAGGCATCAACAAACCTTTGCTCCAGCACTCTTGGTAGCTTCAGCCTCAGCAGCCATGGCTCTCTGGAGTTGGACCGGAAGTCTCACGTCCTTACTGGATAATAATGATAATAATGATAATAATGATAAAGGGAGATAAATGTATTTCATCTTTTTTACTGGAATACAACAGCCATATTTGTCAGTTATATTGTTATCAACATCTTGTGCCCAAAATTTCACCAAGTCATTAAGAGTTGCCTCCCCTCTCCACCATCAGCATTAATTGTTTATGATAGGCAAAGCATAATTTCACTGTCTAAGTTCCAAGAGAAAATCTTACAAAATGAAAAGAGCAAACAGCATTTCTTTAGAGTCACAGTTTCCCTGTTTTTTTCTCTACATATTTAAAAAAAATTTGTAATGAACTCAATGAAACTGAAGAGTCACTCGAATCATAACCTCCAAAATACCATTGGTTTCTTATCTTTACTATTTTTGCTGTAATTGGTTGATTCCAATGTTTGATCAGCCGTCATTGCTTCAGGATATCAAATTTTAATTTTTAATTCAGTGTGATGAACATTAGTAAACAAGATCTTAAAGATGCAGTAGCACATTTCTATGAAATTTTATATCTTCAAATTTTCCCCAATAAATAAGGTATGCTCAATGCATTAACTTCAGAGATAACACCTCATTACTCAACCCGACCACTGAATTTAAAGAACTTTTGAAAACACAAATGTTTAGGAAATGAGATAAACTATTTTCAGAGGCAGTGATGATCTTTAGATTACTTACACTTCTACCCGCTCCACCTTGATTCCCCAAACATCGGTACCAGCATCAAGAGCAGTCTGGGAAAGATGATTTGTCATTATAAAAAGAATTGTATCCTTCTGTGATAAAGTTAGTATTTCAAGTGTCAACTGAAGTTAGAATATCATTATAAAAAGAATTGTATCCTTCTCTGATAAAGTTAGTATTTCAAGTGTCAACTGAAGTTAGAATATCATTATAAAAAGAATTGTATCATACTCTGATAAAGTTAGTACTTCAAGCGTCAACTGAAGTTAGAATATCATTAAAAAAAGAATTGTATCATTCTCTGATAAAGTTAGTACTTCAAGTGTCAACTGAAGTTAGAATATCATTATAAAAAGAATTGTATCATTCTCTGATAAAGTTAGTATTTCAAGTGTCAACTGAAGTTAGAATATCATTATAAAAAGAATTGTATCATTCTCTGATAAAGTTAGTATTTCAAGTGTCAACTGAAGTTAGAATATCGCTCACCTTCAAATGGTAACATATTTCTTACAATAATGAAGTCAAGCTAGAATGTCAAACCATTTTGAAAAGGTTGAAATAAAGAAGGTATCAATTTTGCTAATTTTGCTGCTATGGTAGAGTGAATTCACAAGGGAAATTATTTGAAAAATCAAGCCCTGTAGCAAAGAATTTCACAGATTATTTCCTTTGTTTAGATATAATGAAAATATATCTTTATAGTCCTACTTATAATGAAATAAAAATAAGAAATAAAAAATTAAATAATGAAATTTTTTTGCATCAAGCAGCCAGAGTGAAGCGCCAGTTCAAGGAATATTTCCTTGTATTGCCAAGTGCCAAGCAAGGAAGCAACATCTCCCATCTTTTACATCTTTTGGTAAGGCTTGGATGGGAATCAAACCCCAGTCTCCCGAGTAATAAAAGGATGCTCTACTTACTGAGCTACATCCAGTAGCATTCTGTAAATTGGTAAATTGGCCACACAGAAGGATAGCAATTTTTATTCCTTACCAGCATAAACTCACTAATGGCGTGCCTCTCAGCCAAGATCTCTGCAAGACTCTTCGTTCCGAGCACGTTGCGGAGCGTGGTGGATGCGAGGAGTTGTGTGGATGAGTTAACATCTTCCACATTCGTCACTGACAGAACCGCATCCTGGATACGGTAATACACAACCGCATCCACGCTCACAGACACAGAGTCACGAGTCAAGATCTGTAGAAATAGTATATATATGATTAGTACTATATATCTAGAGCTTAGTTCAAATCACCTTTCTATGTTAAATCTTCATCTCTGAAATGCCAAAATTATGATATTTTCAAGATTTCAATTCTTTTTGGTTAACAGTCATAGAAAAGTTTCAAAATTCATGTTCAAGACATTAGTGGCATTGTCCAGTTGAGAATAACAAATCTCAAGTTTAACCAGTTGATTGACACTATAGTAAACTCATGAGCATTTAAATGCTAAAGTTCAGAAACAAGCACTACTTCTCAATAAAGTAACACTATTAAAGGAGTTTAACCTATTGACCCTAGCAACTTGATGTGTGCCCCTTTAAAGCAAATTGTTGGTGCAAGGCCAATTGCATATCACATTTAACTGTTTTATGATGTCTAAGATAATTTACAACAATCTGTGTTGGAAGAACATTAACAGCTTCATTAGCACATTCTGTAAATATGACACAGCTTATGTTTTACCAACCTCTTGTGGAGGAACATCTATCGTCACTGTCCTCATGTCAACTTTAACATATTTCTCGATACATGGATTGATGATAAACAGGCCTGAAATCAGAACATTTGGATAAAATTAATAAAGTATTGACCAAATTCTTAAAACATCGAAGGCTATCAAAAGGGGGGGGGGGGGGGACATATCTACTGTTTTCAACAGTAGAACATCCCCAATTTCAAAATTCCTGGATCCGCCCCTGAACATAAAACCTGATTTCACTTGAATACATTGAAGTGGAAGTAAAGTTCTCCATAAAAGCTCATTACAGTTATATATTGACATCTCACTAAGTCAAGTGTTCAATCCAATGAAATACCCAAATAGCATAAAGAAATTATATTTCAAGAACAGATAAAAAATTAAAGATAATGGCGCATTATGATATCTCTAAAATGTCCCTTTAAAGCAATGGTGTACCTGGGCCCTTGGCTCCACCTGGAGATAGACGACCGAGTCGGAAAATAACAGCTCGCTCATATTCAGTAACAATCTGAAAACACGGAGTGAAAATAAAACATTTGAAGGAATCATCATAAGAAAAGAAATAGAATTAGGTACATTTTCATCACAAAGAAAAAAAGAAAATCCATTTTAATGGCTAGCGCTTTCAGCTCAGAGGATCGTTGAGCGCTAGCCATTTAAATGAATTGTTTTTACTTCTAACTTCATATTTTTCAATATCTAATACCTGGGAGATGAACATCAATCTCCAGTGAACTTTATTCATATTTATATATATATATATGTTTATGTACATATGTATACGATAGTTGCCTTCGTATCTGGTGGTAATATTACTTCCATCATGAAGTTGGAGTCATTGGCGTGCACCATTGTCCGTTATCAGTCATAAATTGCAAATTAAAACTCTTTGAACTGATAAGCATTAAGATTTTGATTGTCATTGTCAACCGCTCCTTCTCAATCAAATAACACGAGTAACAAAGTTTAACATATTTGACCCAAACAACATTTACTGTGCCCCTTTAAGGATGAAGTGACAGGACAAACAGAAGTGGGTCAAAATTATGAAGAGGGGTATAAATCTGTCATCAACTCGTGGAGTTAAGCGCCCGAGGAGCAGAATTTTTTGGTTAAGTGTTTCGAAGGTTGGACCAGATTCACCAGACATTCTGCTCCGACATCTCGTATATACTGATGAAGGGGTTCTAACCCATGAAACTTGACTACAGAATTTTGCTCCCCCTGCCCCGTGGTGGCTTAGACGCCATGTATTTATGATGGATTTATCCTTTTCCACTTTTAACAAATTCTTTTTCTGCTGCCTGGCTATTCATGAATATTTCATACTGATTAAAAAGGCATCGTTAAATCTAAAAACACTAGTGCAAGGGAAAAATTGTTGAAGATGGTGTTGGATCCTTTAGGTGAAGCTACCCTCATGTGTTTTCCTTAACCAGTGTCAAGACGCTTATAGAACCTATATACAGTGGCGGATCCAAGGGGGGGGTTTAGGGGGTCCGGACCCCTCCTTTTTGAAAATCAATGATAGATTCAAGTCAATAAAAAATGAATAGTAAATCATTTATAACGTTACAAATAACCCAGTGTCCCCCCCCTCTTTGACAATTTCTGAGTCAAGTTTCAAAAATCCTGGATCCGCCCCTGTATATATACACTCTTTTTGCATGGACTGAATCTATTTGACATGAAAATGCAGATACGATCTTCATAGGGATAAAAAGCAAATCAACAGGTATCAAGCAATGCTTTGGATGATGTACATAACTTGTTGCACTCACCTTGATGCACATGCATATTGCAAAGGGGAACACAAGGAATATGGGAAAGAGACACAAACATGTGCAGACATATGCTATCATTCCTCCAGTGGATCCATCATCTGAAATAATTAAGAGAATTGAGGGTGGAACATGCATAAACAGTCACATTTGTGTTCATACTATATATGAAAGAATATAGATTGCGTTGCAGTAAACAAATCATTTCTGATATTACTTTGTCTCGTTGTTTATTTTAAGCTGTGTTGTCATTTTATTTCATCATATAGAATAATTAAGATCATTTACATTGCAAGCAATAAACTGGATTTCTGACAACGGCACAAATATATTCAACCGAACATATTTATAAACATAGATTACGCAATATCTACATTTTGAAATCGCAATATGTAAACAAAAAGTAAGCTTGCGATAATGAAACGACATTACCAAAAATTCAAGCACAAGACGAATAATAATTCACACTAAAGATATTCTGAGATTCTATTAGTACCCGGAATACCCAAAATACACTGTACATGGTTGATCTGTGTAGTCACTTGACCAACCGACCGTGTCCACAAAAACGGCGATTTACAACATTGTCAACCTTTTGATCACTAAACGTAAGTCTTGCACTTATAACAACCATCAGAAACAAAGAGTGTTATTCTATCAAATACTCACCTTCATCCTGTTGACCGGAATTCCCAATTTCAACCACCTGAGTGGATGTTCTCCGTTGGCTTGCCGACATTTTCCGTATGGATGAAGTTGGGTTTACCTGAAATGGCCTTCACCTTGTTGTTGTCAAGATGGCCGTCCTCCTAGATACGGTTGTCCTGCCTCAGAAAGTGCTTGCGCAATTTTAATGAGTACCTTTGGGGGTATACAAACATTGTGAAATAGATTTACTATATATTCGTTTGTTATACATCTGCTTCGTCAAACATCGTCATTTTATTCGAAATATTCCTTTTATTGACAAACCGCGCTTAGAGAATTTGATATCTCTTTGACATTAGGCTACCTGATCAATCATAGCTTTTATCAAAGTGAAATTCTCTCACATTTAACTGTTTTGAATGGTATTATTTTTATGTTAACTTTGCAAGGTCGTAAAACGGTGATCATTAGAAATAACAAAACTATCACATAATTAATTTGCTTATTTATGACGTTAATCTAATAAAAGTATTTAAAAAAATAATAATCATTAGTGTATACAAATCCATGTTGATGCGTATAGTTCAAATCTAATTTTTCTTTTAAATCAGTGATGTTCGACTGATATTTAAAAACATGTTTTGAAATATGACAGGACTGAAAAGACAACCTTGTTGTACAACATTTTACTATATGCTTTTTAGTTCCTTAAATATCTTTACTCTCCCGTTGAAGATACCGCCGTTTAATAAATCTACAAAGTTATTACACATTGTGTAATAACATCGCGTGTTGATTGACGTCACATGACGTCATAATCGTTAAACATGACGTCACAATGTTAACGAGGCAACGACAATGGCTATCCTGGCGATCTGTATGATTTTTCTTTGATATAATTCAGCGAGTAATAAATAAAATACTAAACTCAGTCCCGTTTAATTACATTTTTATGAAATTCGTGAATGGTATCGGTATCTAACTCGCTTTCGCTCGTTAAATACCAAACCATACACTCGTTTCATAAATATGTTATTAAATGGGACGTCGTTTAGTATTCTCTATATATAACCCATGTTCATTAACCCTCTTGATGCCCGGCAGTTGACGCTATCCACTCGCTCAGTGCCGCATCAGTTTGTGGAAACACAAGATATGGGTCAACGTTGTACAAAAAAGGTCACCAAGGCGTTACCGGGCACTCAAAGGGTTAAGGATTGATAACCTGTGCTAAAAGTGACAAAGTTTGCAGTGTATTATAACTAGATAACAGCTATATAATTTGCAGGCCTATTAGTTTGTATAACTCATGTCGAAAACCTGTATCCTTCACGTGTTTCAAACATGCACGAGTGGTAGATATTTGCAGCTCTAATGGTGTTTTGATAATAGAAATCTATTTTTTGGGTGATTGTTTTCCTCGACATTTCAGATAATGATTTATTTGCGAGAAAACATGAAAAAAGTACGGAAATTGTCAACTCACTTAAGGTGTAGATAATGTATTTCGTTAAATATCTTTGGTTCAATATGTCACATGTCACTGTTAAAACAAACGAAAACTAATTATATATCTTTTCCATTTGTTTTTCTTTAACTTTAGAATTATGATTTTATTTGATTAAAGATGGAATCATTTTAAAAAAACATTAGGTTAAATCTGTGAGCATTCTTTCATATGTATAACTAGTTAATCCAACGAGTATACGTGGTGAAGAAAAATAACTATTAGATGTAAAAGTATTTGATGATAAATTTATTTATTATAAAAGCAAATTTCGACCATTTAGTTCAAAAGAATCTGTTATTGTTATTTTAAATACTTAATTTAATTTTAAATGAAAATTATATTTTTTCAAAATGTTTCATTGAAAAAAGACATATAGTAAACAATTCGATTTGTGTGATCAAAATAACTCAAACTCAATAGAAATTTAAACAAATCAGTATTCAAACTATTTACCACTTCATGCAGTGTGGCATTTTACTTAACTTATTTATCTATTTGATAATTTCATCATAATACGCACACTTAATTAATAAATTTACTCTTGTCTTTATTAAGTATTAACCCAAGATAGCCATAAATAGAATCTCCTTCAAATCAGATCCAACGGGCTTACTAACAAACCGATTGAGCAATTTTGGCGACAAATAAATTATATCCAGACAAATTTATAATGGGTGGAATATCCTACACTATAGGTTTTCGATTTTCTGCTAAAGCAAACCCTAATTAGATATTTGTTTAACCAGCCCTACGAATGTCAGCGACCTAACAGTCTGTACCGAGCTATTATAGTTCTCACAAACTACAAACTTCCCAACGTGCCTGAACATTTTCATTTAATTTTCATCGTAAAGACCGTAAACAATACAAGTGCAAAAATTATTACGTAATTGTATACATTGCAAGAGCTCCCCACTACACTTACTGAGTTGGAGTAACGCCAATGGAGTCCAGTGTTATTTTTATTATACATTGGTTGTATTCATTCACCACCCCATGACCCACTGTAACAACCATCAAAATAGAAGATGCAAAAATCTATTGCTGTCTGATTTTTCTGGACTTTTTCTTGTCTTCTCTGGACTATTCCATTTTCAAAAAAAAAATCAGCTTTGGGATTAGCTGTGCACTCAACCATAAATGTTGTTGTTTTAAGGCGTCTGAAATCTACCCTATCCACTTCACTTACCGAATTAGCGACTAATTAAACAACGAAAAGTAACTTTTGGAAACAATTTCTTTAAAAATAGAGTCATTTGAAAATCTAGTTCAAAATCCAACGTGAGTAATGTCAGAAATTTCGCTTTGCCAAAACAAGGACGTGTATAGACGTATATACAAATCCTTAAGTGGCCAGACGTTCCTTGTCATAATTTTTACCCAATAAATTCTTCAAATCAATAAATGTGGTGTTTCAATACCAGATATTATTAACTCGTGTGTCACAACATTACGTCACTTGTCAGCTGAATCGATCTGCATTGACACTGTCTTGTTCATCAGTTGTAAGGGGAGGTGGGAGTCAATAAGTTGTTCAATCGGTGATCGGCCCTCACACCCTTACGCTCACTGTATGACGTTAACGGTGTATGCCAAAGGGTTAATTCATATGTCGAAATCTAATATATGTCGATTAAACAATCCAAATTAAACTTACAAAGCTCATATTGCGCTTTTGCATTCACAGAAAAACAAAACAATGATTTATACAATCCAAAACTATAAGCTTTATCGGTGATTGTAACGTGAGCAGATAGCGGCCATCATGCAGAGAAAAGACATTTTATTTTGAGTTTTGGCCTGTCTTATATCCCCAAACCCTTTTTAATTTGGGTAACAGGTTACCATCGAAGATGCAAGTAGCAGTACATCATGCGATTTTGAAATTCGGATAATTTCCCCAAAATTGCATGAATATTACTCCCTTACAATTTTATCACACAATAGGTTTAAACTACGTCATTAAGAACCTAACTGACAACATCCACATTATTCAGCTTTTGGTATCAGTAAACAAAACTTCAATGATATTTACCTAAACCGTAACCCGTTTATCATGTGGTCGATATGCCAAGGTTGTCTTTTTGAACGTAATTTGTTAATGCGTTCGTCCTAGCAACTCTCCAATCCTTACAAATAACAAACGTTGAAAACATGAGGGAGGGGCCCATCAGTCTATTCTCTAGGAATGAGCTATAGAGGAAAGTTCCCCTCTTTAAATTAAATTGAACCTATTTTTCGTCAAGACGAGATAGGCGAGTTGGTTGGCTGTTGTTAAGGTCAGTGTTGGCGATGTTGCATGACTGAAGATATGGGTTCGAAAACGCATTAGAGATCGACCCGAAAAAGAACAAGCATTTGTACTATTACAGATAGTGAGATCCCAATTATAACACTGTTTCATTTGTTACCATATAAAAGGCAAAATCTTTTACCAACACCCACACTGAAACCTTAAAACATATCAAGTATTAAATGTAATGCTCGAATATACATTACTTAAAATAATGGAGCGTTATGTTGACGTCGAGTTGGTAGTTAGAGAAGAAATATCAATTAAAGAAAAAACCGGTACATATAGTAAAACGATAGCAAAGTTCAATGAAGTACTTTGACGAAATAATATCAATTGTAGTCGATATTGATGTAACCAATGACAATCAATCAATCAACGGCCCAGAACTGGTATCAATTGTCAGAGATTAACGATATATATCAGTTGCCATTTGTCCATTCTTTGCGTGACTCATTGATTGTAGGTCATGATTTATTAGTTCTAGAAATAAAAGCCATTTACATAGTGGTCAATGTAATATTATACTAGGCCTGGTGGTCGTGTCGTAAGCTGGTGGCTCGGTCAGGACTGACAGCGTTGCACGGTTCTGAGAGTGGTAGATCGATTACATTTTGGCACTCGCCAAAAAGGTACAAGTTATTTCCCAATGCAGATAGTGTCACCCCAAACATACGATAACACTGTATATTCTTCTTACATCTTACATAATCTTCTTACATATTCTCCTTACATCTCACATATTCTTCTTACATCTTACATATTCTTCTTACATCTTATATATTCTTCTTACATCTTACATATTCTTCTTACATCTTACATATTCTTCTTACATCTTACATATTCTTCTTACATCTTACATAATCTTCTTACATATTCTTCTTACATCTTACATATTCTTCTTACATCTTACATATTCTTCTTACATCTTGCACATTCTTCTTACATCTTACATATTATTCCTACATCTTACATATTCTCCTTACATCAAAAAGAGCATAACATGAGACATGTTACTTTTTATATGAAATTATGATTATTGACAAATAATGATTTAATACAAACATCACATAATTATACAATGTCAAATACGCAGCTAGCAGGTTTCATCTAAGATTTCAATGTAATTTTTGTTAAGAATTGAAATACTAAAGAGTATGAACGAATTTCTAGTTTGGTTAGACTGATGGCAAGGGACATCAAAACATTTGCCTTATGGCGAATATTCTGAGTGCAATGCATGTGACGGATCTGAAATGATCTTTAGTGCGTGTCTTATCATCAAATAATGCCACAGGATGGTCAAGTTTGGCTCCAACATTTTTTCGACTTTATTCACAATCTTGATTTCTTTTACTATTATTTTGAATACAGAGAGAAATGTAACATCATTCTATGCCAAAAAAACAAGACGCTTTGAACAAAGCAAGTGTAAAAAAAACATCAACAAGTTTAAATCAACTTCAAAAGATCTTAATTTCCTCATACAAAATAGTTAACTTTGTTGACTCATCTTGTTCAAAGGTGTGGTATTACTATTCCAATTCAACCTGACACCAATGGTGGTACTAAATTAAGGTACTTATATTTCGAAACGATTTCAAAAGGAGTATCACTCATGATAACTTGTTCCACCAGCTTTTCCCTGGATCTGAAATCAAATATAATTTCCTTTGTATTCTTAATATTCATATGGAAAACATATTCTCGCATAATTCTGAAAGACGAGAAATCTCTGAACAATATCCATCTTCATGAGACTCGTTTGATAGAGCAACAGGAGAAGCAGTATAACTTACTAAAATATATCAGTTATTTTAGATTGAGGAATGTTGTATTTGCGACGCGGTTTATTGGAAAACTGTCCGACAACCGTCATGACAGTATCATTGATGTATATGATTAGCATATGGTTTAATTATTGTACACGAAACGTATCAACTGATATCTTCAAACTTATGTCAGACTTTCTTTAAAAATATGACATTCCCATTTTTTGGGGTTTGCAATTACCTAACTATGGTCACAATATGAGCTACAGTGAATGGATTGTTTCACTTTTTTATCGTTCTTGATTTTCGAGCTCTCTTACAGCTATGATAGTCGGAAGTATCAAATATAAACACAGGGCTCCAGATAATTATTTGAACCCAGGAGTATTTCACTCCTCCAAATAAAAATTGAGGAGTAAAATTGCCAAGTGAAAATAAACTAGGCGTATTTCAAGGTTTATCGTTTTCAGATCCTCATTACAAGATCGCTGTATAAGGGCTTGCATTAAACAAAACATGAAGTATGATTTAAAAAAAGATCATTTAGATAAACTCGATAATCTTCGTTTCCACACAGGTTGCCATCAAGTAAGCTACTGTTCGAAATGTAAAGATCAGACATGTTGAATTCAACTTTAGTTTGACAACCCACCTTCGCGCATGTAAACAATAACTGGCTCGTAATGTGGGAAAATTAAAATTTATGCGTATCTGTTACTCATTGATTTCATTTTAAATGCGTATATCTGAATTACCCGTGTGTATTTTACGCAGATACGTATCTTATCTGGAGCCCTGTAAACATTGCTCTATTATCCGATTACCGACATGAGTTACCGAAAGTAATATAAGCACTTTATCACTTCGGTGAATGCCTTTCCACGGAAAGTACTCAACTCAAATCTTCCCACGTAACCCCTGTAGCAACACAGCCAGGTTTCTTTGGGCTTGCAAAAAATACAAGCCGTTTACATTGACATTACCGATACCTTCCGCAATCCAATCCAGTGTATTGTCATGAAGAATCACAGCATTAAACCTGTTTCTTTCGCACAGTTGAAGGATCTCTAGGACGGATAAGGACTGAAAGCTTTGTATTTACTTACATGATTGAAATATAAATTAAGATTGCAACCACGAAGACTATTTATTTTTCGAACAAGACAGTTTCAAATATAAGATCTATCTACAGTAAAGGCACTGCATGATACCATGTTTTACTAACATATAAAACATATTTTCTTTAAAAGAGTGGGCTTTCAAAAACTGAAGTAGTCTGATATAAATGAAGTCGGTGACAGAAAGACCATGTGATAAAGCCCTGAAATATAATTTCCCATGAATGAGCAAGATTCATATATACTCGAAACGGATTAAGATTTGGATCCGAAACACCCATACATGAGAAAACTGCATTGACTGCAGTTATCCGCAAAAATACCGCACTTAAAAACCTCAGATTTACCGAACTGCGGTGTATTGGGAAGCATTAAAAGTGTCCGCACATATACCGCATTAGAAACCTGCTAATTTAAGTCAGACGCGGGTATTGCGGTAAATAGCGCAAGTTGTACAACCGCAGAAATACCGCAATTATACCGCAAATTTACATACCGTAATGTACCGCAGATTTTCCCGCACTTTTTTCAAGCACGAAAAGTGTTGTTTTAAGCTTTCTGTCTTTTGGGAATTCTGTCTTTTGGGACGATACTCTTTTGGCGCAATATGAATAACCAGCACGACTGGCAGGGGTGCGCTTTCATGGGGATTCACCGTAACCCGAACTTGATGGCTTACGATGCTCAGATTATCAGAATAGCATCTTTGTTGCATGAAGATTAAAGTTTGGATATTAAGTCTTGGCCGCCCTTCAGATAATGGCGCGGCAGGGTACCCACAATCAAATATTCTGTCGTCAATTTTCCAGACACAAATATGCTAGGGATTTCGATAATATCATCTTTGTAGGTTTGAGAAAAAGATATAAAATTTCAACTTGTTAAAGGGACACAGAGTACGTTGTTTTGGTCAAATATGTCAAAATTTGCACCTGGTGTTATTATACCGAGAACTACTGTTTGTATCTGAAAATCACCATTTTAATGCTTTTAGGTTCAGTATATTGAGAATGAACAGCGTAGAGATGTGTTTTGGTGATCGAAAACCGGACAGTGGCGCGCGCCAATGACTCAAACGGAATTTTGGAAATTTTAATATCAACAGCAGACAAAACGACCAATATGGTATGGTAGTGTTAGCAAAAGTGGTATAAAAGCAAATGGGACGAATAATTACAACCGCGTAACATTATATTTCCGAGTGTCAATTATTATTAAAAACAAGTAAATATCAATTTGAAGCACATTTTATAATGCATTTAGTGCTTGCTGAGAGAATTTCCACAGTAAAATATAGTTATCTAATTCTAAGAAAGAGGTCCCGTGGAGCAATATTCATTATGACGTTTTGCACACTTTGTGACGTCATTTCATAAATAGATTTTCAGTATAGAATTTCTGGCGACTTCAATGTTACACATTTTTGAGAAAACGACCAAGGAAAAGGTTTGTTTGTTGTTTACTTAATTTCACGTCGTAACAAACCTAAAAAGGAATCAAACGCAATTATTGTTGACTTTCGTCTTCAACATTGATGACGTTGAATCGTCTATGACGTCACGTCATTGTCGTCGACGATTTTGCATTCTCGAGATGTTCTCCGATGTCATGTGGAATTCCTCAGAAATGAAGATGGAAGCTACTCCATGTACTGTCATACCATATCTACAGGATGTTCCTGAAGACGATTTAGAACATAAAAAGGGCTCCATAACGATATTCTCTCCTGTTTCATCTATACATGCGGGTTTAAACCCAGAACTACCCAATCTTTCATGGAAGATGGAGACTATAAAATGTACACGGCAAGTTTCGATGGAGGATGTTTTTTCTTATGTTTGTGACTCGGATGAAACCTTCTCCCAACACTTTGAGACCCAGACATCAATCCAGTTGGGTTCGAACCCCAAACCGCTTGCCATGACCTCACAACAGTTTAGTTTGTTGGAGAAATACATCACCGGAAATCACGTGATCGCGCCTGTTCTGAACAGAGAGGTGAGTGAGGATTTTACTGTTGTAATTAACAAATGTAACTTAAATTGTTCATATAGGTTTTAAGATTAAGGAAATGTCTTGTTAAAATAATTGTTTCTATAGTTTCTCCCAATTTCATTACATTTTTTGTGTGAGACATAGTAACAGGCCTATTGTGTCACCTTTCTACGTTACTTATAGAAGCTGTTCCTCATTACTTGTGTTTAGATTAGGGTCATTATATACCGGCCGTGTAACCTGCTAGAAAAAAGACTTTACATATAAAAAATGATAGTAGTTTCTCCCAATTTCATAAGATTTTGTGTGCGAGACATAGTAACAGGCCTATTTAGTCATCTTGTCCTGTTTCATGACTGTGTATAAAAAGGAGCCTTTAATACAGTCTAGGTTCTCATTCAGCAAGTCTAGATTTGTCTGCATACACTACATTTGAAATTAGGAGACCAGAGAAAAGAATATTATAGATGAAGGAACAGTAAATTATTAAAATATACATAATATACAATATTTCATAGAGTAAATTTTAGTCTTTTAGTCACCTTGATTTGTTAATTTTAGAAGTTGTTCTCTATACTTGTTTAGAATAGGGCATATCATTATATCCAAAAAATAAGACATTACAAATAAAGATGATCGTAGTCATATGCATCTTTGTATAATAAATATAACGTCTTTGTCTATGTATTCTTCAATATAAGATCTTCAATATTATTTTCTTTCACTTATTGGGTTTAGGGTTAGTGTTTACTGTTAGCGTTAGGGTTAGCATAAGGTTTTAGATATGTATTTTCAATTGCTAGTTGTTTTTCACATTGTTACTTTGTTCTTTGAATTTTAAGGTATTATATCGATAACATTTATCTTTACGGTATCAGTGGTGTTATTTTATTTTTCTTAACAGAGATTTATTACAATCCGTTCAGAATAGTGACAACGTCAATATGTAAAGTGTGATCGAAAACCGGACATTGTACCGTGGCTGGAGGTCGCAAATTTGTCAAACGAAGTTTACAACATTCCTGCAGCAGAGACAAGTATATACTTGTATATGTTTTTAATTAATTGAATATATATTTAAAGTGTGAAATGAGCGAAACAGTTTATTAGGGCAATGCAAGATATACTGATAAGTTGTTTTACGGATATCTACAGGTATTTGTGCAAGGGCAAAGTGAAATTCAAATTTATGAGAATAAAGTTGGCTGAAGTTTTTTCGGGTTAGTAAAAATAAGTACAGAAACGGGTGAGTATATTATAAAAATAAAAAAGTGAAATTTGGCATTAATAATACTCTTCCTGGATTGAATACTGCTTAGCATTTATGTCGACAACGATTCTCAAAATCATGTTAAGAAATTACGAAATTCAGATAATATTATACAACATTTACTTTTTGTTATACATATGCTAAGTGTGTACAAAGCTTTTCTTACAATTTGATTTAATATTTCTAATGATTTTTGCGCACTCAGAGAATAGGGCGACATATAGCATGTGAATAACCATTATAAAGTGATATAGTAATGATATCGAAATTATTCATATATTTTACTATCTTGATATATTTACTTATATTAGTGTAGTTTGGGTATTTTCAATTGCTAGTTTATTTCACATTGTTACTTGTCCTTTGAATTTTAAGGTGTAATATCGATATTACATATGTTATACGTTATCAGTGGTGTTATTGAGTTTCTTAAAATAGAATATATTACAATCCGTTCAGGATAGTGACAACATCAATGTGTAAAGTGTGATCGAAAACCGGACATTGTACCGCGCAAATTTGTCAAACGAAGTTTGAATTTTCCTATAGCAGAGACAATTATAAACTTGTATACGTTTTCAGTTTTTAAATGTTTTTAAAGATTTCTATGTTAAAGGACCAAACTTTGAAAAAAAACTTTTCTTGTTTTTACTTTTAACAAACAAACTGCTATACAATAGGCTGTTTATTGAGACGAGTGGATTGATTAAAACTAAAATAATCAAATATTCTTTTCCCAACTAAGATTTAAAGTAAAATACCCTTTGCGTCACTTAAAAAAGCTTATAAATGTATTTCTTGATGTAAATGCTGATGCAAATGGGTCCACATCTTTGATTTTTAATGCTGTTCATTTCTATTATCTTTTATGGTACATAAGTTTCTGTAGCAAAAAACGTGACATATTTTTAAAGTCTAAAGGCAATACTAATCGTCAAATTTTACATTGGACCTTATCCCTCACAATTAGTATGATTTATCAAGTTCAATATGGTAAATATATGAAACCCATTTTAAATACAACCTGTTCTCACATCCCAGGTAATTCCCTCATTGGATAATTCATTTCAGAACTTGGTCATCGCCTTTTGGATAAATTCAGTATCATCGCATGATTCTTTCCGAGTCGAAGATCATGGAGACCTCCTCAAGACCACATGCTTGTATAACTGCAACAACAATAGTGACGATAAATCAGACATGCGCCTAATATCTAGCGATAAGGCTCTTACGAAAAATCGTCTCTCAAAGAGTGAGCACACAGTGTCATCAAACGCCAAACACAGCTACAAGAGCAGAAGACGGCCATCTTACCGTTACCGCATCACTGACCAAGTGCCTCTATTACCGGCAATTCAGTGCCAGGCTCCAAAAGCAGAGGCAAAACATGCACGGGTTCCATCAGCCGAGGCAAAATATGCACCAGTAACATCAGCCGAGGCAAAATATGCACCAGTACCGTCAGCTGAGGCAAAATATGCACCAGTACCATCAGCCGAGGCAAAATATGCACCAGTAACATCAGCCGAGGCAAAATATGCACCAGTAACATCAGCCGAGGCAAAATATGCACCAGTAACATCAGCCGAGGCAAAATATGCACCAGTACCGTCAGCTGAGGCAAAATATGCACCAGTACCATCAGCCGAGGCAAAATATGCACCAGTACCATCAGCCGAGGCAAAATATGCACCTGTACCATCAGCTGAGACAAAACAATATGCACCAATACCATCAGCCGAGGCAAAATATGCACCAGTACCATCAGCCGAGGCAAAATATGCACCTGTACCATCAGCTGAGGCAAAATATGCACCTGTACCATCAGCTGAGGCAAAACAATATGCACTAGTACCATCAGCTGAGGCAAAATATGCACCTGTACCATCAGCCGAGGCAAAATATGCACCAGTACCATCAGCCGAGGCAAAACAATATGCAGTAGTACCATCACAGTCGATTCAGGGTCAAGACCCATCAGCACAGGCAATCTATGGTCAGGGTCTCTCAGCACAGGAACAAAATGGAGAGTTTCCATTAGCAAAGCCAATGCAAGGACAGGCACCTAAAGCACGGGTAACATATGCAAGTGTACCATCAATAAAGGAAATCGACTCATATGAATCCTTAGAGCAAAGAATAAAAAGAAAGAAGACGCTTCGAGACCTCTGTGTCGAAATCTCCAAGTACAAAAAAGCATCAGAAGTTCCACAGAAGATGAAGAACAAAATTTTCCAAGAGTTCTTCACTCCTTTTTTGAACGGAGGTTTTGACCCAGAAGTGTCTGTCCTCCAGAATCTGACAGGTCACCCAGGAGTGATGAGCGATAGTGTGGTGCATGATGGGAACTCACAGCTTGTAGATGAAATATCTACTCCAGAACTACTAGATAAGAAGGGCAGCGCTCTATCCCAGAATGTCAACCCGGGTCTGTATGGTGTTGCTACTGCTAACCCTGCCTTCAAGTAAGTTATTGTTATAAGTATTTCATGTGAAGTGTGAACTCATTTATTTTTCAAATTAACACTACAATTATACATGCTTTACACAAAGGTTTTTTGGTGTATATTTCTCAAAGAAAAACTTAATGGTTATGATAATGATGGCAAAATCAATAAAACAGAGCAAACCTTATATTCGTGCCTAAATAGGGTAACATCTTGATTGAGGTCATGTCCCTTGTCCTTTTTTGTGACCTTTTCCTTTCACACAGACAGCCAATAAAAACCTAATAACCCTTTTCAAATAACTTTTTTTGCTAGTTTGAGTCAAAGGAGAGGTGACATAGCTCTTATCGAATAGACACTAACAGTGTTTGGTAGGAAAGTTGGTTAGGAGCAGACTTCAATGAGATTAATGATGATACAATACATTAAGAATGGCCTCCTTCTCACTCCAGTCCCTCGGAGATGCTGATCTTTACAGACGAGGCTGATGCTGTCTTGGAGGAATCGCCAATCAACCAGGCCCTTCTGAACAACAGCCTTGAGGCGGAGACAGATGACAATCCAGTTGATCAGTTTTCTCTTGGGCAAAGGACACAACAAAATGTCTTCTCTGGGTTCAACACTGATACCTACAAAACACCAGAAAGCTCAGCTGACGTCTTCATCGACAAGACACCGTTCAGTTCTGAAGAGGTGCACAAAACCTTTTTCGGAACACTGTTTGCTATGTCCAGGGAGTTCAGCCTTCTGCAGCCACCAACTTTGCCAAACAGAAAGATAAAGATTCTTACTGAAGAAGATGGGTCAGACTGTATCCTCGGGAAAGGCTGCTTTGGACAGGTCGCGGAGGCTGAAATGAAAGTGTACCCCAATACAGTACAGCAGGTCGTTGTTAAGGAGCATTTTCTTGACAAGTCAACTCAAGCTCAAATAGTTACAGAAGCCAAAATATTAATGTACCTTGAGTCGACTGGCTGTGTCCCCGTTTGCTATGGGTTGTTGTCAGATGAGAGGGGATATTGGGGAATGGTCTCAGAACTGTTTGGATCAGGTGTAACATTGCATGACCTTCTCTATGAAAATAATGTCAATGAACTTGATTGGTATGAAATTAGTCACCAACTGGCAACATGCATTAACAAGATTCACTCCATGTATGTTTTAGTAAACGATTTAAAAGCTGATAATGTGCTGGTAGATTGTTCGGGTCCTTTGCCCGTAGTGAAGATATGTGACATGGGCTCTGCATCACATGGGGCTGGGGTGACCTTTAATGATCCCAACATGAATAGGTTTTACCATCTAGCCCCGGAGGTTCGGGCCTTCAATTTGACATCATCTGCAAATGATGTGTACGGTCTGGGACAGATTCTGAAAAAGATTTATCAGGCCAGCTCATTATCAGCTTTTAAATCAATTTATGAGCAATGCCTTATTGAGAACCCCAAGAAAAGAATCACAATGTCAAACCTCCTCCACCTTCTGTCTGAAGCTTACTCCCAGGAGCTTGAGTCTTATGAGGCGAAGGTTAAGGCTTTAGATGAGGCCAAAGGAAGGAGAAAGGTCACTGGAAGCGAAACACGCGGTGGAAATGTAGAGGTTGAAGGAAGGGGAAATGCTGAGGATGGTGTAGAGGATCGAAGAAGAGAAGAAGATGTCAGGGGAAGGTCTTTTGAATCTTTGGATGTTGAACGTCCATGTGAAATTCCTTCACAGCATTCAAATCGGGTGTCAATACACAAGAGTAATTCAAGGGAGATCATTCTCTTCAAACCTGCTGAAGATGCACTGTCAGTACAGACACATGGAATACCCTTACAGAAGACTACTTCAAGGGAGATAATGCTTTTCAAGCCGCTTTATGATGTCTCAGCATCGTTGCAGAACAGCCAGTTCCTGAACCGAGATACTTCAAGGGAGAAGTTCCAAACCACGCTTTATGTTGAGCAACATGAAATATCTGCTGGTTACTCTAGAGGAGAGTTTGATGCTGAGTCTGACGATTGTAAGTCTCCTGCATTCGAGACTCTTGATGTGCATTCTTTTTCTGAAACTGCTAATGATAATCTTACCACCAAGTTTCATGATACTGACACTCTTGCTTCCGAGTTGTGTGATGTAGACAAACTTCCTGCCAAGACTGTTGATGCCAAACATCCTGATGACAAGTCACCTGCTTCCGAGACTCCATTTGCCCAATCGTCTGCTTCTGAAGCTCCATTTGCCAAATCATCTGCTTGTGAGTTTCCCGTTATCGAGTCTCCTGATACAGAGTCATCTGCTTCCGACTCTGCTGATGTCTTGTCTGCTGATAGCAAGTCTTCCGATGCCAAGACTCCCGTTGCCAAGACAACTGCTTCCGAGCCTCCTGCTTCTCAGTCTCCTGATGCCAAATCACCTACTTCCGAGTCTGTTGATACCGAGTCACGTGATGCCGAGTCACGTGATGTGGAGTCTCCTGTCTGGTTCCGATGTGTCCGACCTCTCCTCTTGGCGATACCTGTCGCCGTCACGGCCTATGTACTGTATAAAGCATCACGTTGAAGAAGAATATTATGAGGAAGGTTTATCTGAAAGCTTAACTCAACGTGATAGTACCCTGAGCTATACATATTCTATAACTGATCTTATTTCATTCTCTCATGAACTATTTTCCTGCAAATACAAATATAACCACTGTTGGATGGATGTGATCTGTTTATATCCGTCCTTAATTTTATATGGTAAATTCATTTTTGTACTATGACTATGCATAATGTATATAATGCCTTGTTTTCATCTATTTTTACCCAGTTGTTTTACTGCCACTAAGAAAACTGTGATATTTAATATATAGTATGTATAATGTATAAATGTTTATTTCATTTTTGTTATAATTGTCTGTATGTAATGGTATACATTTTGTTCTTTGCACAAGAATAAAATTTCAATAATGGTACTTTTTATGTCTGTCTTTCTAATTTATTAACTTCTTTGATGTCAAGTTATACATAATCAGTGAAAATGTAGAATGAAAAGGTGAGGTGAGGTGATTTTTGGTTTTAAGTCGCTATCAAGAGTATTTCACTTATATCATGGCTGCTAGTATTATTGCAAGGAGAGAGCCCGCAACACCATTGTGGCTCTGCATTGCGGTGAAACCTGCGAACATAAAATTGGAACTAGCGAACCATGTGTGACATTGTACCCAAACCTTTTAGGAAACGTATCTACTGCAGACAAAGTCGCCGAGCCCCTGGTGGGATTCAAACCATGGACCGCTTGATCGGAAGCCGAACACAGGGTGAAGATCCCTACAAATCTCCGTATTGTTGCTTTGCAGTACTGTGACACCTGCTAGCGTCGGCTGGAAGAAGCACTTACAGATACTCAAAACACAAGTGTTTTCGATGGAATCAACATTTTGCATTAGTGCCTTATCAGGTCGTCACATTTTAAAAAACATTAGGCTCCATTTACAGGTCAGGAGACAATTGACACATCCAAATTTATAATTCCAATGCGTCTGACCATAGGCCGAGTGTTAGCGCTGTGAAAATAGATTAACCCATTTTGCCTTTGTTGAAACAAAGTGAACATGGTTTGAAACGGCTTCTCTTGACTCAATTCGAAATAAATTTTGTGTCGAAATCTATCGTCCTAAAATTTTGAAATATAGACATCAAATTACTCCAAAAAAATCTGGTAATTTTAAATCCGTTGGGCAACGCTAAACTTGGTCTGTCTTATTTGCAATGGCTGTTATGAGTGAGAATAATGTCGGGCATGGTTTACAATTCAACAAAGCTGATTATGTAACTCTTTCAAAATGCCCTCACTCCCTACCGCAGTCAACTTTGGCCTTTTTGTAGGTTTTTGTTTATCATATTATTAGTTGAAGGCAAGCTCGTTTTGAAATTTATTAAATTATGTATTTAGGGGTAAAAAAATGAACTACATACAAAGCCATTGGCACATTTTGAATAAAATCTTTATCCCAAGTTGACTGACACCACAGATATTACCCATTTGGGCGAGGAGAAACAGGTGGATTGGTGGGTTACCCTGAGAATGAATGCGATTGGTTGACGGGACTATTTTCACGTTTCATTGATAATCGCTATGACTTTAATTTACAAGAAAGATATTTTTTCCCAAGCAAAATAGGCCTACTTGAAAATAGGCGTCGCGTTTGTAAACAAACATGGCTGCTATAAAAATATTCATGAAAACATCAAAACATAATCTGAAGATTAACGATACATTAATGATTACTTATTATTAATCATCATCATTTCACTACATAAAACCACATGAAGCCAACAACTGTTCAAACCATACAATTGTCGGTGCAAAAACGTCTGACGGACTCGATCCAGTTCGAACACGCTCGCACCAAACAAACCTTTGCACTATGGCGTCCTCTCCCACGCAGTATGCAACTGTATAAAGTACTCATACAAATCGAGAAATGCTCCGTACAATTTTTGGGCAAACGTTTCGTTGTTGTGGTTGTGTATTTAATTAGTTTAATAAAGGTTCATCGACTACACGATAAGTAATCCGATAAGAGTTATCGTTCTTGATACTGGCAACAAGACGTGATTGAAAGCAATATCCAAGAGAAGAAATGCGGTTCAAACTTTAGATTCTTTGACAATATTGACATACAAACTCGTTTCGATGCTTTCATTATATATTTCTCTTCAAGATATTGCCACTTTTATCTGTTGAAATGTTAAAAAATGTGTAGTTTTTTCCAATTTTCGTTTCAACACTGTTCGTTCAGCCCGTTAGTAAGTAGGTAGTGACAACGACACACATTCCCATAAGCATATTCATGCGATAGCTTCTATAAGAGTATTTTTGTTATGATTTTAATGTGTCTCAAATTTGAAAATCATCTTATGTGTTATTTGGGGACCAAACTGTCGTGGCCTTTTTTAACAGAAGTACATTGCGTAGCGTTGTTGACTAATTTACTTCCTGAGATGTAAACTTGGTTTTTACACGCGTATGAATACGGATCAGCTGATCAATATGTCCCCAGCAGGCAATATGACCGTGTATCAAATTGAAACGACGTCGTTTACCAACGTTGAAATTTGATTGGATTTGAAATTTGCGGCGACGTCGAAATCCGACGTTATTTCGACGTTGGTTCAACATTGAAGCCAAGACGTTGCATTGACGTTGAAAAGACGTCATTTCGACATCAAAGCTTGTTGATCAGTGAGGTTGAGTTAGCTTTGTTTCGTTCTCTTATTTGAAGCCATGCATCAGCTGTAAGGCGAAGCTTACTACTTCAGTTTCATCATTTGCCTCGGTTCAAGAGGAAAATGGCTGCTCTTGGGTATCCATGTAATGGGATTTCATTTCGATGTGATGGTATTAATACTTATATCACACTGCAACGATTTAGACTAAAGTGTCACCAAAACAATGTTTGTTAATGTTTGTTACAAAGGCGCAATTACCGTTTTGTAAGAACTACTAACTTTATGCAAATCGAAAATTTATGTTTTCAGTTGTGAACATAACTGAAAAAATAAAAACTGTTGAAAAATACCATATACCTTGTTTATTCTAATTAGACATAGGACAGAGTTACTTCCCTTTATTGTGAAATTGAAAGAAATTTACCTTTATTCATCTAAATCCAATATCAATAACACTTTTGAATGTCAATGATAGCTGTTCGTTTTTGCATTTTTTATTTCATTTTTTAAAACAATCCGTAACTCATTTGATGTTATTAATAATAATGAAATGTTATAGATTAATGACATGTCAGTTTTAAGTTGTTCTGATGACGTTGAAACAACGTCAAAACACCAACAAAATTTCAACGTCAGTTAAAAAACGTTCTTCAGACGTCGAAAATTGGTTGATCGACGTCCTGACCTAAAATCAACCAAATTTCGACGTCGAAATGACGTCAGATGCCTGCTGGGTCACTACCGTAGTATACATTGCCGTCTCTTAATGACAAGGATTTTCAGTCGTAAATGGTTATTTTAATATTGCAAATGGGTAATATATAGAATAACCAACTTGGTACGACTGATTACGGGAAATATCCACGAGTTGAAATAATGTTCACAGTCGCGAGCCTTGGCGAGTTGGTTATTCTCTAGTCTCCCATCTTGTGTCTGTGTCTATATTATGTACTTAACTATATTAAAAGATATGTTTAAATGATTGATTATTTTATTTTTGAAAATAAGGATTGAACATGTATGAAATTTGTTTTGCATGGGTCACCTCCCAAACTAAACTTAATTACGTAACCGAAAGTTGTATATAACCTAAACTTAATGGGTAAGGATGGATATCCCCACTCATATCCGTATCGCAATATTGCGATACAGAGAGGCGTAGTGCAATACGTATTGCAATATACTGGTACATTTCACATTCTCATTTGTCCATGCTCTCGTGACAAAATAACAGCAACTTGAACAGTGAGCAATGCTCAACTGGCTCGTTTTGTAAAGACACATAACTCCTTTCCGACTTTTAACATGTCTGTGCTATTTTCACTTTGCGAGTTAACACTTCAACTTTCAGTAAAACACGTTTATTGATTATATTTGTCCTCAATTTTAAAAGGAAATTGTAAATTTTATATCCTGCGATATATATGATACTTCCAGAAGAGTGTACCGGTACGTATCGTCTTGTTTCCGTATTGCAATATACCTATACCGATAATACCGCTAACCCTTACTTAAAGGCACTGTAGCTTGTTTTCTTGAGGTTTTATTTGTTCAAATTGTCCAATTAAATATCAGTTTTGCATATTATTCTCTCCAGAAGGTAAAACATCAAACAACTCAACTCGAATATCCAAAGTCGTAGAATAAGCCGTCATAAATCAAGCGAAAACTAAGTTATTGAACTGTAGAAGAGCATATAAAAATAATGGGTTGATACGTCCCTTACACTCACACATAATGTACTGAATGAATGATTTATCATATATTACGTATTAAACTGTATACAGTGGTGTCGGATAAAGCTACGCACCTAAGAGATACATGTGCATTCTGCCGATAATAATACAGTATATGGGATAAAAACCACGTCACTGATAAAGTTTTCAAACGACAACCTCCCCCCCCCCCCCCCCCCCCCCCCATTCCCATAGGTCAGCACGTGTAGGCTAAAGATACGTACTCAGGGTTTGAATACATCTAACATTTCCATTAGTATGATTTTAATAGATTTTAAATATGCTTGGTTTCTGAAGTTTAGGAAAGGACAAACCGTGATCGGATCAATATAATGACGATAATTGTTATGTGGTCAGGCAAACTGTTTAATAATGATATGTTTGCTTGGAATTTTGTAAGCATTAGTACTTTTTGAACCAAGCAAGCTTGCGAGTTGTCTTTTATCTAAACCCGCCGAACTTTGTTCTTAATGTAGTTGTGCTTCCTTTGGATTCCAAGTGATCACAGCTCGACACGACACAATATGCTTTATGACGTTTTGAACACTTTGTGACGTCATATATCAATATTTTTTGGGGTCACTGCTATCAGCTGATGCAATTTTTTTAGAAAATGACCGCGGAAGATGCATGTATGCTGTTGATCTTATTTCACGTCGTAAAAAAACAGAAATGAAACAAATGCAAATATTTATGACTTTCGTCTTTCACATTGATGACGTTGAATCGTCTATGACGTCACACCATTGTCGCCGACGATTTTGTATTGTCGAGACGTTCTCCCATGTCATGTGGAATTCCTCAGAAATGACGACGGAAGCAATTCCATGTACTGCCATACCATATCTACAGGATGTTCCTGAAGACGATCTGGAAATAGAAAATGTTCCCATAACGATATTCTCTCCTGTTTCAACAGTGCAAGCGGGTTCGAAAATACTCGATCTTTTATGGAAGATGGAGAATGTCAAATGTAGACTGGCAGTTTCGATGGAGGATGTTTTTTCTTATGTTTGTGACTCGGATGAATTCCTCTCCCCGCGCTTTGAGTCCAAGACACCAATCCAGTTGGGTTCGAACCCCAGACCGCTAGCGGTTACCTTACAGCAGTCGAGTCTGTTGGAGAAATATATCTCCGGAGACTATGTGATGGCGCCTGTTCTGAACAGACAGGTGAGTAATAATTTTTCTGGTGTTATTTACTAAATGTAACGTAAATTGTTCATATAGGTTTTAAGATTTAGGAAATGTCTGGAAAGAATAATTGTTTGTATAGTTTCTCCCAATTTCATAATTCATGATTTTGTGTGTGAGACATAGTAACAGGCCTATTGTGTTACCTTTCTACGTTACTTTTAGAAGCTGTTCCTCATTACTTGTGTTTAGATTAGGGTCATTATATACCGGCCGTGTAACCTGCTATAAAAAAGACTTTATATATTAAAAAAATGATAGTAGTTTCTCCCAATTTCATAATTCATGATTTTGTGTGTGAGACATAGTAACAGGCCTATTGTGTTACCTTTCTACGTTACTTTTAGAAGCTTATCCTCATTACTTGTGTTTAGATTAGGGTCATTATATACCGGCCGTGTAACCTGCTATAAAAAAGACTTTATATATAAAAAAAATGATAGTAGTTTCTCCCAATTTCATAATTCATGATTTTGTGTGTGAGACATACCAACAGGCCTATTGTGTTACCTTTCTACGTTACTTTTAGAAGCTGTTCCTCATTACTTGTGTTTAGATTAGGGTCATTATATACCGGCCGTGTAACCTGCTAGAAAAAAGACTTTACATATAAAAAAAAATAATAATAGTTTCTCCAAATTCTGAAAGATTTTGTGTGTGAGACATAGTAACAGGCCTATTTTGTCACCTAGTCCTGTTTCATGACTTTGTATAAAAAGGAGCCTTTAATACAGTCTAGGTCCTCATTCAGCAAGTCTAAATTTGTCTGCATACACTACATATGAAATTAGGAGACCGAAGAAAAGAATATTATAGATGAAGGAACAGTAAATTATTAAAATATACATAATATACAATATTTCATAGAGTAAATTTTAGTCTTTTAGTCACATTGCTTTGTTAATTTTAGAAGTTGTTCTCTATATTTGTTTAGAATAGGGCATATTATATCCCGAAAGACATTACAAATAAAGATGATAGTAGTCCTATCCATCTTTGCATAACTATTTTGCATAACGTCTTTGTCTCAAGATGATTGGTGCATAATGTAATCTCGAACGTTTACACTTATGCTTCAACATATACTTTAAGTGTGAAATGAGTTGGTATTTTCAATTGCTAGTTGTTTTTCACATTGTTACTTTGTTCTTTGAATTTTAAGGTATTATATCGATAACATTTATCTTTACGGTATCAGTGGTGTTATTTTATTTTTCTTAACAGAGATTTATTACAATCCGTTCAGAATAGTGACAACGTCAATATGTAAAGTGTGATCGAAAACCGGACATTGTACCGTGGCTGGAGGTCGCAAATCTGTCAAACGAAGTTTAGAACATTCCTGCAGCAGAGACAAGTATATACTTAAATTGTTTCAGTGACAATCTAGAAGTTGGTAGTATAAGGACGACAATGATAGATGGAAATACAACTTCTTTATTACACAGTGGCGACGTTTCGGTATAGATCCTTATACCGTTATCACGCATACGGGAAAATGATGGGTACAGTCATTATATATATGATGTACATATAGGTAATTAAGACAATAAACAATACAAGCGGTAATATAACAATGAGATAAAAGGGGAATAAAATAGCAGTGTGGATACCCGTACTGAGAGGTAGGTGGTAAGTTAATTGGCTATTAGGCAGGGAGTAAAGTTGGCTGAAGTTTTTTCGGGTTAGTAAAACAAGTTCAGAAACGGGTGAGTTTATTATAAAAATGAAACAGTGAAATTTGGATTTAATAATGCTCTTCCTGGATTGAATACTGCTTGGCATTTATGTCGACAACGTTTTTCAAAATCATGTTAAGAAATTACGAAATTCAGATAATATTATACAACATTTACTTTTTGTTATACATATGCTAAGTGTGTACAAAGCTTTTCTTACAATTTGATTTAATATTTCTAATGATTTTTGCGCACTCAGAAAATAGGGCGACATATTGCATGTGAATAACCATTATAAAGTGATGTAGTTATGATATCGAAATTATTCATATATTTTACTATCTTAATTTATTTACTCCCTACTTTTAGTGTAGCTTTGGGTATTTTCAATGTATTTCAATGTTTTTTTTTCACATTGTTACTTGTCCTTTGAATTTTAAGGTGTAATATCGATATTACATATGTTATACGTTATCAGTGGTGTTATTGAGTTTCTTAAAATAGAATATATTACAATCCGTTCAGGATAGTGATAACATCAATGTGTAAAGTGTGCTCGAAAACCGGACATTGTACCGCGCAAATTTGTCAAACGAAACTTTCCTATAGCAGAGACAATTATAAACTTGTATACGTTTTCAGTTTTTAAATGTTTTTAAAGATTTCTTTATTAAAGGACCAAACTTTGAAAAAAAACTTTTCTTGTTTTTACTTTTAACAAACAAACTGCTATACAATAGGCTGTTTATTAAGACGAGTGGATTGATTAAAACTAAAAGAATCAAATATTCTTTTCCCAACTAAGATTTAAAGTAAAATACCCTTTGCGTCACTTAAAAAAGCTTATAAATGTATTTCTTGGTGTAAATGCTGATGCAAATGGGTCCACATCTTTGATTTTTAATGCTGTTCATTTCTATTATCTTTTATGATACATAAGTTTCTGTAGCAAAAAACGTGAAATTTTTTTTTGTATGAAAAGTCTAAAGGCAATGCTAATCGTCAAGTTTTACATTGGACATAAGGTAAATAGTCACAAATAGTATGATATATCAAGTTCAATATGGTAAATATATGAAACGTGTTTTAAATACAACCTGTTCTCACATCCCAGGTAATTCCCTGATTCGACAATTCATTTCAGAACTTGGTCATCGCCTTTTGGACCAATTCCGGTCATGGAGACCTCCTCAAGACCACATGGTCTTTGAACAGAAATAACAACAGTGACGATAAAGCGGACATGCGTCTACAACCTTGCGATAAAGCCCTTACGAAAAATCGTCTCTCAAAGAGTGAGCACACAGTCTCATCAAACGCCAAACACAGCTACAAGAGCAGAAGACGGCTATATTACCGTTACCGCATCACTGACCAAGTGTCTCTATTACCGGCGATTCAGTGCCAGGCTCCAAAAGCAGAGGCAAAACATGCACGGGTACAATCAGTTGAGGCAAAACATGCACGGGTTCCATCAGCCGAGGCAAAATATGCACGAGTACCATCAGCCGAGGCAAAATATACACCTGTACCATCAGCTGAGGCAAAATATGCACCAGTACCATCAGCCGAGGCAAAATATGCACAGGTTCCATCAGCCGAGGCAAAACAATATGCCCTAGTACCATCACAGTCAATTCAGGGTCAAGACCAATCAGCACAGGCAATCTATGGTCAAGGTCTCTCAGCACAGGAAAAAAATGCAGAGTTTCCATTAGCAAAGCCAATGCAAAGACAGGCACCTAAAGCACGGGTAACATATGCAGGTGTACCATCAATAGAGGAAATCGACTCATATGAATCCTTAGAGCAAAGAATACAAGGAAAGAAGACAATTCGAGACCTCTGTGTCGAAATCTCCAAGTACAAAAAAGCATCAGAAGTTCCACAGAAGATGAAGAACAAAATTTTCCAAGAGTTCTTCACTCCTTTTTTGAACGGAGGTTTTGACCCAGAAGTGTCTGTCCTCCAGAATCTGACAGGTCACCCAGGAGTGATGAGCGATAGTGTAGTGCATGATGGGAACTCACAGCTTGTAGATGAAATATCTACTCCAGAACTAGTAGACATGAAGGGCAGCGCTCTAACCCAGAATGTCAACCCGGGTCTGTATGGTGTTGCTGATGCTAACCCTGCCTTCAAGTAAGTTATTGTTATAAGTATTTCATGTGAAGTGTGAACTCATTTATTTTTCAAATTAACACTGTAATTATAGATGCTTTACACAAAGGTTTTTTGGTGTATATTTCTCAAAGAAAAACTTAATGGTTAAGATAATGATGGCAAAATCAATAAAACAGAGCAAACCTTATATTCGTACCTAAATAGGGTAACATCTTGATTGACAGAGGTCATGTCCCTTGTCCTTTTTTGTGACCTTTTCCTTTCACACAGACAGCCAATAAAAACCTAAAAACCCTTTTCAAATAACCTCTTTTGCTAATTTGCCAGAGTCAAAGGACAAGTGACATAGCCCTTCTCGAATAGAGACTAACGATGGTTCAAACGAGAGTTAGTTAGGATCAGACTTAAATGAGATTAATGATGATACAATACATTAAGAATGGCCTCCTTCTCACTGCAGTCCCTCGGAGATGCTGATCTTTACAGACGAGGCTGATGCTGGCTTGGAGGAATCGCCAATCAACCAGGCCCTTCTGAACAACAGCCTTGAGGCGGAGACAGATGACAATCCAGTTGATCAGTTTTCTCTTGGGCAAAGGACACAACAAAATGTCTTCTCTGGGTTCAACAATAATATCTACAACACCCCAGAAAGCTCAGCTGACGTCTTCATCAACAAGACACCGTTCAGTTCTGAAGAAGTGCACAAAACCTTTTTCGGAACACCGTTTGCTATGTCCAGGGAGTTCAGTCTGCTGCAGCCACCAACTTTGCCAAACAGAAAGATAAAGATTCTTACTGAAGAAGATGGGTCAGACTGTATCCTTGGGAAAGGCTGCTTTGGACAGGTCGCAGAGGCTGAAATGAAAGTGGACCCCAATACAGTACAGCAGGTCGTTGTTAAGGAGCATTTTCTTGACAAGTCAACTCAAGCTCAAATAGTTACAGAAGCCAAAATATTAATGTACCTTGAGTCGACTGGCTGTGTCCCCGTTTGCTATGGGTTGTTGTCAGATGAGCGGGGATATTGGGGAATGGTCTCAGAACTGTTTGGATCAGGTGTAACATTGCATGACCTTCTCTATGAAAATAATGTTAGTGAACTTGATTGGTATGAAATTAGTCACCAACTGGCAACATGCATTAACAAGATTCACTCCATGTATGTTTTAGTAAACGATTTAAAAGCTGATAATGTGCTGGTAGATTGTTCGGGTCCTTTGCCTGTAGTGAAGATATGTGACATGGGCTCTGCATCACATGGGGCTGGGGTGACCTTTAATGATCCAAACATGGATAGGTTCTACCATCTAGCCCCGGAGGTTCGGGCCTTCAATTTGACATCATCTGCAAATGATGTGTACAGTCTGGGACAGATTCTGAAAAAGATTTATCAGGCCAGCTCATTATCAGCTTTTAAATCAATTTATGAGCAATGCCTTATTGAGAACCCCAAGAAAAGAATCACAATGTCAAACCTCCTCCACCTTCTGTCTGAAGCTTACTCCCAGGAGCTTGCGTCTTATGAGGCAAAGGTTAAGGCTTTAGATGAGGCCAAAGGAAGGAGAAAGGTCACTGGAAGCGAAACACGCAGTGGAAATGTAGAGGTTGAAGGAAGGGGAAATGCTGAGGATGGTGTAGAGGATCGAAGAAGAGAAGATGTCAGGGGAAGGTCTTTTGAATCTTTGGATGTTGAACGGCAATGTGAAATTCCTTCACAGCATTCAAATCGGGTGTCAATACACAAGAGTAATTCAAGGGAGATCATTCTCTTCAAACCTGCTCAAGATGCACTGTCAGTACAGACACATGGAATACCCTTACAGAAGACTACTTCAAGGGAGATAATGCTTTTCAAGCCGCTTTATGATGTCTCAGCATCGTTGCAGAACAGCCAGTTCCTGAACCGAGATACTTCAAGGGAGAAGTTCCAAACCAAGCTTTATGTTGAGCAACATGAAATATCTGCTGTTTACTCAAGGGAAGAATCTGATGCTGAGTCTGACGATTGGAAGTCTCCTGCATTCGATACTCTTGATGTGCATTCTTTTTCTGAAACTGCTAATGATAATCTTACCACCAAGTTTCATGATACTGACACTCTTGCTTCCGAGTTGTGTGATGTAGACAAACTTCCTGCCAAGACTGTTGATGCCAAACATCCTGATGCCGAATCACCTGCTTCCGAGACTCCATTTGCCCAATCGTTTGCTTCTGAAGCTCCATTTGCCAAATCATCTGCTTCTGAGTCTCCCTATATCGAGTCTCCTGATACAAAGTCATCTGCTTCCGACTCTGCTGATGCCTTGTCTGCTGACACCACGTGTTCCGATGCCGAGACTCCTGTTGCCAAGGCAATTGCTTCTGAGCCTCTTACTTCTCAGTTTCCTGATGCAAAATCACGTGCTTCCGAGTCTGTTGATACCGTGTCTGTTGATACCGAGTCTGATAATGCCGCGTCACGTGATGGGGAGTCTCCTGTCTGGTTCCGCTGTGTCCGACCTCTGCTCTTGGCGCTACCTGTAGCTGTCACGGCATATGTACTGTATAAAGCATCACGTTGAAGAAAACTATGAAAGCTAAACTCTACGTGATAGTACCCGGAGCTATATATATTATATTGAATCTTGATTCATTCTCTCATGAACTACTTTCCTGCATATACAAATATAACTGTTGGATTATGTGATCTGTTTATATCCGTCCTGAATTTTATATGGTAAATTCAATTTTGTACTGTGACTATTCATAATGTATACATTGCCTTGTTTTTATCTATATTTACCAAGTTGTTTTACTGCCATCAAGGAAACTGTGATATTTAATATATATTATGTATATGTATACTTATATTTATTTCAATATTAAAAAATTGTAATGGTATATATTGGTTCTTTGCACAAGAATAAAATTTCAATAATGGTAGTTTTTTTATGTCTGTATTTATTTATGATTTATCAAATTCTTTGTAGCCATGGTCACAGCGTGAAGTTATACATAATCATTGAAAATTTAGAATGGAAAAGGTGAGGTGATTTGGGGGTTTAAGTCTCTTTCAAGAGTATATCATGGCTGCTGGTATCATTGCAAGGAGAAATCCCCATTGTGGCTATGCATTGCGGTGAAACCTGTGAACATGGAAAGTTTAACTAGCGAACCATCGCTCATATTCAGTCTAACATTGCACCTAAACCTGTAGCATGTTTGAAAAGTTATCTACTGCAGTCCAAGTCGCCGAGCCACTGGCGGGATTCAAACCATGGACCGCTTGATGGGAAGCCGAAAACAGGGTATAGATCCCCACAAATCTATTGTGGCTGTGCAGTACTGTGAAACCTGGAAGAAGCTTTTACAGATATTCAAAGCACAAGTGTTTTCGATGGAATCAACATTTTGAGTGTCTTATCAGGTCGTTTCACATAAAAACGCACTAGGCTCCGAATATGGTTCTGGAGACATTAATTTTGACACATCTAAATTTATAATTCCAATGCTCCGTGCCATGCATAGGCCGAGTGTTAGCGCTGTGAAAATAGATTAATCTGTTTTCCCTTTGTTGAACGAAGTGAACAAGGTTTGAAACGGCTTCTGTCGGCTCAATTCGAAATTATGTTTGTGTGATTTTGAATTAGACATCTAATTACTCAAAGAAAATCTTGAAATTTTAAATCCGTTGTTCAACGCTAAACTTATCCTGACTTATATGGAATGGCTGTTATGAGAGAGAATAATGTCGGGCATGGTTTACAATTCAACAAAGCTGATTGTCTGACTCGTTCGGATTGCCCTTATTAGGCCAGTAGAAATCATGAAAAACCCGGACATTTTCGATAACAGACAAATTTTGTTTTTAAATGGTCCCTATAGCAGTGCTGATGAACCATGAAAAACCCAACCAAAATCAACCATGGGCAACATGCATTTTTGGGGTAAAAACCGTAAAAAATTAAGGAAATTAGGAATTATTTATGCAAAAATATATGTATTGCAGGACAAACTTTTGAATTGGCTAGAATGATAGATCATACAACATTACATAATTCCTAAGTTCATTTCCATTGTAGGTTTAACGCAATGTCTGTTTTGGGGTGAAAACGCATAAAAAATGAAAGAAAATTGGAATAATTTATGAGAAGTGTTTATGTTGAAAAATAAATGTTGTAATGATTAGAATGATAGGTCATGCAATATTACATACTTTTAAGGGGGATTTATACTCATGGCTGAACATCATATTCCCTACCGCAAACTTTGGCCTTGTTCTAAGTTTTGTCCTGATACATTGCGGTATAAAGTCTGTAGATCTTAACGATAAATATTTCTCTTTGGACCTCTTGTATAATGGTTTGACTTGACAATCATGTCACTAAAAACTTATTCAAGGAGGTACTGAATGATTTGGATAAATGTAATATTGTAAATGTGTATAATATCGCTAAGAAAAGTATTCAAGTATTAAATGTTTAGAAACCTTGATGCCTGTATTATTACTCTGAATTAACCCTGAAGTATTCGTCGCTACGAGGTCACAAGATACCCATTCCCTTTTTTGTGAACTGGGTCCCGTTGCACAAAACACTAAGGTAACCTTAAATCACTCAGTTAGCTTTAGTGCAATGTTAAAGAATGGTACTAAGGTGAACCTAAGTGTTAAATTGCTTTGATCTACGACCCCTAGAGGGATATATTGAATAGATTTGATATTGAAATTGATATTTTGGCCAAAGTTGACACCACCTCAACTGTCTCAGTCTGCATGTATCTTGTATTAACTGTACTGAAAGATGTATCTATTTGATAAATATTTTATGTATTAATATAACAATTAACAATTATGAAATTTGTGTCGAGTGGGTCGCCTTTAAAACTCAAATAAATTAAGGAAACGAAAATTGTAAGACACTATTGCTTGTTTTCTTGAGGTTTTATTTGTTCAAATTGTCCAATTAATTATCAGGTTTTGTAAGTAATTATCTTCAGAGGGTAAAACAGCTAAGCTTGATTATCCAAAGTCGTAGAATAAGCTGTCAAAAATCAATCGAAAACTTTGGTATTATTAAATGAAAGATGTTTTTTCTATCTTGAAAATGACGTAACTTGTAGAAACATTTTAACCGAACATTCAGTGGCCTCCATTAGGCCGTAAACAGTGGCGATTTCCGGTAAGTAAAATCTTGATTTGATTACCGTAATTGCATAAACAAATGTAAGTAAATTATTGCATTGTCATCGCAATCAATAGATAGGAATAAATGATAAAGAATACTATCATGCAAGTATATACATAGAAAATAATAGAAATAGAATCAATAAATAATCTTATGAAATTAAGTGAAAATTCAAATCAGTCATTTAAACAAAACTGCTATGAAAATAATCGTGAATGTATAGCAGAAGTTTAACATTTCGTTCGTTTTGCAAATTAATTATATGAGCGGTATTATTCAATTATTAAAACAGTAACGATTGTGGGAAAACATCTAAAGTACATATCTTTCATTAACAAGCGAAAATGTTAACGTCGTGTATTTGACTGAAGCCAAAAGTGCAATAGATATTATTGCTAAGAATTTGAGGTTAAACCTTTCTGTTTATTATCTTTATGATTTTATTTTTTTTACCTAACAATACAAATATCGGAAATATTCTTCTTTGGCCCCAGGACATGGTTAACGCAGTTTGAAAAACTTAAATCATTTACACATAGAAAAACATTGTAATTTTTCAAAAGAAAGAACATATATGGTCAATAAGGTGACATGTTCCTTACACTCAAACATAATATATTGAATAAAAGATTTAAATATTAGAACAAATTTATCATATTTTTTTTATCATTGTTAACGTATTAAACTATATGTCGCATTTTCATGAAACAATTCATACCTTGATGGGTTTGGACATAATTAAGTACTTATTATATATCCTTTTGTATTAGTAATGTAAAACAAAGAATTAAAATGCTATACGAAAGCAAACTGTAAAACACATTTTAGCAAATTTTTATACCTTTTGTAAAGTGTAAGACATTACTTTTGAAATGTGTTGCATAAACTTTGCAATAGTAATATTGCGTATTTGGTACATATACACTAAGATCAGGGATTTTAAGTAAATACTTAAGAATTGAATGTCATTTGAGTGTGTTCAATTGGAAAATGAACGATGTCAAAGCTACATTTAAACTTCTTTTTAATGAATCCCTCACCATAAAATTATCGTTGGATAAATACGAGGACATTTCAGACGAAAATAGTGAGAAAATTTTTGTGTGTACAAGCAAACGTTTAACTTAAAACTTCATCTGAAATATAGTTTTAAACACGAATTTTGGTATTACTCAAAAAACGTCCATCCGATCTATGAGGAAAATCTGATGACGTATCTGGGTAGCTGATTGGTCAATTCTTACCTCACATGACGAATGTTTCCAAATAAGGAAGAAATATTTTGGGGACTATCTCATGCCAGAAGCGGTGATATCTTTGTTCAAGTTACATCTACATTCCACAATATCTATAGATATATCTTTATTGGTATTTACCTTGTGGTGAATTTTATTAGTAGATCTAATCATATTTTTTTTCTTGGGTGACTTACGACAACTCGTAGTGGCCTGCAAATTTACGTCCCGGGCTGGGATATTCTAGTCAATAGGCTCACATTACTACATCGCGTTAACTCTTACCCTTGAAATAAAAATGCAACTAGAATGAAAAGGATCTGAATATCAGAATGTGTCCATTGGTTAACTCGTAACCTATATTTTCAAGAAACGAAACTAAATGCACCGCAAATCAAATCAAACACCGAATCACTCGGTCACGTCAGAAAAAAAAGGCAATTCTTACTGAAAATGACCGAAATCAACCTAAAATTACAGTACTATCTAAATGTATCATCTAAGAGGGGTTCCAATGTTTGAATAAAATCTTCGAGGTGTGTCCAAGGGTAAGCAAACCGTCAATTAGACGCCGGGGACAAGGTTATAGAATTTTCTTGAGTTTGATATCATGCTCAACTCAGGTTTTGTGCTCAACTCAAAACTCAGACTCAGGGTATGGAGGTTATAAAAGTTCTTGAGTTCAATTTCGAACTCAGCTTAATTTGAGTCTGAAATCGTACTCAACTCAAGTAAGGTCCGAAGCTTACTTAACACCGTACTCAGTTAAAACAAATGCATGAGTTGATAGATATTTCCCTAGATTTAGACTTCGTATGCGTGTGGTCAGGTATTTCATGGACTGGAACGGTCAGAGATTTGTTAAGATAGTATTAGTTTTGATATATAAAAAATTCAAGAGAGTTTTAATGATGTTTTTAAAAAAGGTATCATTTTTTAAACAGTATTTCTTAATAATCACAAATTTATGTAAAATAAACACGAAAATGTTTAAAACTTTTTATGAAAATGATATTTATGTACATGAATGTTATATATTATTTCATATGTGATGAAATGTTTTTATATTTCTTTGAAGAATTATTTTAAATATTTTGTATCATTATTTGACAAACACCATAAGTGTTGCATTTGGTTATTATGACCTAGTTTTCTAATGATTTTAGTGTTATCGTTTTTCAAAATGAATATATTTTATGTTCATGTAATTTCGAAAAGTTCAATTACTCAAGAAATAAATTTCTTTTAAATCTCAGTTTTTGTTTACCAAATAAATAATGTGAATAAATAGAATAATTGATTTTTATAAATGTAAAAACAAATTTAATGATGACTTGAACATACTAATAACACTTAACATAGAGAAATTTTTCCATGGAATTAAACAGAGTTACTTCCCTTATCAAGTTGGCCTTGGCATTGACTAATAACAGAGAAGAGCAATGTTTGGATTAAAAAGGGTCATAAATCAAAGAGTAGGTAAGAATTGAACACATTATTCAGGCATGTAAAGAAATTATGTTTATTGCTATACTTCTATCTAACACCCAGGAACAAACATTAATTACTCGAAAAAGACTTCAAATTGGTTTCTAACAACAGAAAGAACATTTTTCTGAGCATACTCAGCTGAGTTTGATTTTGAACTCAGTTGAGAACGGACTCAAGATGGTTTATCTCAGCTGAGATGAGTTACCTCAGCTGAGCACAGACTCAGTGAGTTGAGTACGGAGATTGTTTATAACCTCGAAGAGAACTGTCGCCTTCTTGCACTGAAGTAAATATTTCTGAAAATTAGGACTATGACGATCCCTGGACATCAATACTAACCACAAAGAACGATGTTAGCGTGGGGCCTATCGTGCGAAATAAGAACAGGGCTAAAATTTCCAAAACCCACAACCTTACAACGTAAATATGGCGTCAAGTTGCTCTCGCTTCAACGAGAAATGGCGTCTGCGCATGTCCGATAATAAAATTGTTTTCGAATGAAAAAAACAAACTATTCTTTTCACAAGAGGACAATTTTGTGAGAGATTCTAAAGGTAGGCCTTTGCTTTATTCCAATTCGTAACAAACCTAAAAATGAATTAAACGCAATTATTGGTGACTTTCATCTTTCACATTGATGACGTCGAATCGTCTATGACGTCACGCCATTGTCGCCGACGATTTTGCATTGTCGAGATGTTCTCCCATGTCATGTGGAATTCCTCAGAAATGAAGATGGAACTTACTCCATGTACTGTCATACCATATCTACAGGATGTTCCTGAAGACGATTTAGAACCAGAAAAGGGCTCCATAACGATATGCTCACCTATTTCAACACTACAAGCGGGTTTAAACCCAGAACTACCCAATCTTTTATGGAAGATGGAGACTACCAAGTGTACACGGGCATTTCGAATGGAGGATGTTTTTCCTTATGTTTGTGACTCGGATGAATCCCTCTCCCCGCACTTTGAGTCCCAGACACCAATCCAGTTGGGTTCGAACCCTAAACCGCTTGCCGTGACCTTACAACAGTTGACTCTCTTTGAGAGATATATCTCCGGAGACTACGTGATGGGGCCTGTTTTAAATACGGAGGTGAGTGCATGAGGATTTTGCTGGTGTAGTTATTAAATGTAACTTTTGTTTAGATTAGGGTACATCATTATATACCGGCCACCTGCTATAATAAAGACTTTACATATAAAACATGATAGTAGTCCTTTGTAACTTTGTATGATTCTTTTGCATAACGTCAATGCCGTAAAAAGATGTAATAATGTAATCTCGAAAATGTAACATATATGCTTGAAAACATATTAAAAGTGTGAAATAAGCAAAACAGTTAATCAGGGGAATGCAAGATATGATCGTTAAGTTCTTTTACCGATATTTATAGGTGCAATTTACTACATCATGCAAGGGCAAAGTGTAAATAAATTTACATGGTGAATATAAAGTTGCCTGACGGTTTTTCGGGTTAGCAAAGTAAGTACAGAATAATATAATTTCCCCACGTTAATTCGCAAGTTATTGGCAATAAATAAATAAATAAATAAATAAATACTCATCCTGGATTGGAAACTAGTTAGCATTTATGTCGACAACATTTCTTAAAATCATGTTCAAAGATTATGAAATTAAGATAATATATTATAGTTATACATAAGAGAAGTGTATATCGAGCGTTTTATTCCACTTTAAATAGTTCTTTTGTGCAATCTCAAAATATTCAGTACCTAAAGGGCGAGGTATCGCATGAGGAAAAACATTGTAAATTAGTGTGGTTATGATATCGAAATAATTCCAATATTTTACCATCTTAATATGTTCATCTTTTGTGTAGCTTTTTGTATCTCCTGTTGATGTTTTTTACTTATAGCAAAAGAATTAACATTTGGCTTTGTATGGAGTCGAGTGAATATGAATTTATATTTCCCAAATAAGATTTTATGTAAAATACCTTCAGCGTTCCTTAAAAAAGCTTATGAATGTATTTCTTGATGTAAATAATGTATGCTAATGAGTCTGCATCAAAATCTTTTGTTTTTGGTGGCTGTTTGTGTATATTATCTTTTATAATTATTCCACAAGTTTTACAATGGACCTTATCCCTCACAAATAGTTTGATATATCAAGTTCAATATGGTAAATATATGAAACCCGTTTTATATACAACCTGTTCTCACATCCCAGGTAATTCGCTGATTCGACAATTCGTTTCAGAACTTGGTCATCGCCTTTTGGATAAATTCCGCATCATCATTGCATGATTATTTCCGAGTCGAAGATCATGGAGACCTCCTCAAGACCACATGCTTGTATAACAGAAATAACAACAGTGACGATAAGGCGAACATGCGTCTACAACCTAGCAATAAGGCTCTTACGAAAAATCGTCTCTCAAAGAGTGAGCACGCAGTGTCATCAAACGCCAAACACAGCTACAAGAGCAGAAGGCGTTACCGCATCACTGACCAAGTGTCTCTATTACCGGCGATTCAGTGCCAGGCTCCAAAAGCAGAGGCAAAATATGCACCAGTACCATCAGCCGAGGCAAAATATGCACCAGTACCATCAGCCGAGGCAAAATATGCACAGGTTCGATCAGCCGAGGCAAAATATGCACCTGTACCATCAGCTGAGGCAAAATATGCACAGGTTCCATCAGTCGAGGCAAAACAATATGCCCTAGTACCATCACAGTCAATTCAGGGTCAAGACCCATCAGCACAGGCAATCTATGGTCAGGGTCTCTCAGCACAGGAAAAAAATGGAGAGTTTCCATTTGCAAAGCCAATGCAAGGACAGGCACCTAAAGCACGGGTAACATATGCAAGTGTACCATCAATAGAGGAAATCGACTCATATGTATCCTTAGAGCAAAGAATACAAGGAAAGAAGACGCTTCGAGACCTCTGTGTCGAAATCTCCAAGTACAAAAAAGCATCAGAAGTTCCACAGAAGATGAAGAACAAAATTTTCCAAGAGTTCTTCACTCCTTTTTTGAACGGAGGTTTTGACCCAGAAGTGTCTGTCCTCCAGAATCTGACAGGTCACCCAGGAGTGATGAGCGATAGTGTGGTGCATGATGGGAACTCACAGCTTGTAGATGAAATATCTACTCCAGAACTACTAGATAAGAAGGGCAGCGCTCTATCCCAGAATGTCAACCCGGGTCTGTATGGTGTTGCTACTGCTAACCCAGCCTTCAAGTAAGTTATTGTTATAAGTATTTCATGTGAAGTGTGAACTCATTTATTTTTCAAATTAACACTATAATTTTAGATGCTTTACACAAAGGTTTTTTGGTGTATATTTCTCAAAGAAAAACTTAATGGTTAAGATAATGATGGCAAAATCAATAAAACAGAGCAAACCTTATATTCGTACCTAAATAGGGTAACATTTTGATTGACAGAGGTCATGTCCCTTGTCCTTTTTTGTGACCTTTTCCTTTCACACAGACAGCCAATAAAAACCTAAAAACCCTTTTCAAAGGTGACATAGCCCTTCTCGAATAGACACTAACAGTGTTTGGTAGGAAAGTTAGTTAGGAGCAGACTTCAATGAGATTAATGATGATACAATACATTAAGAATGGCCTCCTTCTCACTCCAGTCCCTCGGAGATGCTGATCTTTACATACGAGGCTGATGCTGTCTTGGAGGAATCGCCAATCAACCAGGCCCTTCTGAACAACAGCCTTGAGGCGGAGACAGATGACAATCCAGTTGATCAGTTTTCTCTTGGGCAAAGGACACAACAAAATGTCTTCTCTGGGTTCAACACTGATACCTACAAAACCCCAGAAAGCTCAGCTGACGTCTTCATCAACAAGACACCGTTCAGTTCTGAAGAAGTGCACAAAACCTTTTTCGGAACACCGTTTGCTATGTCCAGGGATTTCAGCCTGCTGCAGCCACCAACTTTGCCAAACAGAAAGATAAAGATTCTTACTGAAGAAGATGGGTCAGACTGTATACTTGGGAAAGGCTGCTTTGGACAGGTCGCGGAGGCTGAAATGAAAGTGCACCCCAATACAGTACAGCAGGTCGTTGTTAAGGAGCATTTTCTTGATAAGTCAACTCAAGCTCAAATAGTTACAGAAGCCAAAATATTAATGTACCTTGAGTCGACTGGCTGTGTCCCCGTTTGCTATGGGTTGTTGTCAGATGAGAGGGGATATTGGGGAATGGTCTCAGAACTGTTTGGATCAGGTGTAACTTTGCATGACCTTCTCTATGAAAATAATGTCAGTGAACTTGATTGGTATGAAATTAGTCACCAACTGGCAACATGCATTAACAAGATTCACTCAATGTATGTTTTAGTAAACGATTTAAAAGCTGATAATGTGCTGGTAGATTGTTCGGGTCCTTTGCCCGTAGTGAAGATATGTGACATGGGCTCTGCATCACATGGGGCTGGGGTGACCTTTTATGATCCCAACATGGATAGGTTTTACCATCTAGCCCCTGAGGTTCGGGCCTTCAATTTGACATCATCTGCAAATGATGTGTACGGTCTGGGACAGATTCTGAAAAAGATTTATCAGGCCAGCTCATTATCAGCTTTTAAATCAATTTATGAGCAATGCCTTATTGAGAACCCCAAGGAACGTATCACCATGTCAAACCTCCTCCACCTTCTGTCTGAAGCTTACTCCCAGGAGCTCGAGTCTTATGAGGCGAAGGTTAAGGCTTTAGATGAGGCTAAAGGAAGGAGAGAGGTCAAGGGAAGCGAAACACTTGAAGGAAATGTAGAGGTTGAAGGAAGGGAAAATGGCGAGGATGGTGTAGAGGATGGAGGTGATGAAGAGGCCGAGATTGAATCTTGGAATGTTGAACGTCCATGTGAGATTCCTTCACAGCATTCAAATCGGGTGTCAATACACAAGAGTACTTCGAGGGAGATAATCCTATTCAAACCTGCTCAAGATGCACTGTCAGTACAGACACATGGAATACCCTTACAGAAGACTACTTCAAGGGAGATAATGCTTTTCAAGCCGATTTATGATGTCTCAGCATCGCTGCAGAACAGCCAGTTCCTGAACCGAGATACTTCAAGGGAGAAGTTGCAAACCAAGCTTTATGTTGAGCAACATGAAATATCTGCTGGTTACTCAAGGGAAGAATCTGATGCTGAGTCTGACGATTGGAAGTCTCCTGCATTCGAGACTCTTGATGTTCATTCTTTGTCTGACACTGTTAATGATAATCTTACTACTGAAAAGTCTCTTGAAACGTCCGAGTTCTGTGATGACGACAAACTTGCTGCCAAGACTCTTGATGTCAAAGATACTGATGCCAAGTCACCTGCTTCTGAGGCTCTATTTGCCAAATCATCTGCTTCTGAGTCTCCTGATACAGAGTCATCTGCTTCCGACTCTGCTGATGTCTTGTTTGCTGATACCAATGATTCTGATGCCAAGACTCCCGTTACCAAGGCAACTGCTTCTGCGCTTCCTGCTTCTCAGTCTCCTGATGCCAAATCCCCTGCTTCCGAGTCTGTTGATACCAAGTCATTTGAAGACGAGTCACGTGATGGGGAGTCTCCTGTCTGGTTCCGCTGTGTCCGACCTCTCCTCTTGGCGCTACCTGTCGCCATCACGGCATATGTACTGTATAAAGCATCTCGTTGAAAGCCAAAAGCTATGTGATAGTACCCTGAGTTATATATATAATAATTGATCTGAATTCATTCTCTCATGGAACTCTTTACCTGTAAATACAAATATAACCACTTTTGGATTATGTGAACTGTTTATATCCGTCCTGAATTTTATATGGTAAATTCAATTTTGCACTGTGACTATGCATAATGTATATAATGCCTTGTTTTCATCTATATTTACCAAGTTGTTTAACTGTCATCAAGGAAACTGTGATATTTAATAGATATTATGTATATGTATACATGTTTATTTCAACTTTTTTAATTGTCTATATGTTATCATATATATTTGGTTCTTTGCACGAGAATAAAATTCCAACAATGACTTTTTATGTCTGTCTTTATTTCTATTTTGTTCATATTCTTTGTAGATTAAGTCACAGCGTCTAGTGATTCTTAATCATTGTAAATGTATAATGGCAGAAGTGAAAGAATGTTATTTTTCAATTTGACAAAGCTGATCAATAAAAGTAGAATTATTTACAATTAAAACCCGAAGATAACTCTAAGAACCCTTATTTCAGCAAGGGGTATATGTTCATTAAAATAAAGTTTCGTTTTATTTCACCCCCCTCTTTAAAATAGACCAGGGCTTAAATTCAGTAAAAATATCTTTGAGAAAAAAAGTTAGGCAAAAAGTTGATAGACAAATGCAGCCAAAGATTCTGTCCGTCTTGTCTTCTGAAACTGTGCATTCAAATTGCCCTTATTCCCTACCACAGTTAACCATGGCATAAGTTATGCATCGACTACTACAAAGCTCTAGAAGGGACATGGTTAAAAAATAATTTTTTATATACGTCCGTATTACTATCAGGTGTTATTATATCCCATATTGACGAGGATACACATAGAGAAAGGATAATATATGAGTGTCCATGAAATACTTTGTTTATGTACCAAGTGCCTAAATATTAGTATTTCCTGAGCGACAGCGAGGAATATACTGATATTTAGGCACAAGAGTCGTCAATGTCATGAGCATGAAAATCATAATCTGTTTATTACTGAGTTCTCAAAGGCAAAGATTACAATCAAAATCGACCTCCAAGTATATTTAGATTACTCAACGTTTGGAACGCAATGTCATAATCGAACTGTAACATCAAAGCATTGTTTATGATGTGACGTCAAAATGAAAAAAAGTGATATTTTGCATTGTAAAAGTATAAACCCCAAAATGATTGCCCTCATAGGTAATAAAATTAATGTTAATGACATAAAAACAACAAAATATATTTCATTAAAAGTTTATTGAAATATCAAACAGACGACGGAGTACATAGTAAAAGACATGATTTGAGCACAGAATTTGGGCCAATGGTTAGAAAAGTAATTTACAGGAATGGCAGTCTAGGATATTACTTAAACAATTCTAAATTTTCCAAAACTTAACAAAAGAATTTACAATGAGCAATGAAAATGTAGATTTACAGATTTTATGTTTAATGCATCATTTTTTAAATAAATTTTCTCTAAGTTCATGCAAAAATGATGATAAACATTTGGTAAATACTTTTTTCAAAACTCACTGAGACTGCAAAACAGTTTGAACTCTTAACATTTTTAGATGTTTTTTGCATGAATGACATAGAAAATTTACAAAACTGCAAAAAAAACTTTCAATACATTTTATTGCTTTTATGAGGTTAGACAGTGCATTTGCATAATTTCATACAGAACCTAATTTACATTTTATGCCTTATTTTGCTTCCAAGCAAGAGAATACCTGCAAACTTAATTTCTCTCATTTTAGTTATTCAAGAAAAAGAAAGTTCTTAAAATGCCAGTTTTAACAAAAATGTCAAATCTAAATCTTTGTACATTGTCTTTTTTTCGCATATGACATTTAACAATTTAATTCATGCTGATGATAAAACAGGTAAGATACCTAAATGATTTAGGCACAAGAAGTTGCAAAGTATTTTTATTGAGCAGATAGGGTTATTCTGATAATCATCAAATTAATATCAGATTGAACACACAACAAACAAAAATATACAGCTTCAGACAGACATTTTCAATAACTTAAAACTTAAAATCTTTATGAAATCAAAGATAGAAATTTAACCTTTACCCTAGTGTAATAAATGCTTCTGTAAAGTTCTGTTTGTAAAGGATTAACCTCACTAGTTTCTTGATTAGTATTGATATACCTGCATTGTTTATATATAAACATATACCTACAGATTATATATAAAGGTAAGTATATATTTGGTATGACAGCAGAAGCAGATTTTGAAATAGATTTTAGAAGTATATATCCATTTAGTCGAGTCGAAATGATCCATTATGCATAATGTGAAAACTAACCATTATAATATACTGATCATCTTAACTAAAAGTCGGATTTTATGTCAGTCATCAAAGTTGAAAAATCAAATGATGTAGACAGTTTTTCTCATAAATGGCACACACAAATTATTATGCAATCAGAAATATATCCTAAGTTCAAGTTATTATGCTCAAAATTTCTAATAAAAAAGAAATTTTTTAGACAATATAAAAGGATATCTACAATGAAACTGTTTGAATGAAATTTGATAGTCCAATCAAACTTAAAAATTCAATAGGCATTTCAAACAACAACAATGACTGATAATTTACAAAATTCATTGATTAATACAACAAAGTTTACAAATATTTACAAACTTTTATAAAAGCAAGAGAAGAGTCATCTCCCTTAGAGCTCTTCTGGTTTTTCTAGAAAACGGTCAAATAACAGTTTTTTCAAAGCTAACTCCGTCAAATTTGTTTATCACATTTTAATAAAAAAATTCTTTTCAAAACTACGCAGTTTTCCTTAGAATTATGAAATATGGAATGCATAATCTAACTTCTTAAGATCATCATGCAAAAAATGTTGCAAAACATATTCTAAATGACCTTTAACGAAACATATTCATAAAATCAAGGTCATGAATTTGCATACTATTTTATGTTCAGATATTTAACATAAAGAGAATCTTGAATAAAGCTGAATTTTCACTTAGATAAATAATAAATACATTTGGTCAACCTTTTTTCTCAGTTCCAATTTCATAAAATGTCTAATATAAACGGTTATATTGGAGCACGCCCAAATATGGTGTTTGACGAAATCACATGCTTTCCAATAGACCAACCAGAGTAAGGCAAGTTTGTTGCAGTCATGTGACTTCAGATTTCTCAAACCTAAAGGTTGGTTTTCTGACCCTTTGGCAGAAAGCCCTGTAACAGGTCGATGGGCAGGGGGAAAATGATGGTTGAGTTTTTCTCAGCTGATATCGTGTTCAGAGTTTGGAGGTATCGCAGTTGGAGGGCAGCCGAGGACTCGTTGATGACATCGGCGGCTTCCTTCAGAGCGCGAGAAGCCTTCTGTTCTCCCTCAGCGGCGATGACCTGCAAACATTTTGAGTGTCATTAAAATTGTTTGAGGCATCATGGTTTTATGATATGAATTTGTTCTCAACGCTGATAACTTGGCAAACATTTGGAGTGTCATAACTAATTGTTCAAGGAACCATGTTTGCATGATGTAAATTTATTCTCAGCATGGATAACTTGCAAACACTTGAAATGTCATTATAATTTTTGAGAAACCTTGGTTACATGACATAGATTTATTGTAGTATTTAATCTGTTGGGGAAGTTATGGGATAAGTTGCATTACAAAACCTACAAACATTTAGTGGGTCATAATAAAGCACTGTCAAAGTTGGATATTTACTGTACAATTGGGGTTTAGCATTTAAGTGTACATTACAATATTTTAGCCATAATGAGGGAGTGGAATAAAACCCAGTAAAGGGTCAACAATTGGAGGACTCACCTTGGCTCTGGCTTCCCTGGCAGCTTCAGCCTCAGCAGCCATAGCTCTCTGGAGTTGGACTGGGAGTCTCACGTCCTTACTGGAATGAAGAATGTCTCATTAGTATTAACCCTTAACATGCTGTTCCTCGAACATAATAGAGAGCTTATGTTTGAAGGCCAATCAAAGGTCATTCCAACTGTTAAAGGCATTGGAGCACTTAATTGATATAATAAATGTAAATTTTCAGAGGGTGTTACTCAACCTGAGAACCATTTGTCTTAGGTATAAAGCAAAGTTCATGGTGCCATTACTTGAAACAACTTTTAAATAATTTGAGTTAGAGAAATGGATTTTTATAGCTTAACCAAAATTGTATGTTCATTTTAATACTCATTTGACAGATTTAAAAAGATATTTTTCATTAGGTTCCATTTGTTTTCCCTTTCATTATATTCCTATATTTTCATCAATATTTGTGCCTTTTAGTTTTGATACCTGTGAACTGTCAGCTAAGATTGCTATCATAAAAAAATGAAATCAAAACTACTAAGCTTATGATATAATTAAATGTTCATGACATTCAATATTAATATAATCTTAAAAAGATAATTTTTTCAAATGATTTCAGATTTAACACGAAATATTTCAATATCAAGATTAATATCATTAACTCAATCAGATCAGAATATATCTTATGGAAAAATGCAGTTTCGAGCTGCAAGAGTATATAAAAGACATTTCACCACAGCTCACAAAGAAAGCTTATGTGTTTTCTAATCTGCATTAAAGTTACTATTAGATAAAGGGCTTAAATTAAAGCATATATAACTACTTGCATAGACATGCAAAGAATTGATAACTGACATTCAATATTTCAGACATCTGAAGAGGCAAGTCATATATAGTCATCTAAATATTAGCAATGACCTTGAAATCTAAACATGCCTCCATGGCAGTCATTTTGAATATATATCTTGATTCAAACTCATCAAGCACATGTATCAAGCTCCATGCTGTTTTCAATATTATAATGATCACAATTTTGGGGGGGAATCCTAATATTAGTGCAATTCATCAAAATAAAATCTTGAGCAATTTGCTTCGATTTAATATGTTTTCAACATGACAACGACAGTTCTGCCATTTTCATTTTTCGGAAGTATGTTAATAAACACTACAATCTTACTTATTGAATGAATATAGGTATTGATAAAATATTCATAAGTTAGTAAATAATTTATCAATATTCAAATTGCCTTGTCCTCCAAACTTAATGAATGCTTTTTGGTTTGCTTAGATGGGATCTCTTTTCTGCCTAAATGTCAAATCTATAGCAGCAAAAATATTATCCTCGATGAATGAATAAGTAAAATATGTTAAAACAGGAATGTCCCCTCAAGTTTTGTGACCCGAATTGAATTGACCATTCAACGGCATACATGCATGAAAGTCAATATCCCAAGGATTAGGTTCCAGAAAGATTCAGTCAAACAATACTGTTTAACTCTCAAGACAAGATGTTGTATCTTGCATTCAACCCATGCAAAAGGTGAACATAAGTTTCAGCCTCTAACTAAATTATTCAATGATATCAATAACTACTATCCTTGAATACTTTAATAAGCAATAATTAAGGCAATGAGGGATGCATTAATATTTTAAATAATTGATGTAAGTGAGTATTTGTAGGAATTAATTGAAACCTACAATCCTTGTAAAAGGGGTAACCTTGGGCTACAAACGATATCTCTCATCAGTGGAAAAGCAAGATGGCAGATCAAGCCAAGTTATGTAAAATGCTCTAATTTAAAAAGCTTCTAATGTGATCTTGGCTAGATATTGTCCATAGCAAAATTTTGAAAGATGAATAATGTGGTATCTAGAGCTGTAACTCACTAAATATAATGCTAAATAGATGACTAGATCAGAAGCTATACCCAGGTAGAAAAAATTTGACCAATCCAAGATGGCCACCATGAGTTAGACAGTAGGTGGCAGCACTGTAAACACAAGTACTCACACTTCAACTCGCTCCACCTTGACGCCCCACGGGTCCGTTGCTTCATCTAGAGAGGACTGTAGGGGGAGATAATCAGAAACTTATAGAAACAAAACAACATGCTAACTTTACTCTTATGTACCACAAACACACCACACGGACAAACGATAAATGTCCATTGGTCAAAGAAAATTTGTTGTCTTAATGATAATAGTTTTTTTGCCAGTAATTTGTAAAGGTAATGAATAATAATAAATAATATTGTTTAAAAAAATATTTGAATTATCATTACTATTTTTTGAAGTTTTATCAAAAAAGATTTTAAAAAGACTTTTTTTAAATTATGAACATTATAATTGTTTAAACCTTGAATCTTTGATCATGCTCAATTTGACCAATGGACACTAGCAAAATATTCATTTCTATCTATGGGACAATAGCTTAGCTTGCCTAAAAATAGTGCTAGATAAAGGAACCAATCACAACACAGATAGTCATCATGCAGTCACATGACAGTCACATGACCTACTTACATCTCAACCCGCTCGACACGGATACCCCATGGGTCCGTACACTCGTCGAGACAAGTCTGCAATAGTCGCGCTTTAATAGTACCGCATAGAATAATTGCCGCAGCAAATACTAAAATGTTTCAAAATTTAGAACTACCTTTAAGTTTGAAAGGGAAATACAATTTTTTTCAAAAATGAATCTACATCCTAAGAATTATCGATATTAAGATCGGGAATCTATTGTTTAATTTCATAATACATTGTCTAAATTTTTTGGATTTATGATATTTTGAATTTGAGTCTCTATTCTTTTTTTAAAGATATAATAAATTTCAAACTTTTTTTTATGCAGACCACAACAATTTTCAATCACAACAATAAATAATCACTTTTGAAAGTTTCAAAATAATTTTCCTGAAATTCAGAAGTCATCAAACACAAAAAGTCAGAAAACCATGAAAGTATACATGATGGACATTGTTAATAAGATAAGGTTTAAAAAACATCTAAAACTTTTTCTATTATCAAGGAAAAAAAGTGCGCCTATAGTTTGATCCCCTTTATGCAAAATCATTTTTTTGAAAGAAAATATGCACCTAAGAGTTGTAACCATTAAAAGACATAACCTTTAAAAAGTATTGGAACACTTTAATTTTAATCCCATCATCACCCCATATGTGACATTCAGTTCAAATTTGCAGCTCTAAGTCTTATAATTTCAAGTAATGCTCCAGAAATGATTTCAGACAGAAAGACTGACGGACACTCTATACCCCCTACTCCGTTGTAGCTGGGGTATAATAACAAACAAATCCTTGAAAAATATTTCTTTGACCTACATGAGTTTCAAAACAAAATATATTCACAAATTTCAGGGATTCTCAAAAAACGTCATTGTGGTTTTAACACATTTCTAAGTTTTAGTTTTCAAATTACTTCTCAATTTTAAAAGAAGCAATAATCCTTACTCTGGTGTTTACAGGCAAGGGTTCGGGAGGTCAACAGTTTCTATTTTTGGATTATCGTGATGAAAAAAAGGGTTGAAGCAATGACTCGATCCCAGCTAAATTCTTGTGAAATTATTTGGATTCGAATGTTTCTGTTTCAAATGATAATAATGCATTTTCTGAAGAAATTTGTACAAACATCTAGATGAGGTTGTAAGCACATAATTCAAAAGTGTTTATAAAAAAATCTTGTTTTTCTAATTGATTTTCTGACATAAATCTTTTAGGTATCAATAGTTGTTTCAAATCACAATTACTTCTTTATTTACATTAATTCCCCAATAATTTCTTGTCATTCTCCTCATTGAGGCTACTAATGTCATTTCTTCCCAAGTCAACATCTGTTACAGGTGGGCCATGTTTCAAGAATTTTCAAAATCCCTATAGCAGTGATATTTTCAACTTGGATATCCTTTTTGTTTTCTTCCTATCAAATAGTGTTTTACATTTCTAAAAGAGTTCTGTCTTGTAAGTAAAGTGTATACACCAAACCAGTGTTTGAATTTCAGTAAGGTACTGTAGAGTTCAAATGCTCAACAAAACTAAATTTGAACATTGAAACCACTCAGACTTGTTATTTCAATCAAAAAAAAGTATCCACTTGTGACAGAGACTACGCAGAAAGAATTGACTTCCGGTTGTCTCATTTGGGAGAGAATGACTGTAAGTCTGACCTGAAAATTTCCTGCAAGATCTTAAGACTTAATTCAGCTTTTTTAAATCAATATACCTGCATAAGGTGGCTGATGGATTCTCTCTCGGACAGAATCTCGCTGAGGTTCTTGGTTCCGAGCACGTTCCTGAGAGTGGTGGCGGCCAGGAGTCTGGTGGATCGGTTGGAATCCTCAACGTTGGTGATTGACATGGTCGCATTCTGGACTCTGTAGTAAACAACAGCATCCACAGCAACAGTCACCGAATCACGTGTCAATACCTGAAATAAAAATCATTTGTTTAAGATCAATGAAAGTCTGGCCAGGCAAAAATTATTAAATTTGTTGTCTCTTCAATATCATCAAACAAGACATACTCAAAATATCTGAAAGATTATATATCGACAAGACACGAGTGCCTTAAATATTAGTTTTTCCAGAGCAATGGTTGGGGATAGTGTGATGATTAGGCCTCAGTGTCGTAAACATAGTATATCATTGGCACAAATATAATATTCTGTCTATTACCAAATACCAAATATTCTGTCTATTACAAAGTACCAAAGAAAATGACCGAAATCGCTTACAGTCATCAGGGCATTTGGAAAGCAGCATCATAGACCAGCTTTGACAACAAATCATTTTTCATGAAGTGACATCACTTTGAAAAAGTGATATTTTGCCCGAGGCCATCTTATGAAAAATATTAACCCTTAAATGATTGCCTTTGTAGGTAATAAATATCATTATGATTATCAAGAAAGACACTGACCTCCTGAGGCGGTACATCGAAGGACACGGTTCTGAGGTCCACCTTGGTGTAGGAGTCCATGCAGGGGATGATGAAGAAGAGACCCGGACCCTTGGCGCCGCCGGACACCAGCCGACCCAGGCGGAATATAACTGCCCTCTCATACTCTTGGACTACCTGGAAATACATAAATAATAATCATGATAGGGAATGATTGTGATAAGATTAATGAATATGACAAACAATGATGCGGCATGTTTTTTTTAGGATTTGCTCCTAATTAGGAGGAATAGAAGGAATTCAGTATGACCTTGTCACTACATATAATTGACATGAAAAAATTGCTGATTCAGCAGTGAAAATTCCTGCTGTGTTGGTTGTCCATAGTTTGACCAAGGGTTCATGAGTTGATGTTTTGTTTGACAGAACTGCTTGAGCAAACTGATAAAATGAAAATTTTCTTTAGGATAAAATTGTTAATGACTGCATGAAACTTATGAATATACATTCAAAAATTTCAATAACTATTAGATAAGTTTGGTAATTATATTAATTTCAGTCTGTGGCAGGTGATGGCAATTTCTTAATCAGTCTTAGCTACAATTAATTGATACAGTACCAGTCACTCTGACTCTATAACACTGCTACTGAATAAATCTGATAACATTTTCATTGTACTATCTGTGACAAAGAATATTCATTAATATCTCATCTACTATGTAAACATGAGCAATAAGAGCAAGTGTGGGAACTATTCAACATCACAACAGCTCAATATCAATTATTTGCGTTTGATGGATGTACCACCCCTATAAAAAAAAATTCCTAAAAAGATGTTGCCGAAACATTGCCGAATCATCTCCGCACCATCTTTTCAAGAGTTTTGAGCAAAATTTTACCATTGCCGCTAGCGGAAGGGTTTCTGGCAATGGTGCGGAAAGGGTATCTTCAGGCTGTAAAGCAATAAAATATTTAAAAAGGTGTTGCTGCAATGTATTAGCTACCCAGTCTTTCTTGTGGAGACCCTTCCGCAACATTGCCAGAAGATAATTGGCCCTGTGGAGATGCTTTGGAAGGGTATCGTTTGGCTGCAAGGCAATAAAATATTTAAAAGGATTTGCAGCAATGTATTTGCTACCTAGTACTTCTTGTGGAGACCCTTCCGCAACATTGCCAGAAGATAATTTACACGGTGGACATGATTTTTTTTATCTTATTTTGCATTTTAACATGCTAATTAGTTCCTCTAATTTGTAGTGTTAGATATGAATAGTCATTCCATGCATATATTTGATTTGGATTTTATGAATAAATAACAGAAGAGGAAATGAACACAGTAACTCGCAACTTGCATATAGTCCAAATAAAACATGATTGGCTATATAGATTATGATGGGTTGAGCTTTCAATTAAGAAGGGGACCAATGAATAGAGGAGAGAAAATCCACCCATTGTCCATGGCTGTAAACAGTTTTGTTAATTGCTACCTTAACAGGTTAATCACTTCATGGATCATTAAGTTGTTAAAATGTTTGTATAGTAATTTGTTTAATAGATGTAATTCAAAATGTTTAATTCATGTTGTAATTCAAAGAGTCTTATTGATATCTTATCAAACCTTAATCAAAGTTTATGTTCTCAAGGCTTATGTTTATGTACATTTGTAAGTGAGGTGATACTTTTGATAAACAGTCTATTTAGATGTTTAGTTGCTTAGTAACTAACATCATGTACAAAAAGGTTAAATTGTTATATTAGGTTGTGATCAAAGATTATCCTTGGTTAATTTCACATTCAAGTCATGTAATTATATTGAAATTAATAGCAAATATAGGAAACATGGCAATATTGAGCTGAAAAGTAAAATTTTAAAATTAAATTCTTGTTTTAATTCTTATCACAAATCAGATAAGTTGCAAATAAACTTGAAAAGTTCAATGTTGTTAAAAAAATATCAAAGCTTATATGATTATACATTTTCTGAATTTAATGTAAACTTATAAATTCATCCATATATTTTATTTATTTCAAGCTAAGAATATACATTTTGATCAAAGTCCTTGACTCAAATTTATATCCATTACTCTTTTCTTAAGAAGCTGTTGCCAAGAAATAGCTTGTTTGTTTTTTAAGACACCACTTCTAAATGCCATTCAATGACTTGACTCTTCTTTTTGGAAAAGATCACAGTTTAAGGTTCTTTACACTATTCAATACCTTCTGCCTCACACCTGATGAGGCTGGACATTATTATCCAATCAGAATCTCTGCTGTCTTTACCCCCTTTGACTGACTGCAAGACCCAACTTCCTGCCTGACCTGTCACTAACGAGGAGCAATGGCCGCCATTAGCAAAAACAACTGATTCTTGATTATTAAAATCACAGTTGCCAACAGAAATAGAAGGCATATCTACAGTTGCAAAAACCAAAGTAAGTAGACCATTAATGCTACATACACAGTAAAATATCTTAACCTTATTGCTCTTCCTTATTTCATGAAAGAGCTGATAAAAAAAATCATTGAAATGTTGGCTTCAGACAGTCAAAATGAAAAAAAATTTCAAGTCCATTCCCTTCAGTAGAATATGTAATAAAGTTACTGATTGCCACTGTTGACAAGTTAAGTTGTTTTCACTGATTTGATGAAAGTTATATGTAGTTCCATTTCTTTGACAATATTAAGCAAAGATGGCATTATTTACATAGGTGTGCTCTGAACCATGACTGCTGGGAGAGGAGGAAAGTGGACAAGTCATTATATAACAGGAAACAGCTGGCACTGTAAGTTTGCTGACCTAATTCTTCAATAAACATGCAGTATATTTCTAAACTGGTTAGATTAGGAATCGCATCAGAGGGTGCACTCCAATTTACAAATAGATAGTCTTGATTAATTGTAATTTCTTTTTGTGAAAACCCAGACAGGCTGATTGTCCAATAAATGGTGTGGGAGAACTTGATACTATTTGCCATTTAACCTGAAATTGATAATTGAAATTTGCAATCAATAATTGTAAAACCATTAAGTTGTTCCCAGTTTTAAGTTTGATCACATGTGTTCATTTCAGAACATATAATTAGCATAACATAATTTGTGTGTATACTTATTGGAATATGAAATTTATTTTTATAAAACTTACACTCATAAATGTTAGTATTGCTGAACTTAAATGTATGTAAATATTTGGAATACGGGATTATAATACAAAATGTTAAAGCACTTTATATTTATTCCTGCTATTGAACTTGAATAATGATTTAATATAGCATAAAGTTATTGGTGAACACTAAATTTTGGATTTTCTGTAACTAATAAATTCTTAACCAACCCTTGGAATAATTATAAAACAATTACTTTATATTTTTATAATTTCAATTATGGTTTTCCTTAAGATGATTGTATATGATAAATATATGACCCCTTTATTTCTCTAAACTTGCTTTCACAACTGATTTACTTGATGTTTTAGAAAGAAGATTTGAACAAGAAAAGGAGAGGTGGAACAAGGAAGAATTCTTCATCTCCATGTATTCTTATGCAGCATGTGCAGTGAATTAGTCTTGAAGTAAAGATCGAACATTACAAAATATTTTTCATACAATATGATAACATGTTGTGAAAAAATGATGGTGGATGGATTTGTAGACAATGTTAATTCATAAACAGATTGAAGGTGGGTTCATATACAGATTAAAAGAGATAATTTTGCATTATCAAATGTATGATTCTATATTATTTCAAGATAATATCTCATTGACCTTTATTTATTTAAGTGATTGTATCACTGATAATGTGCTTGTCAATGCTGAATAATTTTGCTAAGACTAAATATAAAAAGGATAAATCATCAGTCATATATTTAATGCCTGTAAATAATACTTCTTTGGCACATTCTACAATGCTTACGGACCCAAAAAAGTTTATGTCTGCAAACCTGCCATGTCTACAAAAAAACCCACTACACCCGATTTGTCTGCCTGATTCATCTTATCAACATTGTGCATTAACAGATTGGATGGTTTTAGAACACTGGTTTGTACTTAAAATATTGTTATGACTTGATGTGTATTTCATGTAGTAGTTTGTATTAGAGAGCTGTTAATATTAGAATGTTTATTAAAAATATTCTAATACAGACACATGTTTTGTTGTATTTTTAGTGTTTGAAAATTAAAAGACAAAAAGTATACATGAGAGTAGATGTAACTTCATTATGGTTGTACATTTTTTAAGGAAATGGATGTGAGGTGGCTGTGTGTTGTTGTAATGGTTGTTTGTATGCTTTTATGGCTTTCTGGCAATGCTTCCGAAGCATCTCAACATATATCGTTTACAAGTGGTTGACAAGTTTTTATGGCTTACTGGCAATGCTTCCGCACCATGTCCACAAATAAAATTATGAGGGTTAAAAAAGGTTTTATGGCTTTCTGGCAATGGTTCAGCACCATGTCCACAAATAAATTGATGAGGAAGGTTTTATTGCTTTCTGGCATTGTTTCCGCAACATCTCCACAAATAAAGTTTATGAGGGCTTGAGAAGTTTTTATGGCTTTCTGGCAATGGTTCAGCACCATGTCCACAAATAAATGAATGAGGGTTTGAGAAGGTTTTATGGCTTTCTGGCAATGCTTCTGAACCATCTCCACAAAGTCTAAGATGGCCTGAAGGTTTTATGGCTTTCTGGCAATGCTTCCGAAACGTTTCCGAGATGGTCTGGAAGTACTTGCGGATACATTCCGGCAATGGTAAAATTCCTGTTCTGGCAATGCTTCCGCAACATATTTTCTAGCCATTTTTTTTTGTAGGGGCATGGTTGCCGTGGCAATATAACTCTTTTTGGGATACTCTAAAATCGGTCATCTTTTAAGAGTATATATTTACAAATACTCTGGTATCTGCATTTACTTTTATGATGATAACAATACATTTGATTTAAAACTTCATGCTTTGTTTGTTATAATGATGAAAATAAAGAAAAATATTACACACTTAATAAGCCTCTAAACTTTTATATAAACAAATATCCTGGTTGAATTGTTTATTTGCTACTATCATGATTACAATAGAGTTGATTTGAAACTTCATGCTTTGTTATGATTATGAAAATAAAGAAAAAATTTAAACACATAATACGCCTCTAAACTTTTATATTCACAAATCGCCTGGTTGAATTGTTTCTTTAAAAAGTAAGTGGAGTGTTTATACTTTTGATGAAATAAATAATAGAAACTATAAACATTGACAATGCTCATAAATTTCAATATTTTCCTATAAATAATCAAAATGACACTGTACTATATACTATTTATCAAAGACATACATATAATATATCTTCTGACAAGAACATATTAGATAATTATGATATTTCAAAACAGAAATCCGATGACAAATAATGGTTATTTGTTTTTATATTTTTTCCATACATACATAAAATTAATCCCATATTGTACATTTGCATGTTTGATAATTAATTTGTTCAAGATATTCCTTATTGATTATCATTATTGACAATCTTTTATGCACTTTGGAGTGTTCATGAGTTATGTATTTTTACTTCATGGTTAAAGAAAACATAAAATATATGTGTAAAATGTCAAAAGATAGCATTCTTTGACATTTTTTTAGATATAATAAAAACAAATTTGATAAATCTTTCTGGAACCTGACAATACATTATATGTGTTATACATTGACAACATAAAAATATTGTCTTGTAAAATAATAAACAATTGATTATCCATCTACAGAAGAATAATAGCCTGTCAGGTTCCAATTTACGAATCATTACCATATGCGACATCAGGTGTCACTGGTAGGCTAAACCTCTCTCATCGCTGTGTCTCAATTGCTGCCTGATGCCAGAGATTGACTGCATGACACGTATTTCAGGAATTATCACCATAAATGTTAATGCATATTTTTTATGATCAATGAAGTCTCATTTACAACAAATGTACATTTCCATTAAGAACTGACAAAAATTCCTAATTAATGAACTCTTCTCTGGCCTTCTATCTTCTAATGCTTTCAGCTTTAGAGTTGGTGAGTTATTGTTTAACGTCACTTGAAAAATATTTCAGCCATTAGCAGCGCTCGGCTTTTGACATCAATTAGATTTTTTTTTTGAGAAATAGTTTTTTATTGTTCTCTTTTTAACTGAATGAGGAAATAAGTGGAGGAGTTAATGGGATATTGACACCTCACAATACAACAAATATCACAATTTATCTCATAATGAAATGATTCAATACAATAGATATCACCATACTCTTTTAAGGAGATTTTAATCATCCAAACATTTATCAACTTGATTTCCGTTCTCAAGTCAACAGATACAGAAACACATCAAATATAAAGTGTCATCAGATTAAGTATCAGGTTTCTTGAAACTACCAGATAACAAAAGTCTAGAAATAAGAGTTTAAAGATCGCTTGGAGGATAATTCCTGTAATGGCACTGATTAATAAGGAAAAAAAGCTCATCTCAATTTTCGCCATGTATTGCAATGAAACCTGACATAACTGTCAGACTTTGGTGAAGTGAGGTGAGTTGGGGTTTAGCCACTTTGAGTATTTCACTTATATTGTGGCCGCTAGTATTATTGCTGGGAAAAGTCTGCAACACCATTGTGGCTATGCATTGGTGGAAACCCGTCAGAATCATTTGGAATTAGCGAATCATGGGTGGTACTGCGCTGAAATTCAGTGTAGCATTGTACCCAACCTTACTGCATGTAGAACAGTTCTCTACTGCAGACAAGTTGCCAAAGCCCCTGGCAGGATTTGAACCAGGGACCTTTTTTCAGAAGCCGAACACGCTAATCACTGCGTGTTTACTAGCGTTTAATATAGCAAGAATATATAACTACTTATACAATAAATCATCTACAGTTGAATGGGCTTTCGGTTTTGTTGAAGCCCGTTGGCTGAGCTGGTTAAATGTTGGAATAATCAGTGCCAACAGTGTTGCCTGAATCTGAAGGTCTGGGTTCAAATCTAGCAAATGATTTGCCAGAAAAATTCCAAGCATTTGTACTAATGCAGCTAGTACGATCTTGTATAATGATGTTACCTTAATAACTCACTTATGCTGCAAACAGGGGAAAAGCCTGCAACCCATTTGTACAACTTGTGAATTTTAGCTGGAACTAGCAAACCTAGAAATTGAGTTACCATTGAGCAAGCACATAAACCTAACCACATATTAACATTTCTACTACAGATAAAATTGCTACCCTGTTATCATCATCCAACCAACATATAAACCACTGTACCATACAACCCCCACATTGATTTTTTCACAGAGAAATAAAAATGTTTGTTGATGAAAACAAAGATAAACTGGAGCAAACATCAAACAATGCAAAAAATGCCCCAAAAAATCAATGCTTGCATTAAAAAACTTTTATGGTCTACCGAACAATATTAATCCATATTGATGCCAGAATGTAGTTGGAAATAGGTCATTGATAATGACAACGATACTGCAGGAATAGGGATGGTAGTGGCCATGGGCCATTTGTACATTGGATGAATAAATGGTCCATCAAAATTACAAATTATATACTTTCTACAAAGGAATGATCCATTAAAAAATCTAAATATCTAAAAGCCCTGAAAATGGCACATTGCAAAGGCCTTTTTCCCAAACCCTGATACATATTTATATATCTAATCTTTTTATATCAAACTTAATTTTACATCAATATTCAATGATAATCTTACAAACCTTTTTAGAATTTAGAGCATGAAATACAAATCTAAAAAATCATGACACATATTTTGAGGATTTTGATCGTACAAGGCTGTTAAGCATTTTTTGAGGATGCATAATCTGTATTCTGTCCTTGAAACATGCCCAGTCGCCTAGCAAATCAAAGAATCTATTTTTAGACTTTCCAAATCAAGCTGTCCAATATGAGAGCGTTTGGTTAAAAGGAGCAACTTGTAAAGGCTTTGATCGATTCGATAGTTCCAAAAGCATCACAGGCTTCCCTGGAAAAAACAGAACCACATTTGCTGTTGAAGGATGTTTTCATCGAGACTTGACCTTTCGGAAGAAGATGTCAACGAAGTGTTAAGGATTTGGGGCCATGAAGTGCACGATCTGGGTCACAGAATAAACCAGGATCCTAACAAATGGCAGAAATTGCATTTTCAGGCATAAAATTTAGTCAAAGAGGAGTGAAATGTTAGTGTGATGTCATTTTACCACTGAAGAACTTTCTTACTTTTAGTGGTGAATAAATGTCCAAGTTATATATTATTACTTGCCTGTGTAAGATAATGCAGTGTTATATTCTCATGGCAATACTCAACTATTTATATGTCACTGCTCATATGATGTCATAATATTGTACAGTTTTGACGTAACAAAGTTAGCACCGCTGTCAATGGCCGCCAAGGCACGGAAATGTAACTTCAGCACACTATCTTGATTTATGTGGGTGAGTAATAAAACTCTATGCGCTCATTTTATACAAAATCATTAACTTGTTGAATAAAAAGGTTTATTACTCTCCTGTTGAAGATACCGCCGTTTAATAAATCTACAAAGTTATTACACATTGCGGAATAACATCGCGTGTTGATTGACATCACATGACGTCACAATCATTAAGCATGACGTCACAATGTTAGCGGCGCAGCGACAATGGTTATGCCAACGATTTTCATGATTTTTCTTTGATATAATTCAGCGAGTAATAAATAAAATACTAAACTCAGTCCCGAATAATTACATTTTTATGAAAATCGTGAATGGTATCGGTATCTAACTCGCTTTGGCTTGTCAAATACCAAACCACACACTCGTTTCATAAATATGTTATTAAACGGGACGTTGTTAAGTATTCTCTATATATTTTTAGTATCTTCTATGCATTACCGGTGGTTCTAGACTTGGAGCTCATTCATTATTGTTCGCAAGTTTTACCGCATTGCATAATTGAAATAAAGTTGCATGCTTTTCCCCTTTATTGAACAAGTCACTTTTATTAAGATAAATTCATGATGGTGCTTGTCCACACACAGCCTTTATCTCTGACACTACCAATGTACACAATGATGGTACATATCATTATCAGGACGTACGCACATCTATTGTGATACTGTTGCTGTCAACATACCGTATTGATTAATGTGATACATTAGTGCAGCCCACACAGCTAGTGTTTAGTAAATAGGGCATTGACAATAGATTATCTCTGGAGTGTATTATTGCATATAATAAAACCTCGCACCACACGATTTCCATTACCTTCAGGAGGGGGAGGATGTGCGTGTCTGTGCCTGGGGAATGGGGGGGTATGGATGGGGCTTGATTTTGCCCATTTACAATTTCCTACCTGAAGGGGGTCTTGTTTCCCAAAGGATAGGTGTACTGATAGTGTCATTGCGGGTAATCAAGGTATCATGCATTGAAAAAATGGTATATGAGTCTGGGAAAGTATGTACTAATACGGTCGCACAAAGCATTTCATAGGCTGCATCCATCATCAAAAACTATTTCTTTCAGTAATAAAATTTTGTGCATTTTAAGCATGCTTATGCAGGGAAAAGGTGGAATTCTATGATTGATATTACTATTATCATAATAACAGATTGACTGTTTAAGTGGTATTCTATAAGTTGGCAGTGCAATTAAAACAAGGATATAATCATGGATGATCAACTTCTTCATTTTTCACATCCTAAATATGACTACCACCCAAAATATATCCTTGTCTTCCTGGTTCATAGATGATAAAGGAATTAACAGAAACAAAAATTGGTAATGAGAAAAATTAGCATGATAATTAGGATATATTTATTGCCACTTGGGAAACAGAAAGAGTAAAAATAAATATGCTGTATAGGTAATACAAAAATAATGAAGTGGTCATCACAATCTCATTGAAATGAAATCTAAATGCTCCACTACATTCCGCGTGTAGATCTCACAATATGGTGCAGGCAAATTGTAATTCGCTTGGACGCTGAAAATTTTCGACTGTTTTCCGAATGTCGAACCAGCTAAATACCCAAATGAATGTATTTTATGTACTTTCAATTTACCCTAGCTGGGTTTGTTGGACAAAAAAGTCAAATCGAAGCTATGGAGTTATCTTTCACAAAGCAAACTCTGCATACGTCAACGTTATCCTTTAGTAAACAGTACTAATCCAAAATGCTTCTTCTGGAAACAGATACGTTGAATAAATGTTTCGTCTTTTAATTTGTACTAATCGTTTAATAATTTTAAATTACGTGAAACAAATAAACCATAAACATGTTGAGGAACGAAAACTACCAAAACATGTACAAAAAACAATTAGAGGTTTCTTGATAATTATATATTAGCCACATGCGACGTTCATATGCTAATGAGATTGACCCTTGTTTCGTTAAAGACTGACAAATTATATCTTACTCATCTGATTTGTTACACAATTAAAGGACTTATGCAAATTACTTCAACTTGTTCTCTGCAAAATCGAAAAATCGAAGAAGTCTTATGTAATCTCTTGGAAGAGATGCGCATTGTGATTGCTTGAAGGTATCTGCGGCAAGCCAATGAGATTTAGAGGTCAAATTGAGGCAAAGGTAAACCTGACGGCTTGAAGGAGCCTAGTGAGATCTATCATATGCTTAACGAAGTGCAGCAAAGTTAGATTTTATTTTAATGAGATTGTGGTCATCATAAATTGAGAAAGTATTAATAACGACTAAATGAAAATGATAATTGGTAATTATGAAATAGAAACAGTAATGATATACCTGTACATGCTAAATGACTAATAAGAAAATAATGAAGTGGTAATCATAAGATTGAAAATGTGGTAATCGGACAACTATAAACTGGTAATCATTAATAAAGAAGTTATGATTGTTAATCAGAAGATAATAGTTGAAATATGAAACAGAATCTGGTCATCAGATCCTGACAATGATGAATTTGAAATCATAAATTGTGAATTGGTTACCAGAAGATAATAAACTGGTAATCATAAACTTCTCAAATGATAAATGGAGGATTACACTGGGGACGTCGTTCAGTTGGTAGAACATCAACTCATCACCTGGAAGGTCCGGGTTTGATTCAAGACCGAGTCTTACCACAAAATATTAAAAAGATGTGACATTCAGCAATAAAAGGATCGAAAATCGCTTGAATTGGCGCTGGACTGTTGCTGCCAAGAGCACAAAAGGAATTTCGGACATTTCTTTGTAACTAGGACAATGAAGAGTTATTATTATTATTATTATCATTAACTGATAAGTTGAACTGACCTTTATACACAGACAGAGTGAGAAGGGCAAGGTGAAGAAGATGGCGATGATGGAGAGGAAATACAGGATGTAGCCGCAGCACCCGATGGAACCGCCGTCATCACTGGCCTGGTGACCTGGCAACAAGAGACAGGATCAATTAATATTGATATTTTAATTAATTGACAAGTAATTGATGATTGGGATGGTTACCTATTGCATAAGGAATAACAGTAGACTGAAATGGTAACAGATTTATGTAATTATTGATGAAACCATGGTAATAGTCCCAGTCTTTTGTCATGGAGACTTAATTACCATTAACACATATAATATATATATATATAAACATGTATATCGGATTACATAGCATTATCATATTGACTAAGGTGATAATCCAAATTCATCTATTTCCAATATTTGGGGACTGTATATAATGGTCAAAATTATTGTGATGCACTACCTTAAAAGTTTAAAAAAATCCAATTGGATTTTCATTTATTTATATATATGTATATTAATATATATGAGCATTGTTTAAATATTTGACATTTTAGTTTAGTGTAGTTTAAATACTTTATTGCTTTCAGGTTTTGAATATGGAAGGAGCTATTTCATCTCCTTGTGTGATACCCTTATGTAAAGTATATTTTTAAAGGGCTGTATTTGCTACATGACAGGATTGTACTACTGATGTTGGCGAAATAGTTTTCATAAAGTGTTTTACTTATCACACACATTTCTTTCTCAAGTAGTTAAATTTGACAGGAACAAAGCAATGAAATATTAATAAATCTTGAAATAATCACTTTTCCTAAAGAAATAATATAAAAAGAATTCAAGGGAAAACTGCATGTGAAGAAATAACAAATTGGACTAGTTAAAGATGATGATCTAGAAACTGTATCAGTCTAGATGTCTGCAATATGTAACCTACCCGTATCAGGTGAACTAATTGATTTATCCAATAGAAAAACCAAAAATCAATTATTTGTTACCATCATTACAGGTATTGATCATTGAAAACTTGCACTAGCAACTTCACATGTGACATTTCTTTTTTTAGGCATGAGAACAGCAGCTTAAAAAACCATGTCACAAATTGAAATCTCATATTTAATATTGTAACAGTTTATTTTATCCTGGCATTTAAAATGTTTTTTTTTAATAAAGCTATTTTTAGTTTTCAAAATTAATTCTTATATATTATCATCCAGCAAGGAGACATGCTACTTCCAAACACCAATAGAATTACAGAGGGGAAATTCATTTTTTATCACAGTGATAAATTTACTGACTCACTTCTACGACCTTCATACACATTAAACAAAAGAGTGTGATACCTTTATGTTTTCACTTCAGCATTTACAAATATTACCTGTTTAAATCAACTGAACCACAATTTCTTATAACAAAACACAAATCACCACTCAACAAGGAGACGTATGTGCTACATTCATACATATTTAGTGCATCAAAGTATTAGAGCATGAAACCTACACATATCCTTAATATTTTTATTTAGAAACAAATACTACTGTACCACAACCTCCCACAAATATAATTGCTTGAATCATCCCTGCTGCATTGAGACATGCTATCTCCATACAGATTTAGGATTAAACAACAAAAGATTGTAAAGATAATAACACAAACAATAATAATATTTGCAAACACCACCAAACACTTTAATCCAACAGAATCACAGCTTGTCACAACAAACCTCACCATATGAGCACTGCTGCAGGGAGATAGGCTACCTCCTTACACTTTAGTAGTAATCCAAGATTTGTAATCACTTATTCATGAAATTACCTGTTGTCCCATTGTAACCAGTGAATGGTGCTACTTTGGTATGACTTCCGTGTGCGGACGATGAACGAGAACTAGGTGTCGGATGCACAATAGGTGGTGAGGACAAACGACCTTCACCTTGTCTAGGTTCATTTTTATCTAAGTCTTTATAATATTCATCTATCAACTGATCATTGTTTTGGTCAGAACCCTGAGCATCCATTTCCATGTCAGGCCCCTGGTACATGCTACTCCCGCTTTGAAAGCTTGGGAATGTCCGGTGAGAAACTCTGACCTCCTGTTGACTACGGTTGCTAAGCGTGTTGTTTACCTCTGCCATTGCTTTGAACAACACTCTCAAAGCGATCAATGACTTTGCAAGTTACCCGTATAGTCACTAAGCTGCATGGAGTTTAGATTCACTGTATTATTTACCTTTGTAAGCGGTAAGCGTGAACAATAGGGCATAATAACCATTGATTCACCTCTTACTAATCCAAGCTCAATCCTTTTAACATTGTGCAATTCTTGGTCCAATCTAATCATAAGTCAGACAAATGTTGTCAGAGTGTTTCCCAATACTGGGGTATCACTAAATAACTTATACTGATCCCTGAAGTTATCAGCTTTCTTTATGTGTTTGCATAAGTGTCAACGACGGGTGTGGAATATCAATGAAAAGATATTTCGCCATACCTTGACAAGCATGCTTCGGGTCATGTGATGACCTTGTGGTAAAACTGGTTTACGGCCATGATGCTTTATATAACTTCATGTTTATATAAACTAACTCCCTCCTGAGGGATAGTACAAAGAGTGTTTATGTTAGGGCAAACACCAATTCTATGGAAATAACCTTCTATGCAGTATGCTTCAAATAGAATAATTCATATTTAGTATCTTAGCATAATTTGCAAGCAGATACTCTTTTTATATTGTTTACACAAAAACTTTCCTGGTTATAACACCAAAGCAAGTAAGGCACTGAATTAATTATTTATATTCGCTAGATAATCATTATCTTTACTAAATTTCATTCCCTTCAGAAAGATTGTAATATTATTCTAATTTACATACATATCTGTCATTTTAATAAACTATAAATACTTTCAACAAATGAAGGGAAAGATGACATGCTAGTATAATTTTACATAATTTATGCAAATATATGCACATTCAAAGTGACTGAGATTTTCTTAACAATTCATACCCATCTTCTATTCCCATATTGATAGTTGCAAAAATGTCACCTTTCTGATGAAAGTTGCTTATATTGTGTAACAAGTTTATCTTCTATGAGTCAAGTTCACATGTACTATACCCAAACTAGGTCCTTTCGCAATCCACAATACACAATACCTCATACAACAGTCTCCAAATATAGAGCACAATTGGAGCTATAGGTAGGCAAAATATCTGCGTCACAAATGTGCTGTCAAAATATTTGCTTTGTGCCCGTCCTTTGAATTCAAGATACTTATTTACATATCACTATCTTAAGATAGGTCGTATGTGTGACGAAATATTCCGATGTTACACTAAATGACTGTTTAAATGCTCTTTAGCCGACATTCGATACCTAAATGCACAATACACAAATAGGTCTTGCGACATTCGATATCCGAAAACACAATACACAAATCAGTCTTGCAACATTTGATAACCGAATACACAATACATGAAAGGATATTGTTCATACTCTTTTAACACTTAAATACTCTTTCTTCATGGTTACGACACTTAAAATTCTGATACATGGTACATTGATACAACAACAGGATGTATGAATGAATAACAAATATGAATGAACATGAGGGAAACATTGACCTCAGATACATTAAACAAGTTTCCTTTCAGTCACACTCCACGAGTTGTTGAAATCACAATAGTTGAACAAGAAATATATCCAGTGTTGAGAAGTATAAACTTAAGGCTTGATAGAAAAAGTTCTATAAAGTCCCAATTTTGGTTTTAAAAAATTATAATCTTCTGCTATTGGCATGTTCTTGTCACACTGAAAGAATATGGACTTATTTTTTAAATATGTATCTACTTGTATATAAACCAGTATTTTTAAAAATACATATTCATTTTCAAGCACAAATTAGGCAAAAGTATAAATCATTAATCCGGGAAAATAATTAGCTTTTCCAAATTCTGAGGTAATACTTTTTGAATATCAAGTGGAAAAACTTTTATTTCTAAAAGAAAAAACTTAGAAATACACATATCCTGTTTGGCAAAACTTGCGTGATACATATGAACCTATGAAATTCTCATAGATCATTTACTCGTTTTATGGGGAAGTATTGTAAATATCACACTTATGGCTGATTATAGCAATTATATTATTTAAAAAAATGATATATATATATATATATATATATTCAATATTGTATTCATTCTATTGCTTAGAATGATTGACATTTGTTATTAATGTGTAAGAAATGATAACCTATATATACCTTGTCATGAATACGAATAATATGAACAACGGTATTAGAATTATTCAATGTTAAAAAATATCTTTCAATGATTTTCTAAATCTAACTTGAGATAGACTATGAATATAAACTTTCACCATTATTTAACTATACATAGACAGTTAAACTAAATAAACATCGATGATTCATACATTTCAAAAGTTATTTATTTAATATCTTTGTCTAATTATTAAACCTTAAAACCATTCATTAAGACATCAATAAACCTAAATTTTAAAAAATATTTTCGATTGACTATGAATTCAATTATTAATTGCATAGCTAGAGCTTTTGTCATTACTCTCTGTAGTAAGAACTCTGTTCGCTGTTCACAAGCCAGAATTGCTAATGCAATTTACTAATGCTGATCAAATTAATTTTGATTGACATAAACTGTTGAGTGACAATAGGGTGAATATTCAGTCAACACGATTATACCAGCACTAAAGGAGAGATTTTCTGATTGCAAACAATGTGTTTACTATATGTAGAGAGTCGTGAATGGGAAAGCATTATCGTGCAAAAACACATTAAACACGTTTGTCTCCACTAGTGGCGAGCATTCAATGAAACATGAGTTATTTCCCTTGATACAATCTCCTTTCAGAAAATGAGCAACGGGCATGAAAAGAGTGAATGCTATTTATAACCTGATACGTTAGTTTTTAAAAAAAGAGATTTTGAAGTATTCCTTTTCTTTTCAATATAATGAAAGAGAATGCTTTTTGGCAAATATTATTGCGATTCTATAAAATCTATTTCAAAAGAATTCAATAACTTGATGCTGTTGTAAATTTTCAATGAAGTTTGACCACGGTTAATATTATCAGAAAAATAAAGTGTTGGCATGTTCATGTTGCACAAATGAAGCCTGGACATTAAATTATCATCTCAATGGTGAAGTCTGCAAAATCATTTTACACATTTTAGCAGAACCTGCAATTATCAGATCAGCATCACAGGTCTCCATAAGATTGCCCCTAATTGTGCTGTATTCAAACCCATATCTATATCTACACCAACCTCTGTTTAATTTACAAGAGCGGGGAATAGGGATCAACCTTTTATGTGCTTAACTTTCAAGAGATGCTCAGCTCAGTGAATGTTAAGTATTATCTTTTTTCACAGTTTTTGCAAAATCATCAAGCAGCAATAATGTTGCACAAATTACTACTGCATGTGGCAGGGTTAGGTTAAAAGCATTCCTACTGCTAATGATTGAAGGCGAAACCGGCGAGCACCGTAGAGAAGCAGCGGACAATGGGTTGTATTAGGCTGTAATCAAGTGTAGAATTGCACCAAAACCTTATTGCATGTAGAAGAGTTCTCTACTGTAGGCAAAGTTATCAAGCTCCTATCCAAATTCAAAGACTGGACCAGTCTTTAACTGTGCTATCCTGCACCATGATTATGATTTAAAGAAATCGGGCTAGGCTACCAACAAATAAAGATTTATATAAAACATTTTTGATAACCAGGAAATACAAGCAACCAGTTTGACTTGGGGCAAATGCCAAAACCAGGATTATATCAAACTGTGTAATAATGATAATATCTGTTCACATTTAGACAAAATGCCTTAGGGAGGAAATAATCCATCTATCATTCTATTGGATTTGACAATCTTGTGCTACTAAAATAATGTAACTATTATCAGGGGAGGTAACTCGTGCAATAGAGAGTGCCAAGGGAGATATGTCATATATCAGAAATGGATGAGAGAGTAAATATGATGGTTATATTTTTGGCACCAAACTGTAAAGTTGGTATGAGGAATGAATAAAAAGTACATACAGATTAATGACAATTCAGATACTAATTATCACAAATTTAACAGATATTGGCGAAGCACTGATCATAAACAAAGTCTCATATTTTTAAAAACAAAATATAAGAAATCCTTTTTTTACATTTATGATTTGATTGATTAATTTATATCCAAAAAATATTTTCTCAAAATTCTGAAAATTGAAGGGATCAATTATTTGAGATATTTCAAATTCATCACATCCATATGTTAGTATAATCAAAATCGTCAAGTACCCTTTTACAAAATCATCGCAAAATCAACATATATGCATACATCATTATAATTCCTTTCTCAATAGATATTAATTTGGATAATTAAAAAGGGATACTCTAAATTCTTCTATAGTTTTCTCTAAAATGAATATAAATAATGTAATTTAAATCAATATTGATACATTTGGTACATAAACAATTTTAAAACTGTTACTTCCACAAACAGGCATAGTGAGCTAGAAATTCTTTAGAAATCTGCATCTGATTAAAATCAATACAAATTAATTTAAAACTCACAGTCGAACCATTACAAATTAGTGCAGTATAACACAAAGAAAATATTTCAAATTATCAAGAACATCAAAAATCTAATAAGCAAAGAAATAATTTTGCCATGAAACCATGACAACTTTGGTTAAGTAACTCTAAGCAAATCAATCTTCATTTCAAACCTTCGTTAACGGTTATTACCGGCACCTACATGCACAGGTGAGGCACAGGTGAAACAGACCTACCATTATTGCTAATATCACCTATCATATGTTCTCCATTGTCAGCTGTTATGAAGTATTGTCAATATCGCCTTGGAGAATGATTAACCACCTTGCCAGGAAATGAATATTTCACAAATACAACGACATCTGACTAGTTTGAACCTAATTAACAACATTGTTACAAAACCCTTCATTTATCAAGGTCTACTTTCCTTTAGGAGCTAAATCACATTAGAATGGTTACCCAAAGCCATACCTGGATTTTCTGTATTAGCAGGTTTATGCTTTACTCTTAGAGAAACTTTAACATGATGCTTTCTCAGTGAAGGCAAAGGATTAAGATGAAGTTAACGTTATTTGGTTTGAATTGACAAATAATAGATCAAATCAATCAATAGATCAAAAAATCAAATCATTGAAATAATTCATCTTTTTACCAGATCACTTAGATTGTTGAATTTACTATACGCAAAGATTGTCCACATGTTAATTGCTTTATAATCATTAACAACTAAACAACAATCGAGTCAGCTTTTATTGATGTAGCAACACTAAGTTGAAAAATCATTTCCTACAGAATTATTGTGAATTGGAAAATATAGAAATATCACATTTTTCATGACTACAAGACACCGGCTAATGCTATACTAATGTGGGTTTCTCTGGTTCTTGTCTGTGAAGGTTACTGAAGCACATCTTTTGAATTAAATAAAGGTGAAAGCAATACAGTTTAAACATTTTCGTTGTGGATTTTAAAACTAACTGTATCAGAATGAGGTCATTTAAACATTTAAATTTTGACAACAGCCAAATGCTTTTGTTTACATTTTTTAATCTTGCAAGTTTTCAAACACAATTTCCAAGGACATCCATAAAGCGACAAGCAACAACTTTCCAAGTACCCAATGTACCGCATTCAGTTTCATTATTGGAAAACTGTCAATCTCACAGACAAGAGCTGGGTGAGAAATCCTTGATCTCAGGGGACAGATAAACTTGAGGTTTGAGGCACTAAACTGACGCCAATTGTTTAGCAGAGCCACTTTGCAAGAATTGGAACCAGATTCCAATTCTTGGAGTAAACCACTTATCCAGTGAGTGACATTTGCGGAGCTCACTGTTGGCTTACTGAACATGGTACTTACTTTCTGCCATCACTGTACTTACTGCACTGAGCCTTGACTTTACACAAGCTTCCAATTACTTAGGATCTACTTGAGCCTTAAGGGTACTTTGGACATTGTTATGTCTATTTGTAGACTGAAATCTGTTCAATGAAAAATCATTGAAATGAATACATCAATCAAAATATTCTCAGTGTTGCATCCAGGTTTTGACAAAAAAAGGGGGAGGTCCCCCCTTACTTTCACAAAAGTGGGGGAGTGACCTGAAATTGTGTAATTGTGCTAATTAAGTGAAATAACACATTTGATTTTTACTTTTCTGAAGAAATTGAAGTCGAGACATCGGAATTGTCGGCATCATGGTCGGTCTCACTTACCTCCTTACAAGATTATCTTGACTAGAAGTAGATGTTTCAGGACTAACAAGCGTAGGATTACAAAAACATTCGGTAATTCTTTTTGTTTTAGGCATTTTCCACTCACTGGTTTGACTTTTAGCGGAATAGCAGATGAAATTCAGCGCTGGCAATAACTGGGTACTCGTTGAAGAAACACACCCATTGCGCATGTCATACATTTGGAAAAGCTAACAATGTTAACATTTATCTCGGAAACAATACATCTCATTGACAAATAGCCGAAATTTAACGAGATATGCCGGTTGCACTGGTAAATAGGAAGCGACTTTTACGATATTGCTTACGTGATCAAGTAATTTGATATTATTTTATTGATCAAAAAGTTGGAAATATAATAATCCAAGTAGGTTGCGCAGTAGTTTGTCTCGATTGCAGGATGAAATGTTATTTTGCGCGATTACTCCCCCACAAAAATAGTAAAATTGCGCGAGTAATATATGAAGTAGCGCATTTCTCGCAATCGCGCGGCCTGGATGCAACACTGATTCTTGGTTAAAACAGTTCTAAATATATTCCAGAATTTATTGTGTTTTTCTTGGAAAAAACTGAATAATTATCACATACTTCAAAGTTGTTTTGAGGATTCTTTGATACTTTCAACGTTTTACTTTTTACTCAATATTTAGCTACCCAAATTATCTAACTTAAATGTCACGATTTACAAGACCTTAAAGAAATATTTCAGCTATGAATGAGTAAAATGTTTGTTCAATCACTTTAGTTACATTTGGCCATTAACAGGACACTACTCTTACATCAGGCAGATTCACTTCAACCAATCATCTAGCGGTCTTTTGGTAAGGAGGTAGAAATGTTATCTTCTAATGCATGGTCATTGACTTGGAACAGCTCTCCTGCAAATGTTGGTTCCCGGAGCACATTAATACATCAATGGTAAAGAGGCTATTGCCGCCAATTTCAGAGCTTAATCGATCAATTTGCTTTGGTCTCTTCTCTGATGAAGGTCATGTTTGCTCAATTTCTCCAGGCAGTCATTAATTTCAACAGCAAGTAACTATGATGTAAAGTGACTTCTTCACTTAAGATTATTACCTTCATGAGCATAAAGTCAGACACACACAAATACGATCCTAAATAAATCGAGTTCAAGCTGAGAAACCCTGCATGAAGCGTTTGAAAAGGGAGATAACTCTAAACCTGTGTTTCTCAACACTGTTTGTAACAAGACTTTGCGCAAGCTGTGTGCACATACTTTAAACAAACTGTCATGTAGTGTTTCATTCTCGAAAAGAAAGAGTTAAAAATGGGAGATAAATCATCATGACTATAAATATAATGTACTTAAAAACCTGCATGTGCAAACATCTTTGAAAGAAATGAAAACAAGAATTCAGAAAGGGAGGTAACTCTAACCTATCTGTCTCAACAGTAAGCCAGGTATTAATTAAACTGGCACATGCAGAGATGCATGCCAGCCTTCAACAATCTGTCAGTAACACAAGAAGAAAAGTTGTATACTGCACACAGCTGGTGATTGCTACTGCTAGGAGATTTGTGGTTCTTGTCTGAGGGGAATTTGGCACTATTTCCTAACATTCAAACACCGTCCACTGAAAATATGGCATAGTAACAGTTGAAATCCTTACACCTTGTCCAACTCCGAAATCCAAAAACATGTTATTTTTATGAAAAATTTGGCAATATAAACTACATGGAATGACTTTGGGATAGACAAAAATAAATCAAACCTCAACCATTCACAAGTTGAATGAATTCTTTGAAAACATTCCATAGCATTTGGCTTTCAGGACCATTACTTGTAAAAATCTAAAGGGAATGATATTCTTTGCTTTTCACTTGTAGGTGATAATTGAATTCCATTATTCACATTAAGCATGTCTCAAAAACAGTATTGATCCATAAAATTGGTGAACCCAAAAAATGAAACCATTTTCAATTGGTGCCCTTGCCCCTTTCAAAATTCATGAAGATGCCACTACCAAAACTACCATAGCACCCAAGGATTAGCACTGGACAGTAAATCCCTGTCCAAATCCCCCTTGTAATTGAGAATGGCAGTCACATGTGTGTGAGTGTAGTCCCAGTCAAGGCAGATAACTCTGACCTAGAAATCTAGATACAGCGGAGTACATCAAAGCCCCATCACTGTCTTCATAATATCCTTCTGATTACAGAGCCTGGATTCTGTAGCAAAGGTTACGGCTATTTTATGGACAGGAGGGATGTTTTCTCCTGTTTATAGAAGGATGCTGCTATAAATGCCAGCTTTGCAACTTGACTTGCAATGAGTCTGTTGAAATGTTTTCTCTGTAAAACACAGATTTTTACTGTTTCATGGATTGACAGGATATGTTCTAAGGCTTATGCATGTCATTTTGGAAGATGCGTCCTTAGTGCTATAATCTGAAATTTGTTCAAAAGGCCAACACAGTGAGCGGGTGTGAACTGCGCACTAAGAGCTATCAAGTTTTCCTCATCCATTTGTTTACTGCTTTGTAGATCAGTGTGTTTTCCATTATGTTCAAAATTTCTTCATTATCAGACAAGATAAACTTATGATGATCCATTTTAAAAAATTGCATTTATCAATACTTAACATGCTTATGCTATAGTGGATATCATCTCTGGTCATTGAGGTGAGGTGAGGTGAAATGTGGTTAAACGCTGCTTTCAATAGTATTTCACTTATATCATGGCTGCTAGAATTATTGCAGAAAGAAAGCCCACAACACCATTGTGGCTAATTGCATTGCAGTGAAACCTACTAGCATGTGTTGGTAAAAGTGAACCATGGATGGTACTGTGCTGAAATTCAGTGTAGCATTGCACCCAAACCAACTGTATATGCAGAACAGTTCACTACTACAGACAAAGTTGCCGAGCTCCCGACTGGATTCAAACCACAGACCCAACATCCAAAGCTGAATGCTCAACCATACAAGATATCCAAAGTACTGCTTGGTGTACTGAGGAAGACTTTGAACAAATTTAAGATGTAGAGCCCTCTGTACCTAAAGCCAAAAATAAGTTTTGATATTTAGGTATATCAAGAGTCTTGGTACATGGATACTTGCATATAATTTAACCCTGAGATTGGTGTTAAACTGTGCCTCACTTTTTCATGGCAAGGGAAGATGATTAAAAGTCCTGCTTCAAATCCAATGCCTACAAGGTATTGCAACTGATACAGATCCTCGATTGGCTTTCAACTCAGCACTGAGTTTACATGTAACTGGATCCTATAAATAACTGGCATACTTACCACAGATAGCCCAGTGCTGGCCTACTGGTAGATATTGGTGAGCGACATTTTATAATCTCTACACGCTGTTAGTATTTGATGTAGGCTGTCGTGAACTTGGGCTTAAAAGTACTCAGTACAGTGTGGGATCCAGGAATTTTGAAAAGGAAAGGAAGTTGATTATTGAAAAGAAGGGGGGAAACTATCATCTGAGAATGAGTCTATAAATGTCTAATAACAATTCAGAATTAAATGCACAAATCTTCTTTTAAGAGAAAACAGATTGGACACTCATTTAATCAAAAAGACCACAATAATAAATTTTTTAAGGGAAAGCATTTCCATGTATGTTTCTTGACCTTTAACAACAACCATGTCAGAAATAAATAGAATTATTAAATCTTATAAAGATATATTTACATTCTCTGCTTTAAGGACTTCAACTGATATAAATCATAATCATGTTTTGTATTTTTCTTTTAAAGAATGATGCCAAATCAGAATTAAAATAAAAGCAGAGAATTCACAAATTTCATCAAGATTTATGTAAAATTTACTAAAGTCTTTGCTGGGCATTTACAATATTCTCATTCCACCTGTTGAAAAGGTAGCATATCATATGAACACTTGTAAACATTAAACTTTTTTAAACAAAGATATTGATCTCCAGAATCTCACTTTTCTTAATCATTATCTACTAAGTACACATGATATATCATAACTCATAAGTCAGAAAGTATCTTTGAGAGAGGCCAACATCCTAACCAATATTGGCGCCAATGGACAGGTCTTGGAACAAACGGAAAATCCATATTCCTTCCAGATTGTATTCTTGGAGGCCCTGAATCGAAAGCATCTATTTTTGGCAGTCACCACTGTCAAATGAAGCCACCGTTACTATCAGTGCCTGCGAGAGGCGATGAGTATTTCAGCAGACCAATCGATACCAAAATTACCCAAACATAAAAAGCAAATGTATTTTGATCTTGAGAACAGGCCAAGAGCAAGAAAGGCCTCTTAGGGGGCAAAGTGTGTAATCCTAACATTTATCTATAGACTGATATGGATTGGGATGAGAAAGAGTGATGATAAAACCAGGCACCATTTTTTCGCGGCGCTTAAACTAACAGATATGGTTCCTGCAAATCTCCAGAGCCAGACTTATTACTGGAACAAATTTCTTACTTGTTGCATCTTGATTTGGCCTGAGTTAACCCTCTGGGTTATCAACTTGGCGCAAGATGAACAAACTGTTAGATTTTGGATCCAATGCTTACATCTCTTATATCTTTGCATTAATAAAATGTTAACCCTTAGCCTAGGAAATAAATTTCAGACTCTCGTATTCATGTTAACCCTTTCCTTGGTATTTCAATAAGAGATCTATTCATAAGCATGATTTAACCCTTCAGTGAGGATTTAATCACAAAAGTTAGATAGTTTTTAAAGTTGACAAAGAAACTCAAATTCTTATTCTATAAAAAGAGACAATTTTCTTGAAACATAATTATTGTATCAGAGGGTGATTTTTTGTATTGTGGTGAAGAGATTTAAAAAATAAATTTATGAATTTATTTTTTATTAATCAATTAATTAGAATTTTGATATTCATGTTACATCATAATATTTAACATTTCTAAAATGCCACATTTTTAGTCATGCAGTTTCAAGTTTCTCCTTTACTAAAAATAAAGGCCTATTCATGTATTGCTACAATAAGCATCGCAAAGCGGTGTGGATTTCCCTTCACATCATTAATTACTTGACATCAAGTTTTCATCGATAGCACTCAAAACTGTAGTAAAACTGCTAGATCTAAAGCAAAGAGTAAGATCAAAACATTGGACGACTGCCAGGAATCTGTGCCATTCATTCCCAGACAATTCCAGTTCTCAGTGCCTTGATATATTGCAAAGATTAATCATATAAAAGAGGCAATTATGGATCGCTGGACTTTGTCAGAGATGCTGATTTCGAAATTGACATCTCTTGACTGAAATTGATATTTTTTCCATGTGATTTATTTCACTAACCTAATAATGACTTTATCACTCACATCACATCAGTTGCGTATCTCATATCTGTTTGACATGCAAGTAATTTCCGGAAACCATGCTATTAACGTTACTTAGAAAATATCATTAACAGACAACAGACCTTGGTTATCTTCAACTGCGTTGATTGCAAAAGCAGAGTTGTCTGCTTGTCTTGTATTTTGCCGCTATTTAAAGAACTTTAGTTTTTGGTGGTACATCTTCAATGTACTGGTATATTCAAATAGATTCAATAAGATTATAAATTCAAAAATATCTTGTACTTTTAACAGTATCTTATAAAGAGAGGGGGGGATAGCGCAGTGGTAAGTGCGTTCAGCTTCGGCTCAATAGCTTCATGGTTTGAATCCCACCAGGAGCTCAGCTCAATCTCATTGAAATCAGATCGAAACTTGTCCCTCGCTGCGTTTCATGATCTGACGATCTGACTAAGAGCAGTCGGGTCAAGAAACACAGCGAGGTACGAGGGAAAAATTTCGATATGATTTCAATGAGATTGGAGCTCGGCTACTCTGTCTGCAGTAGAGAAATGTTCTACCCACATTAAGGTTTGGGTGCAATGCTACAGTGAACTTCAGTGCAGTACCACCCATAGTCAACAAGTTCAAGCCGACGCTTGCAGGTTTCATCGCAATGCATAGCCTGCATAATACTAGCAGCCTGGATAGAAGTGAAATACTCTAGACAGCGGCGTTAAACCCCAAATCACCTTACTTCTCACTTACAGAGCCCTGATTATTTCACTTACAACACCTTAAAATTTTTATTTCAGAGTACCATGGTTCTAACTATTACAGTGGGAACTGCATGAGCTTTTAAGATAATCTTTGGAATATAACATGAAGTTTTCCAAATTAAATAACCCATTCAAACACCAGTAATTTATCCTTACAAACATTAAGTTTTACTTTGGCTAAACACTGCTTAAAGGAGCCTATCATACCAAGGTTTGGTAACCATGAAAAATTGTATTCATTTCTTTTATTTCAAGATGTTTTAAATAGGTACCGGTATATAAACAATCTAAATTGTTCAAACAAAATGTCATGTAGATTTAACCAATATAAGACTACAAGAATAAGATATTTCACTTTATCATACTATGATATTATATAAGTAAACCTAACATTAATCAACTTGATACATTTTGCTGAAAGAGATGGTCTCAATATATTTTCATTTCCAAATCATCTATCCAAAGCAGGTTCAGATTCCTTGTGAGCCGTTCATTTCAAGAGGCCCCAGTATTTTGAAACTCTATGCAGAATGCTACAGAAATATATATTTTGGGATTCAGTAATCTAAATAGGCTAACGGTTAAAACAGGTGCATAAACAAATGCTGAAAGGTTTTCAGATTGCACATCACCTTCACATCAAGAAGATAACTTTACTTATATAAACAGATACATGAAGTCATAAACAAACTGAAGATAGCAGATTTCTCCATTAATGAACTATTTGAGTTTATTTGCATTAGAATAAAATAAAAAAAAAATATTAAACAGTCCAAAAAAGATTGGCAAAAAAATCTATTTGTTTTTCTGTTATATTTTTTACGCTAATAACATTGGAAAAAAATCTATTAACAATTAACAAAATGTATTAAGATTTATTAATAATTAAGAATTGAGCATTCTGTACAAATGAAATGAAAAAACCCAGAATGGGAAACAGAAAACATGATTATTAATATAGATAAATAATGAAACATTTAATTAATAGTATAACAGTAAGAAAAACAAGAGCAAAAAATGAAAAAGATTTAACAAAGAATAACAACAAACATAAAAGCAAGAAATAACAGCAAATTATTTCATCAAAACACCCAAAGCAACAAAGACAAAAGAAAAGAAACAAGAAAATATTATGAAATAAATAAACAATTAGAAGAACAGAAACTAAAAGAAATACTAAAATAACTAATAACCGTGACCTGTAACATCAGGAACCATATTTCACAATTTACACAAAATCATTCCAATAATTCACGACAAGACGACGCCTGAACGACATGACCCTTTTCAAATTAACCTTCTAGGAAGAAGTGCATATTACCAATAACTGGTGATTTACAATCAAAGACAGAATAAGTTCCCATGGAGTTTTATTGTTTCCCAAATGGGCTTGAAACATGCACACTGCTTGCAACGGCAAATTGTCACAGAATCTGATGCCCAACACATCGTGGAACCACTTCCAAGAATCTCATCTCCGGAACCACATCTCTTGGGAAATTGGCGCCAATAGTATTGCATGACAATTCTATTTCTTGTAAACTCTTGGATAGAATTGATAGCTTGTGGTTTATAATTCTCATTATAAGTTTGCATGACATGATTTATTTGGTGAAATTATTTTTAATTTATAAAACTTATGTTCTTTGTCATTAAATTATTTATTGGCTATCGCTTTAGAGGTAACATTGAAATCAACTGTCTCTAACTTGGATTTAGTTTTTTGACTAGTTTGAATCATGGAATATGAAGAATATTTTCCTTCTGTGAAATTTGCTTGATTTGCAACAAATGTTGGACTTTCAGAGAAATCTTGATCAACTTTCTCAATATGAGTTATTTGTTTAACTTATTTCGCTGTGTTGAAATTTTTTTTTTTTTTTCAAACCTGTGCATAATTTTTACTTTTTGAAGAATTTAAACTAGCAATTCAGGTGACGTAAATTTATGTATTTTATTCTTTTAAACTGCTATCATAACAGTCCGACATTAGGCATTTTAACTGCTTCTGAGCTGAGTAATAAAAAGTTTCCCTAAATTTAAAATGAATAACAAATGAAAACTCCATTTTGAACCACAAGGTAGATATTAAATCTCAGTTTTATTTTGTAAAAGAAAATGACAGCATTTGAAATAAGAAGGCATATAGAATTTCAAATTTTGAAATTTAGTTTACAAAATATTCACTCAATATTTGTATAAGCAAGGAATATGCTTTTAAAGGGGCAGCTACACTTTTTTTAAAAAGATTTTAATCTTAAAATTTTCCCAAATAAAACATTGGTTTATGTCAAATGTATTACATTCATAGGGTCAAAACATCTCATTACTCACCCTGATCATCCTTATTTGCAGATGAAATAATGAAATGTCAAGCAAAAAGCACTGGCGGCCATATTGTATGAACTCCTTTACATCATTTGAGGAGAGGAAATAGCATAGATTACCTGATCATTGGACTTTTAAATCTGCTTCTTTTGATTAAAAAGCATTGTCTAGCATATTCAAACATTTATTTTCATTTTCCTGGGATCACTTTATTTTTCTAAAACACTTGTCCCTTTAAAACTGAAATGAGTGATGGATGTGAAACTCTCAACTCAAAATGATTCATATCTTGTTAAGAGGCAGTAAAGCTGTGCAGTTTAAGACTTAAATTAAACTCTTTAAATTGAAATCCTAGGTCATCTTGACATTTCTTTACAATTTTAGTTGAAACCTCTTTTTAAAATTTTCACTTACACTTTTCACCTACAGATTTCAAAGCAGAGGGATATTAGCTAGGGGCTTTTAATTTCAGCAACCCTTTTTTATCATCAGAAGATTTCAAATGGTTTTCCCGAAAATATTGACATTATGTAGAAAGAATACCGCAAACTGTTTGAAAACGATCAGTTCTTTAAATTGAAACATTTTGTAATCTTCAGGTCAATGCCTTTATACATGAATTTTTGTGAGGCTTTCTCCATTTAAAAGATATTACAGATTTTGTTCAAATAATCACACTCCTTCAAACTAAACTAAATCATAAAATCAGTTTTGAAAATTTTAAAGCAATAATCTGATGAAAAGTTAGCATAGTTCACACATTAAATTGGATTGTACACATATAGTTTTACATTATTTAAAGACAACCCAAGACAATTATAACAAGATTCATTTTGTAAAAGATTAATATCATTCTTTGATTTATTATGTGAATGTAAATGCTGAAATAACAAAAAAACTACTTAATATTTTTTAGAAGTTGGGATAAATGTTTCCTCAATAAAACTTATTCTTGTTTACATTTTGTTTATCAACAGAAATATTAAAGAGAAAACTCAATAAATACCTTGTATAATGCAAACTTAATAACAAACAATGATCTAAATAGACCTGTGTATCCTGGCGAGACCATGCATATATCCCGATTCTAGTTTTATTAGACGAGACGATATATCATGAAATTATTGCCAAGGACCCTGCGAGACGGTTATCGATCACGATACAGTGGTTGCGATACAATACGTATCCCGATTCTCTACAGTTTATGAGAGAACTATAGATAGGACATACAACAGTAATGTTATTTCTTAGATACCAAATTGTCATAGACATTACAGGAAGGGAAATCACAAAATTAGAGTGACTGTGAAATTACATATAAAATATCAGAAATATCATATTATTTCTCTTTCTGTTTCTATTCTAATCACTGTTATCGCTGAAATAGAAGAAAAACCTTTTTAGCTTTTATAGTTATTTGTTTGAAACAAATTATGTTAACATTATATTGTCTCTTATGGCGATACATCAATGTATTGTGGACCCTCATGATATTAATATCCTGATATATTGTCTAAACATGTTTTGTATCGATGCACTCATATCGCGCAGTAGATGATGCAAACATCGATACTATCGATGAATCGTTACACCACTAGATCTAAATGTAACAAATATAGATGGAAGCAAAACTCCCCTAAAACCTAATTGTTTTCAAAGACATGAACATGAGATACTCTTCATGAACATAAATACAAAGCCATCTATCGTTTCGACAGATCTATTAACAATAATTCACATTGATCATGCAAACATGCAATAAGAAGACGATGGAGACGATGTATATTACAAACATTCGTGACATGTCAATTTCATTCACAGATTGAAATGGGCATAGACAAGATGCATTACAGCTCTCGTGTCATGTCAATTTCATATGGCTTTCAATACATTACTAACAGCTTCAAAAGGAAACTTTGTTTTATTATGAAGACAAAATTGCTATATTTGCATTGTTACAAAACATGGTCAAGCTCCTTAACCCTTTGTCTGCAGGCCATAAAATATTACAAGCCAAGCTATACTTGAAAAACAACAGAATGTATGTAAAATTTTAAATCTTTTTTTAAATTTAAATTTTTATGATTTTTTTTTTATTGATAGCGATCCATGTCCATTATTTGTCATTGAAAATTCCCAATAATCTCTAACTTATGTTGTCCAGTAATTACACGGAAAAATACTGGCAAATGAGAGATTCTAACCATTGAATTGTTATCGTTTAATTTGATGACCATAACTGGTTTAACAATAATGTTTTACAATGTTGGTGAGTAGGTCATAAAACTTTGACAGGTGCAAGCTAGGTTAATTGCAAGAAAAAATCTGACTATTGTGGTTTTTCTTAGTGTGAAATCTGCAACAATCTGATAGTTCCAGCAAATAAGTTATATGCACTGAATAGAATTTGAATCATCTAGAATGTATTATATAAATCTCCAGTGGAAGATATCATATTTCAATAAACCTACATTTCAATTTACACTTTTTAGTAACAGTGAGTACTGGCTAATTGTTACGACATAACAATTGTTAAGTAAGAATTTATAATCTAAGCAGCGAGGAAGCAATGGCAATGTCAGCAAATTTTCTTGCAATATTGGACACAATAAAAATAAATCAAAACCAACAGCAGAGATAGAAAATACTCAACAAACCTCTGTTCAGTATTTCTTTTTATGAATGGTATTGGTAAACTCACTTTCAGAGTAATACCAAACCACTCACATATTTATTAGAAAAAGTTTTAAAACAGATGTTTGTTTTATATTTAGTTGCAGATTAAGATGCCGAACACACGGATTAAAACCATGGCCTTTTACTGCTTTACATGTCCCTCACATCACATATCACAAATCAATTGAGGTGAGGTGATAAGGGGTTTAACACCGCTTTCAAGAGTATTTCACTTATATCACGGCTACTAGAATTATTGCAAGGAGAAAGCCTGCGACACCATTGTGGCTATGCATTGTGGTGAAACCTGCGAGCATAGGCTGGAACTAGCGAACCATGGGTGGTACTGCACTATATTTCAGTGTAGCATTGCACCCAAACCTGACAGCATGTTGAACAGTTCTCTACTGCAGACAAGTTGCCGAGCCCCTGGCGGGATTCGAACCACGGAATCTTGTGAATTGATCATTCTGAATGGTTTGGCTTTAACTCAGAAGCAAAAGAGTTAATCAATATAAAATAAAGATAGTTGTGCAAGTTCTTGACATCTTGAATATTTATTTAAAAAATTAAACATAGCATTACAAATTTCATTAGAAAATCTGGAATTTTGACCAAACAAATTGAAAAGTATTATTTCTGAGGGTGATAGACAAGTTGATATTGATTTTGGGTGAGTAAACAAATCTAAGCAGATGAAATCGGAATAAACGGGCTATGACTTCTGAGAATCAATATCTTCCAATCTCTTAAATATAAATCAAAGTTACATACTTGTCAATGGATGAACTAAGGTTTCTATTTCAAATTCCTCCTGTGGTAATGTCGAAAGATGAAAAAGTTCACAAGGTATATAAATGTTTTTCAGAAAATACAATACGAACACACTGACTTATGATAAACTGAAGAATTAGTTGCTGATTGAAAAAAATGAAAGAATTTGTAAAATTTTTTGTTTAATTCCGTCCCTAAATTGCTAAAAAATTCAACAGAAATAACTTAAAGATTGCTTATTTCAAATCCATGAGCAAAAAGGTAAAACTACAAAGAGTAAAAAGTATCAACTTTAACCCACTCAGAGCTAAAGGCATCTAAAGTTGTCCGCTGAATAAGATTTCAAAGATGGCTGCCAAAAGCATTTTGTCCAAAACGATTGTATCTTTGCACAATAAAGCAGTTGATTATCCAGAAATCTTGCTACCATGTATCCTCTACTTTGAATGACCTTCAAAGCTACCAAAAGGTCAAAGAGATTTGCATGACAATATATCACATGCCATCATGACAAGCATTCGAACAAGGGCAGTGATTATCCAAAATTTATTTTTCCTTGATCTATGATTTATGGTAGTATATATACATCAAACGTGTCTCATTTATATCTCTTTCACCAACAAGCCACACATTATGCTCAAAAATTTTATTAAATACTGGTTCCTTTGGGGTGAACGGGTAACCTCCTTTGGTCCTGGGTTATAGCTTATATTTGTCATGCGGTCAATCACTGATAATTCTGTTTGTGAACAAGCGAATTGGCAACTCAAATAATCAACTGAGCAGCTAAATCAAGTTCAAGCACCCAAGTGTATCTTTTTGGTATATGGTATATTTACACCAGTTAATCCTTTATAGATCAGAAACATTAGAAAACCTGATTATTAATAAAGGAATGTACTTGATAAGAGAGAAATTTCTTTCCCACAATACTTTTGAACTTATTAGTCTATGATCCGATCAAAGAAACTCAATCCTTAATGGCTCAGTTATATCCACACAACTTCAGTAGTGGATTTAGCTCTTCATATATGTTGATTGTATACCAAATTGTTTGTTTCATGACATTTATCATTTGAGTTATACAACAAAAAGCTGATGAAAGTTTTTATCAAGAAACGTGAATATGTTTAATTTTTCTGTTAAAGCACATGGCTTAAGATTCAGGAGGGGTGGGGTATTTTAGGGAGTGGTAGCTTTGGGGGTTGGGACTGAGGTGGGATAAAGGTTTACACTCCATGGCCTTTGTTTTGTGGGACTGCTGGGCATAATACTTATTAAATACTTGAGGAAAAAAATTAGAAGATACCAAATAACTTTCTTCAAGAACATTTCCTTTTCAGAGTCTTCTATGCATTCAATAATTAATCAATATCACATTTTACCTAAGTAGCCTTTAATGAAACAGCAAATACAAAAACCTTGAACATGAGGATGAACTAATTAGCCAAGAGTGAAATTTTCAACATATAAGTATCTCTCAATTTCTTGTTTACATATTCCCTAGGGCAAAATGTAATTAAAAGTTTCTGCTAACGACAGAAGACCATTATTGTCTTTATGAAATGTGACATGATTCTAATCAACCTTTCCATTCCATGTATCCATTGCCATGACAAGCAACACTGAAAATGGACGCCAATTAGTAATAGTATATGTAGAATTCCAAGAACACTGATAAAGGGATAAACTTCATAAAGGATGAAATCCCATTGTTAGTTTGTGTACAAAATGATTGGACAGATAATTAAATGTCGAAAAATCAATGGAACATCGGATAACATCGAATAAAGGGTTAATTAAGGGTTGCCAAAGTAATTATTTACAAAAAAGATTGACAACTTTTATACACAAGGATTATATTTTTAATCAGAGAATTTGTGAAATTTGGCCTCAATAATTCCCACAAGACTTATGATCAATTCTTAAACTTGAAATAGGATGTATATTTTCCTTTAACTTTATGCATTTGTTTAAAGGAAAGTTTTGATTACAAAGCAGTCTATTTCAATCAAATAGAATTGATCTTTATAAATAGAGAATAAAAGTTTCATTTAATCAGACAAATGGGTTTAAAGAAAATAAAACTTAAAGCAGTAGAATTAATACTTTTTACAAATTTAAGTAACACTTCAACATAATTGAATTTAAAGCTATCTTCGACTAGATGATTAAAATATCTCAATTAGACAGCTCTTATTACTTCAACAATCAGTTGTCTCACAGCCTTTTGGTTTTTTAATTCAGCAAATAATTTCCTTTTAATCGCAATTCTTACCAAATTTTTTTTCCAACCTCAAGACACTTTGATTGTCAAACTCCAAAACATATTTATCGAAAAACCACAGTGTGTTAATTGGTCTTTACAAAAGTGTCCATTTAAAAACACTTTTAAAACTTTTTGCAGCGGCAATGAAAGTGCAAAAGAAATCTGAAATCGTTATTTGTCAAAAAATGCAGACAAAATTGACGTAACCAATCACATTCTTCACAAGGTTATTGGAATCCTCCATTAGACATATCTGACTTTGATATATAAGGGTCAATTGCGGTCAAAACACTTCTTGACCTATGGATTTCAGTAACATCAGACTGCCTAAGTGCAATAAAAGTAATTTCATACAGTGTACAAAATGATGGTTACAAGGCTACTGCCTAGATTCAAATTAAGTTTTCAACGTCATACCTGCAGTTAAGTACTATCAAAGGGTCTGTTTGCAATTTCACTTTGACATTCGAGGTCCTCAACATTCTTAAACGAAGCAAATTAAGTTACCACAATATGTAAAACACCAAAACAGAGAAGGCCAAGATTTTCATTTTCAACATCATATTCAACTCGGACTGCTAAAGCACTATTTTAGCAGAGTAATCTTATCATTTATCTTCATATTAAAAGCATTTCTTAAGTTCATGCCAAATTTCACAATATTTTGGACTGCACAAAGCCATGGAAGATTTTTACAAAACCGCACGACATTCGACAACCACCATAGAAAAAGTAATTCTGAATGTTTGGACAAGAAATGGCTGCCATTTGTTACCCAAGTGCCTTTTCAGCTTGAAAACCAACCAACAGGGACCAATGGCTCATATGTGATATAGTATGTGTCTTTATGAAATTTGTAATAACTGACTTGTCCCTCATAAACCAACTCCCACTGGGAAAAAACAAACCATTCTATATTTGAATTGATGTGATTTCACTATAACCACTGACATTTTTACTGCTTTTTGCCTTTAGATATCCAAATATTTTGTTGTAATGGCATAAGTATCGAAATAGATTGACAAACAAAAATAGATTTCTTGAAAATAATCGTAACCTTTGCCATAGAAATCTCGAAAGAATTGACTTGATGTCCAAAAAGATTAAACCAGGACAGTTAAAAGACTTCTCTAACTACAGATCTGGGTAAACACTGAGGGAACAGGACATTACCATGTTGCATTAAAAATCGTGTAGCATTGGTTTGCGGAATATCGTAGTTCCACTTCATATCTATTTGGAACAATGATTTTATGAATTGGTAAAATTTTCTCACTGTAACATATAATAATTTTATGATATAAGAAAATAAGATAAAAACAATTTATTTGCCGAAAATATTTTCCTTAATTTACCTACAGAATAATTCCATTGCCTGAAACAAGGACATTCCTATCCTGAAATAATAGGTCAGTTTGACTGATTCAGAAGCAGAAAGAGCGAGATTAAAGAAGCCACACATATGGATGTGTTTAGAAACATAATTTGATCCAAGGCTCATGATAACATGGTCAAATATATAATTACATGACTGATTAAGCATACACAAGGTCTCACATATACACATAGGAAGTATGTTCATTGGCAAAATTCACACAATATATACAGTGGGGTATCTCATGGAGTATTTTGTTTTTTATTATTACTACAAGAGCAGATATACAAAACAAAGTTATCTTTTCTAAAACGGTATTGAATATGATAATTTTGAAAATTTTGGTATTAATGCAGCTTATTTAAAACGTTGTAATTGTTAAGAATTTCACAATGGTAGCTCTTAAAACTTGATCAAGATAAATAGTTCTCTTAAAGCATGTATGTATGGCGTCTTAAACAAGTTTTAAGAGATAGGAGTGGTATGTTATGGAATGCTACTATTGTTGTATCCTGAAAAAACTATTTTATGAAGCTAACTTATCAGATGTTAAAAATAAAATGATGTATATTTTTGTTTAAATTTCAACAAAGTAGGACATGAAAATAAAAAGGTTTGAAAGGTGACATTCCCAAAAGGATGAAGGTTTTCTTCTAGTTATGTAACTAATGTAAGTAAATTGAATCAATTAAAATCCTTCCAAAAATATCATTCTATTTTAATTTTTAAATGATAACACAATTTTTGTCAACTATTTTGAAATGATTATATGAATAAATAAGATTAAAGCATCGTTTGAAACACAAAAGATGATTTAAATGTTTGGAAATATGAATCATATGAAGGCTGTATCTGTAATGAGTACAATTAAGCAAACAATTACTATAATTACATTCATTAACTATGAGAAATAGTCATGTGGTGATGTCATAAATATACTGTTAAGCAAAAAATCTGAGTATTGTAAAAAATATTGTAGTGATAATGCAGATTCTGAATTTATATTACTCGTATTTCCAACATGCATCCATCTTTTGTGAAATAATTTTCCATTTCAATGAATTTCAAAATGAATTATTTGATTCACATGTAAAAACATTCAGTCATTATTATGTTCAACAGGTTACCATTTGCGAGAATATTAATACTTTCACAAACATTATGCCCATTGCATATCATTAATCACATCCTCTTTCCTAATCTCGAGCATTTCACACCGAAGGATGATCCACTGCCGTTATACAAACATATTGCATATCATTATTCATATCGATAACAGGCCCGTGGGATATAATATCTGAAAACTAATCAATATACAGCTTCAGGGCTGGTAAAGGGACCTTGAAGGTTGCGACATGGATTTGTAAATGAGTACACTTCCCTATCTATTCTGAACTGTAACTATGTGACTATTAACTGATCAAACAATACACCGGTCAAGCCTCTTGAGGTTACCTCAGGTCAAGCACGTGAGGTTTTGTCCAGTTTAGAATCTGACCAAACAGGTGTGAGAGAACTTTTGTCAGTTTCAAACTATCTATGAAAAATCAGGTTTTCTACCTGATGTCCAAACAATGACCAAACAATGAAGCTGTTGATTGAGGTCACTGACTTGTTCAACATCTAGTCTGACCACTCTGAATTCCCCAAGGCTCAAATGAGAAATACAGAGGCATTAAACAATTAAGCTGTAATTTTGTCCCATAAGATTAAGCTAACAAGTCTATAAAGTGATCTGCAAATCTATTTTACCAAGTCTAACCTTAAAAATGAAATCTTTAAATTCAAATATTTTCCCTATCATAACAAATTACACCCAAGCATATTAAGGGACATGAAACAAGCTGTTTCTTTGCTTTTTAAAAGTTCACATCTCAGGGATTAAAATCTTGATAACGGTCTCAAGAAAATCCAGGTGTAATTAAAAAAAACCCATCCAGTGACTCTGTCCAATCAAATAATCATTCATATTTCAATTGATAAGCTTTCAACCGAAATGAAGGAAAAAGTTTTCAATGAAATCCAACATCCTCAAAAGACAAGTCTCACAATCATCCAAGCATAACGGACATCAAAACAAGCCGTTCTAGTGGCTAAACCTATAAAAAATTGTATACATTTCTTTTGATAAGGTTTTAATCAAGTGAAGGTATAAACTTTCTGCATTTACACAGCATGCCACCCTCAGCATGCTTGACTGATGGCCCTCACTACTGAAAAACATGCTTGACCTACACCTCTACCAAAGTATGATGTACATATATTTCATGTCCTTATCATCTCGAATGACAGGTACGGCTCATGTTGATAAACACCCAGGTAACCCACGATACCTCTATAGATAGACCACAAGGAATATCTCAACAATATACAACTGATGTAGCAATCATAATACACTATAAATACTGTCAATAACACCTCATCTAAAACATATAACACAGACATACAAATAACATACGTTTCATCATCAAATACATTGCATTCATATAATAACTGTCCATAAATAGATAGCTTTACACCTTGAAAACATATCCCTTGTGTACCTGTTCAAAACATGAGGCATCTACATTGGCCAAAACCTGGAATCCCAGTATATATCTGTCCAGGATCTAGGAACTAAGCCTGCACCTTCAAAACATGTAAGGACTACAGACTGGCCGAAATCAATAACCCTCGATGAGATCAACACACAACACAAAACATTCTGGACACAATTGAGTGACCACATCAACAGATGACATTTTGGACTCCCTACCTGTTGCTGCAGGGGTAGATTTGTGGTTTGTAGCCTCCATTTCCATGTCCACACTCTCAAATCGAGGTACTTTACTCCAGTACACAACACTCAAGTCCTTGGCAAGCTACAGCCCGAATAGCAGCTGACACAGCCTTGTATACCAAGTTCACACCCAGTGGGCTTTGCAAAGGGAGGTAACTCCACTCAATCCATCTCACAGCTATACACTCATGCATGTAAGCACATCCCTAAAGAGCTGCCAGTTATTATCATGCATTTATCACATGGAAAGGTCTTCAAATTGTGTTATTATTTATTAATAGTTGAAAATTGATGAGAATGCTAAACATATGTTGGTAACAATTGTCTAATTGTGCAAGAAATGGAATTTGTGATCCATGAAATGTCAAGGAAGGTTAACCTTGCTTGATTCGTTGAGCAATTCATGAATGTTCATAATTCATGACGGGAACGGACAAAATGATAATTCCCAGTACTTTATTCTAGAATATTTGATCCGTTGGAAATAAGTTTCTCAATTTTGTAATACATGTCTAAATGGTTAATTAGCAAGATCCCCTATTTCCATATTTTAGTCTTCCATAAACTATCAGTAATATTTTAACTTTTCTTTTATTGACCTATAAACGGTGAATTCTTTCATATTCAAAAGCACACTATAGTTTCCTCCTTCATTGTAAAAGAGTTCTAATTCTTTTCCCTCGTGGTAAAAATATACAACCAAAACTATCAACCTTAGCTGCATGCATGGTTAGAAAAATTTTCATTTGAAATTTTATACATTTCAACACCTGTGATAGATTTCTATGGAGACATATACATGTACACGGAAGAACATTTTGGGGATTTTTTTATAACACATTTTATAGATTATTTGATGCATAACTTTCTCAACAATACAACATAAAAAATTAACATTCCTGTTATTTGAAAAACATTTATCTTGCAAATGTTTATAAATGACAACAATTTCTACCTCTTCAAATACTCAGATAATTCATTTGTCACCAATTATATAATATATGATCTAAAATATAGAAATATATATGTTTGCCTTTTTTTCCAAATTTATCTACATATATAAAATAAAAAAAGTTCTCCCCAGTTCACATGCACTAAAAAATTCAAACATTATATCAGACAAAATTTTTATTCACTTTCTCATCATCCTATTAATGTTACTTGAATATTCTATTTTCAAACTTAACATCATTTCAGGTATTGTTATAAAAACATTGTTTTTAAATGGCTAACTTCAACCCTTTTTCTTCTTTGTTTTGACTTTTTCCTTTTTTCAAAAATGCAAAATAAAAGACAATATTTGTTTTAAAATCTCCAAGTTTTTTCATTAGTCTTGTTGTTTCTTCTCTTGTCTCATTATTTCCTTGTTTTTCTTTCTAATTACAAAATAAATATTCCCTTGTTTAGCTTAATTAGTTTGTGAGAATATTGTTACTTATAATAACTTTAGTTCAGTTTTCAGAACTTAAATTCTTCAATAGTTGGACCAGGAAGAATATATTGTTAATCTTGTCAGACTAGGATTAAGAAAATGTTGCCATGGTAACTGTTTCCACCTCAAAAGAGTTTAACTATTGAAAATAAATTGAAATTTTTGTGATATTGAAACATTTCTCACTTACATTATAACAAGTTGATAATTTTAAAAAGTATCCTCAAGTATCCAATTTTTAGGCCTAAAAAGTTTTTAAAATATCAATTCCAAGACAGAAGTTTCGGAAATCTGAAAAGGTAAAACTCTACCTACTTGATAACCTACTAAGACATGAAAACAATTCTGATATGAACAGTGGACATAAAACTTAAATGCTTCAGTTTGTTTATTTTCTTTTAGAAGAATGGAAAATATCAATTTTGAGAATAAAAACACCCAAGTACAAGAATACCAGTTATTCTCAATGAAATCTTGAATTGTATTGCTTGACACTCAGGTTGCAGGATACTTCAGAATGATGCTCGTCACTCAATGAGACCCATAAATAAGAAAATAATTAAATGATAAATAAAACAGTCCTAAGCAGGTATATATATTGAGAAGTGAGCTTTATTTTTAAAAAAGAAATCTTACAGGATAATTTTTTTTATCATATTCTCAAAATAGTAAATTAAGGATCACCCTGTTGTAAAATCTATAAGCATAACATACATCTTTACTTACCCCATCAAGAACTTATCAATGAAATTTTTCGTTGAGTATATATATATATTCATTATTTAACATTAATTGGTAAAACTTTCATTCCAAAGACCTACCGGTAACGTTTGTTTAGGAAAGTGTCTCTGGGGCTGAATCAAATACAGCATTTGAAGCAGGCCCTCATTATAACACCATCGATATAAAGCAACCCAGTATCCTTACATTGCAGATAAACTTTATACCATGGGTATTGATATCTTGTGCAAAGAACATATATACATGTAAATAAGAATCTATATCTGTCAACACTTCACCTTGAGATGGCTATTTGATCGTTAGAAGATTAAAGTACGTGTACAGGAATTTATTGCCAGCAATCTCCCTCTGTATCTTAATAAGCAGACTACTTGCCAATAAAACTCTGGGAATACCTCCTCTTATCTATCTTGACAATCTGTATGTTTAAACTTAGTGGAGTGAGATATTGCTTTTAAGTATACTATCTGAAATCCAGAACACTTTCCATCAAGGTATTCACTTCATTTTGTCATTTAACATATACCTACTAAATATAAGCTCCATTCTTTCAATGAATATTGGACTATGATGTGACTAAACTACAACCGTAGTTAATTACACTTTAGTGAGATACTGATTTCAGTAACACTATCTGAAATCAAGAACATGTTCTATCACACTTTGTTTTGCCAAGAACCTGCTAAATTTGAGCTCAATTCTTTGGTAAAATATTGACAACGCTTGAACTGTAGTGGATTGCTACTCAAAAACCATCTGCATTAAAATATTTCCAAACTTTACCCACAAATTAATATTCATATATTCATATATAATTTCTAAATAATTTAGGCAACTTTTATTTTCACTTCAACAAAGTTACTTTTTCCCTTAAGTCTTAAAGCATTTTCACAAGAAAGAGAATAAGAATATCAAATATTTTTGTCTTTCCAAAATAATGTTTTGAATTGACTGTCTATATTATGCTGTCTCAGACAATAATCCTTTGATTCGTTAACATGGCACCTGTCAGAGGCAGATAAAGTTGCCCAGCATTCTAAATGTAAAAATGCCTAATTAACTCCCCTCTGATTAATAGGTAATCCCACACATCTTATCATGTTTTTCCTACCTGTATCCTTCATGTTATTGTTACCTCATCCTGTTATCATTGTTACCTTGTTATTCCATCCATATGTAACTTGTGTATAAAAATGATGTATCTTACCATATATCACTAATTGCTTGAAAACGGTATAAGAATCTATACCGAAACGTCGCTACCAGTACAATAAAGAAGTTGATTATCCATAAAATTCCTTGTTGTCATTATACATGTCCATTCATCATTTATTTCAAAGAAAAATTGACAAAGGTAAATACATTGGAATTTCCTCTGAACAGTGTTATCTCACACTTTTCATTCGTTCAATTCTTTTAGATGTGATAAATCTGATTGAAGTGTTTGATCTGCCTTACAAACTAACAATCAATCTATCACCATTTTGGGTTGAAAGGCAAAGAGAAAAGGATATCACTTATCTATACTCTTTGCTTAACCCTTAAGATGCGGGTCCCGGAATATTCCGGGATGAAATTAGCTTTGCCCGCAAGTCCCCTTAGCGGGATGCGAGTAGCACACTCTATTTTTCTCACGCTAACTAATTATGACCGCGGGTCTCGGTAGGGGAGCCCGGAAATTTATTGCCTAGCAGTAGTCTCAGTTCAACGCTTGTATTTTCGTTCCGGCTGTCGCTAAGCAACCGTGTTTTGTTTCGTTGGTGTTCTAAATAATGCGCGAACATGCTCCGAAAGTTATGAGAACATTGATAATGTTTATGGTACCGAAAATAAGCGTTAAAATCACTCAATTTTCCCCCACTCCCCGCCGCACGTGCTAATAGCCTGTGGGCACTTTCTCCCCGCTCGCACGAGCTTACCGTCCCGCGCGTGCTATCGTTTGCTTACAAGCCTGCACTCACACCAAACGTACAACCTTATATCGCACGCCCTATGCTCTGAACCCTTGGGCGGATTTCAATACCGGTTGGATCATTTGAAAGAGCAGAAAATTGTCTTCAATTCAATATAAAATACATAACTACGCTACCTGAATTGAAGATACAGCATGTGCCGCAAAAAAGGTGATTTTTACATATTTTTAGTTTTACACCATTTTGTCACACCAATTTTACATCATGTGCTCAACGTATTTTGACAATTTTTATATCATAAGACAGAGGGAAAGATTGTCTTTCTTTCCATGTAAAATGTGTACATGCGCAAAAATAAATAAAGACACGGCAAGCGCCGCACAAAAAGCTAATTTCTCGATTCAAATCATGTGAACTGAACGGCGATTTTGACACGTGCCTTTCTTTCGCTCATATCTTCTCAACATCTAGGCGTATTTTGAAATTGATTACCTCGTGATAAAGAAGGAATAATTGTCTTCGATT